>BTPG01000001.1:97893887-98308887 GCA_036245525.1 Semisulcospira habei
AGAATAGTATACAACAAAGGACATAACATACACTACAAAATAACCCCAAAATAACAAATAACGAAAAGGATGAGCAACTGTCTGTAGGTTCAACATTGTTATAACAGAGTAACTAATTAAAACACTGACTGCACACATACCCTAAAAGATTGTTTAAGAACAAACCAATTGAGCGCGTTGTGTAGGTATCCACATGGATTTGCAATACAATTATAGCATGGGGATATATGCATCGTGTTGATCTGACAAGCAGTGCAGTCATATTATCACAGGAAAACACATATGGTGTAGATGGCATAGAAAACTGGAATGCTGCATTGCTCATACAAGTTTCCACTGAAATGCAAATTGCATCCTTCCTGAAACTAATACTAACAAACCTTACCATATCAGTTGTTATCTACATGCAGTTGGATTATGTGATTGTTTTGTTTTGACACTGAACTATCACAACTTACAACATTAATGTACCATGATCATGTATTTAGATCAGATTTTTATCAAGCATATCACATGAACAACATAATACACAAGAACATCAAACACACAACACAAAAAGGGGGGTGGGGGTGGGGGGGGGGGGGTAGTTAAAAGCTGTGACAGATAGGCTAGTTTTGATACTCGATATGATTGGTGATGCAATCGGTATACATGCTAAAATTATTGTCATACGGACTGAGGATACATTTCAGATACTTGGCAAACACACAGTTGCTGTGGTGAATGCACTACATCAATCTGAAGCGTGCTTATCGTGAGAAATGTATACACATAAACGGAGTACATACTGAACACATTCTTCGATATTGTTTTGTCTATCGTCCTCTGATTTGAAGTATCAAACGAACTAAGCGATTCAACCGTGCTCCTGACCAGTTCCGGATGTTTACGTACGAAAACGGCGGGTTTTTCTAGTCATGCGCAGAAATCTCTAACCGTCAAAATCGTCTGCTACTGTTTCCAATGTAAACATTCACTTTTCCTCAGTTACTTTCAACTGTTTAGCGAAATTACAAAATATATGTATCACATACCTTCACCGACTCGATGTTGTCTGTCTGTGCGGCGGTTCATTTTTCAGTCGAATACTTCTTGTTGTTCCCGTCGAGTAGAACACCACCAGGCGGCAACGGACAACTGAGAAGCACGTTTACAACACAATTCATTCTAAAGCAGTCCAGCAAACACGTGCTATACAATTTGCAACTTATCTTGTCAGTGTAGACTAGGACTGAGTCCGGTTTATATGCTGTAGAACTAATGATAACCGCAGTGGCGTATCGGTGATGTGCTGCACCAAAATATACAGAAAAAAAAATGTTTACAAATATTTACATCGTTAGCAAGCCGCTTGCGGACTGAGATAGTTGCTGCTGACTGCATTGTATGGCCTCGTGAATAAGCGCGAACAGGCAAACATCGGTCAGCCATCTTTGAGGCCAATCACTTTGAAATTACCCGCTGAAGCATCGGGGGTCCCGTTCCAAAATGGCAGCGCCCACTATCAGGGGCATTCAGCGATGTACCGTTTTGCAGGATGTTATCGAAAGTTACGTCCCATTGCAAGTTTACACGCATGTAAACGGGTTTTTCTCCGCTTACAGGCCCCGCATCGTAATTTCGGCTTCACCAAAAAGACTTTTCAAGACATAACGGAAACAAAATTTTAATAATATTGGGCATAAAAATTTGACGTTAGTCACACTTTAATGCCAACAGAGGCAGAGAGGGAAATCCAAAAGAAACACCAAAAAGCACCAAACACAAAAGCACATTGAAGGCTGAGTAGCCGTTATCTGACGGAAGCCAAGTGTGAGACTGGCGAGGCGGTACTGCGCATGCGCAATTATATGGGAGGAGGGGAGGCCACTCAGGCAAGGCAGGCCACTCAGGTGGTGAGCTAGCACCTCACAAGAGTTGCTCCCCTTGTTGCGTAGTTATACGCAAGGGTTCTTAGGTTGAAATCGATAAGCTAGGTGTATCTTCCCAATAGTAATGCCATCGGTAGGCTATTTTGAGGAAACATATGAACAATTCTGCAACATATCTGCTCCACTAAGGGGTAAGTGTAAAAGACAGCAAGTCGGTTTGGGGTCGTTTTTTGCCTTGATGCAACACATGACGAGACGCCTTTGACACCCGACCAGAGGTGCAATTATTCCATGGGCTGCCTGCGACATGCGATGGTACCCGTGCGACGTGCGACCAGTGCAAAAAGTTGGGTGTACAAGTTGTGGATAACAGAGCCTGGAACAGGCTTACATTTTTAGTCACAAGCCTATATGCCCCTGCAGTTTAAATGGCAACATGGAATTCTATGCCTGTAATTTTGTTACAAATAGGATTTGATAAATGACTGCTTCCCAGTCCAGTGCCATTATGTCTAGATGTAGGGCGCTCCCACGTTCCCAGTGCACCCAAATCTCTCCATCTCTGTGTCTGTCTGTCTCTCTCTCACACACATAATACATACACGACTGATACATAATTCATAAATAACAGCCCGATCCCCAACTTCTCTCTGTCTCTCTCTTTCTTCCTCTCTCTGTGTCCAATATCTGTATGCACGTGACATGCCGTAGGCATGGCTTTACTAGTGCCTGGTCACAGGCGTCTTGTTGCCGGTCGCAGGCAGCAGTTTGCACTGGCCGTACCATCACCCATCGCACGTCGCATGCAGCCTGTCGAAAGGTCGCACATGTCTGGTCGGCTATCGCAGGCATCCTGTCATGTGTTGCACAAAGGTAAAAAATGACCCAGAAATATAGCTCCTGTGAAAAATAAACTATGTAAGATAATGAAAATTTCACTGTTCACAATTTGTTTCTCTTTCAGAGAGATCTGAACAGATTTCTCCTATTCTTTAAAATAAAGAACAAAAACTGATGCAGTCTAAGAACTTTGTGAAAACTTTCACATATTCAAATTCTCACAAATCCAATTCAGACAACTGAAGTCAAAATGCAGAAAGTTTAACGAAAAAAATGTTCCCTGCACACCAAGCGAAATTCGACTGTATTCTCAAAAAAGTTCTCAGAATTGCAGGCTCTGGAAGCTGCTAAGTAAGGTAGTCAAAATATGGCATGGACTAAAATATATATACATTATGATGAGATTATTGCTCACTTGGTGGATGCATCAACAGCATCAGTTGGTTTTCCACCATTTTCCCAGATCTTGACATTCCAGTCAGCGCTGCAGGTGATGAAGATTTTAGGATGGTAGTGGTTCCATGCAACCTAATAACATGCACACACACAAACTCGCTAACCATACAATACAATAACATAACCACACTTGACCTTCACTCTAAACTATATAGCAAGTACTTTGTGGATGTCAATACATCAATACCTTGTACACATACATATAGATATATAGATATAGTCTCATTAATTTGGTTGCAAGAACCAAAACACTTTTAGTACAGAAGCACACAACCACACAAATTATTTATATATATATATATGGTATATATATATATATATATATATCTTTACTTTTAACAAAGGCGTCGCCCAAAGCCAAAAAATGCACTCAATCAGATTAGCTCTAAGGGACGTAATTAGCTCCAAGGGACGTAATAAGAGGGGGGGGGGGGGGGTTCTGGATATTCTCCAGTGGATGGTGGGGCGCCTGGGGGTAGTCCCTACTGCTTTATGTAGTAGGTGTTCAGTGGAAGGCTCATAATGATAGATCTGTCATTCCTTCTCTCCCACTGCCCTCTCTTTTCTGGAACTAGTGAGCGATGCAGTCACAAAAAGGGCAGCTGATGTCCTGATGACACAATGCAAGCTTACCAGCCTGGAATTCCATGGCATTAGCACAGCATTCTCAGAATTGAATGAAAAATTATATATATATATATATATATATATTTGTTTTCCTCCCTACGTCACACGACCAGTCACTTTAGCGCAAACTGTAACATGTGACCGTGATATAAAAACCCCTGTAGCGAAAAATGGCGGACGTTTTATAGCCCTCTCGATGACGTGTTAGGATCTCGTTTTCGAGTCTTGATAGCAACTCAGTTCGACAAAATAGCAGAAAAAAACGCACTTAAGTAGTCCTATTTGACATAATACACATCCTCTGCCTTATTTTTTAGTTCCATCGTCTGCAAAGAGACTGCAAGTTACGCTGGGGTCTGATATATGTAGTGGAAGATTGTTGATATAGACAGAAAACAATAATGGACCAAGGATAGATCCTTGTGGTACTCCTTGCGCTATCACCCCCTCCGGGAGCCCGTTAATCAAACGCAATCACGGGTGGCCTCCCCTCCCTTCTCAACAGGCCCCATGGGCCGATCTCCCAGTTTCACGCTAAGCGAACTGGCGGCAAGCTGGGTAGGTGGGAGGGCCCTTCGAGTAATGCCATCGGTAAGTATTTTTCGAAAAAATATATTTTAGAGAAAAATTAATTTGTTTCTTCAAAACCCTTACCGATGGCATTACTGATAGGAAGAATGCCGAAAAGGCGGAGGGTGCCGCCCACAAACCCCGTGATCTTAACAAGCTTAGTAAGGCGTCCAGGGCGCACTCCCGACGATTTCAACTAAGCGTTACCTTATAGCGCAACCGGCGCCGGGAGGGAGTGCTGTGCCGCCGAGACATCGCCCAGGAGTGCCAGGTTCTCGCGCTGTCCTGAGAGATCGCGCAGGTAGAAGCGTGCAAAGGTGGAACTCGATCACCACCCCACCGCCGACACAATGTCTCGCACCGCACAGTTGCGGTCCAATGCGACGCTAGTGGAAACCGCTCTGACCTCACGGGCTCGTATTTGAAGCCTCTTAGCCCCCTCAGAGGAGAGGTCCTCATATGCAGACCGTATGACCCATCGGAGCCAAGAAGACATGGTTTGGGCCGAAATGTCATTCCTGCCTCGCCGCAGAGGTAGGAAGAGGCGTGTCCGGCCCCGTCGGTGGGTGCGTGTTCGGCGCAGGCAGATGCGTAATGCGCGCACCGGGTCCTGCTGGAGCGACTCCTGTAACCTATCAGACCCCTGAAGGGATTGAAGCGTAATTACTTGTGCCCCGACCGCCGGCAGCCTGTTCTTTGCCAGGAAGGCAGGGTTCGTCAGGAGCTGCACTGACCCATTCGCTCTCCACTGTAGACAGGATGGGACCACCGACAATGCATGGAGTTCGCTGACCCTGGAAGCTGAAGCGAGAGCCAGGAGGAAGCACGTCTTCCTGGTTACATCCGCCAAAGTGGCCAGGTGTAAAGGTTCAAACCGGCCTGAATTAAGCCACGTGAGCACCCAAGCAAGGTTCCACCGCGGAAGCAGGGAACGTTGGACTGGTCGCTGCAAATCAAAGTGGGCCATGAGGTCCGCCAGATCTTTAGACGCTCCTGGATCCGGTCGTCCTAAGTGCCGGTATGTGCCGGCGATCATGGAGAGATAGCCCCGGATGGTAATGGGGGCCAGACCTTGATCGGTAAATAGCCAGAGGAAAAACTCGGCTAACTGAGGTGCCAAAAGAGTCGTGGGAGACAGGTCTCTGGCCTGACACCAATCCTGCAAGACCTTCCACTTCCCCTCGTAAACCCTCAGAGTGGAAGATCTGCGAGCTGCTGCGATAGCCGCCACTGCCGTACCCGAGAAGCCTCTTGCGGCGAGGGCCGCCCACACAACCTCCAAACGTGTAGTAGGAGCCTCTCGGGGCACGGGTGGACAAGGTCTGCCTCGGCTGTTTCAGCATCGTGCGCGATGACGGTAGCCGCAGCGGGGGTCCGTGGCCAAACTGAAAAGGTCCGTCGTCCAGCTTCGAGTCCAAGTGAAGGGGGCGACCAGGAAGACATTCGCATCGGACTTCCGAAGCAGGGAGGCGACCTCGTCGGCCAGAGCATCTGCTTTTCTGGGATCGGTAGGGGACTGGGTCCAGAGTGGCGAGCGGCGTAGAGGGGGCGGAAGTCTGAAAGATATCTGGAGCCCCTCCAAGATGGTGGCGAGTACCCAAGGGTCGTCGGGAAAAAGAGACCGCCACTCGTTCCGGAAGAGGGCCAACCTCCCGCCGACCGGGGGCTCCGGAATGGTCGGGGGAGGGAGGTCGAGGAGGCAGCGAGTCACGGGGTCCGCCCGCGACCCCGGGGGCGAGCGCCGCGGGGAGCAGGGGCGAAGCGGCTCCACGAGCTGCGTCCGTGGAGGAAGAAGCGAGGGGGTTCCGCGCCGCGCAGATCCCGAGGGGCCGGACGCGAGGATGGTCTGTAATTCCGCAAGGGGTGACCCACGGGCCTGCGGACTGTAGGAAAGCGGGAGGACTCCGTGGAGGCCACGGGCGGCCACAGATCTTCGAACGCCTCGCGATCGGACTGCCAAGTAGGGCCAAAAGAAGAGTTCCCACCAGGGGGGCCTGTCGGAGCTGTATCTTGACTGAGGCCGGACGTCCAGTGCACCACCGCAGTATCGCGTCCCGTCTCATCAAGTCGCATTTGGCCGCAGCTGCTACAGTGTTCGTGGAGGCATGGTAAACCGCCCGATTGGCAGTCACAGCTAAAGAATGCAGATCGCGTAGGGGATCCGGAGTCTCCGGAAAAGCCCATAAATCTTCAATGCGGCGGACCACCGTCTGCGTAGCCAGTTCCAAGAAGCCAAGGCAAGCTAAGGTATTCCGAACAAGAGTAGCTGTCTTGTCAAGCCCCGGTGTAGTCTCTCCCCATATTCCCCTACCGCCACTCTGTGCCAGAGCCGCAGAGTCCACCGGCGGGAGGGGGCACAGAAAAGCCTGGGAGTGTCCCGCATACCAAGACTGCTGAAAACGGATGTCGACATCCGCTGGCCATTGGCGTTCAGCGAAGAAGTTCCTTTCCCCCAACTTGCCCTGCTGCAGGTGGGAGTTGAATGCTTCTGCGAGGTCATGAAACATGGGAGGCTGCGGGAGGGACTTGATGCGCTTGGCCTGCCGCGAGGTGTCGACCGAGGCAGAGGTCTTTCGCTTGAGTGGAGGAGACCGAGGGCACCAGGCTGGAGGGAGGGAGCTGGCAATCACGCGCGCGGCCGCGTCCAGCGCCTGAATGGTCTCGGACCCGCGAGTCCGTGAGGAACAGAGGGTGAGGAGCTGTGAAGCGAAGAGTGAGGACTGCTGACCGCAGAGAGAGAGGGTGCCGTGGGACGATGAGACAGAAGTGCCGAAGCGGAGTCCTCTGGAAGTAGACTAAGGACATCCTCTTCCCACTCTCCACCAGAAAGGTCCGCAAGTGGTGGGGGGGGGGGGGGGGGGTTGAGCCTGCGAGTAGGCGGACCGAAGAGGGCATCAAGCGGGGGGAGGAACGCCGGGGGTCCGGAGCCAAAACGGCACTCGCTTGAGATCAAGGGCGCTGTGGCGGGGCAGGGATGCAGCCAGCCCGCGAGTCCCCACGCGCCAAAAGGGGGGGGGGGGGGGGGGGGGGGGGGGGGAGTCCGAGCGGCGAGCGTCCCTCGTCGAACGAGAGCGGCGAAAATCGGAGCGAAGATCCCCATGGCGAGGTTAAGAGCTCCCTGAAAGCCGATGCAAGGTCCTCCGCCCAGGAAGAACGACGAGTGACGGAGTGCGTCCACGCAGCGAGTGTCCGTCCGTCCGTCCGCTGGTGCCGTGGTGGTCTGCGATCTGAGCTCCGTGCCTCAGGGTGGATATGAGCTTTATGGGCGGAGCTCAAGGATGAGCGGGCCTCGGAGCGCTCAGCTCTCTGGGCAACGCTCGTGTACGGTCATTCCGCGATCTGCGATCTGAGCCCCGTACCGCAGGGTGGATAGGCGCCTTATGGGCGGGGCTCAGGGTTGAGCGGGCCTTGGGAGCACGCAGCTCACTGGGCAACGCTCGAACGAGGCCACAGGCGGGAGCGCATTGGGTCTGTGAATGCTTCTCTAGTGTGAGTGTAGAATCATCCCGTAAGCTACGATCCCAAACTGGGGGGTGAGCGGTCAGGGAGTAAGCACATTGGTCAGTAGCGGTCAGCTGTCGCGTAGACAGCCCAGCAATGTCCGAGGTAGCACGCTTGCGAGGTCTCAGGGGTCCGGAAGGTACAGCAGCGGAAGTCAAATGGAGCGGGGCCGGAGGCAACATACTGCGATCCTGGGCAGCCAAGGGTCAGTCCCGTCGATAGAAATCCAAGAGGAGGGACCAGTGTTGCTCCTTCCAAGATTCACAAATCCGGCAAGGTCGGGAAGAGGAGCAGCCCGTACAGGGTAGACACAGGCCATCACTAGGCCACTGGAATCCCCGGTAGGACGGGCACGAACGCAGTTGAGCACTGCAACAGACCAACAGAGCACGTGAACAGAAGAGCCTGAGAGCGAAAGTTCGTACCATTGTGCCATCGTGGTACTCCGACCACACCGGCTAGGAAGGTTGGTAAGGATGATAACACAACCACCGTGAACCAACCATAAGTTGCTGATGATGTTTTATTTATCGATTTATTTATTTGCGCCCTAAGCATACTGCTAGTATGGAGTGGATGCGCATTACAAGTGGATATCATCATTATCATCATCATCACCGTGCGGCGCGCGAGCCGCACGGTGCGCTGTGGTACAAAAAATGCCCGGAAAAATTCCTCCATTTCCCGAGCTGTGGTGCTGATGTGCCCCAAGTAATAATAATCCGAACTAAGATGGGAGGAAAGGCTAAACAATGGCACCAAACATTATGTGCAATATCGCGCGGGCCTCGCCGAGGCGCGATGAAGAACGCCACGTGGCCGAAGACCGGCCGCCCTGGCCGACAACTCTGGCGCCAAAACTACCTTAGCTCATTGAAATCTCTGCAGGAAGAGAGAGAGAGAGAGAGAGAGAGAGAGAGAGAGAGAGAGAGAGAGAGAGAGAGAGAGAGAGAGAGAGAGAGAGAGAGAGCTCAGAAGAAAAAGAAGGAGGGAATCCTTCAGGCAACACGAACAACAACCAGTCTGTCGAAGAATTCCGAAACGGTGAAGAGAACCAGCGTAAACGATCACAACGGAAAACGGTGCAACCGACTGGAAGTCAGCTAAGCGTGAAACTGGGAGATCGGCCGATGGGGCCTGATGGGAAGGGAGGGGAGGCCATCCGGGATTGCGTTTGATTAACGGGCTCCCCGGAGTCGCCACACATTGCATTTGTGTGTTTATTCACACAACGGGAATCAGGCTAGCTAGTTTGTCTTCCCATCAGTAATGCCATCGGTAAGGGTTTTGAAGAAACAAACTCATCTACATAATAACACTAAACCTCAGCAGAAATATTTAAACGTATGTACTTTCAATGCACAATCAGTTGGACAGCGTGACAAAAGGACTGAGATATGTAATTTTGTACATGACCAGAACATCGATGTGTTGTTCCTGACAGAGACCTGGCTTAAATGTCAAGGCAACGAGGCGAAGTGTGTGGACATAACTCCATCTGGCTATTGCCTCAGATCCTTCCCCCATGCTACTCGTGGTGGAGGGCTGGCTTTTTTTTATGTGACAGTTTATTGGAGCATGCCAACATCACATCATCATTCCCCTTTTCTCATTCAACATTTGAGCTTGCCCAGTTGACACTGTCTGTGCCGCAGCATGTGTGCTTGTACAACTGTACCGTACAACACCCCCCCCCCCCCCCACCACCCCCAACAGAAAGAATAAACTTACAGACACTGCGTTTTTCAGCGAGTTTGCCGATTTCATGGAGCACTGTAATTCTTTGGGTGTAAGCTTGTGATTGTCGGCGACTTCAACTTTCAGTTCAGTGTCCTTCCAACACCAACACAGCTCGTATGCTTGACCTATTACAAACCTTCAGTCTGTCTCAAGGCGTGCATCAGCCTACGCATACCAAAGGCCATACACTTGACTGAGTCATGTATAGAGAGGGGGACTCCATCTTTAGGTCTGCCTCTGTGAGCCACACCATATCTTCTGACCATTTTCCAGTTCTGTGTCTTTTGGATATAACCAAACCTCAGCCGCAGCCTGTTACCAAGACTTCGAGGAACCTCAAGGGGATTGACCATGACAAGGTTATTTGGTAAGGCTATTTGGGTTTAACGCCGAACAGGCGACTAAGGCCATCTCACGGCGGGATGGGTAAAAAGCTGGTCAGCCAGACTAAAAGCAAGGTCTTAAGACAAGATGTAAAATATCTTAAAAATATGTCAGGCTAAAATGTCGCACGAGTCTTTAAAGAAATGTCTACAGACTCTCAAAAAGGGCAAAATAAAGAAATTCACAGTCTTCAAAGCGGACTAGATGGTCAGTTGTACTACGGAAGCGCCGGAAACCGCATTGGAGGTCTGTGATGAGATCCTGTGACTCAAGATGCCACACCAGGTGGGCGTTGACCAAGCGTTCCATAGTTTTACATAAACAAGATGTCAAAGCAATTGGCCGGTAGTTGCCCGGGTCGGAGGCATCCTTACCCGGCTTGGGAATTGGCACAACCACAGCTTGGCGCCAAGATGGCGGAAAAAATGACCGGTTATCCAGATATGGTTAAAGGCCTTGAGAAGTACAAGGAGTGAATCCCCAGGCAGATGTGTTAGGAGCTGATAGTGGATATTATCTAATCCAGCAGCAGAGTCATGACATTTCTGCATGGCTTGTGCAAATTCCGAAAATGTAAAAGGGGCATTATAGTCTTCCGAGTTATCCGATATAAAATCACAAGTACAAGATTCTCGCTTCTCCTTCTCTCTCTGGAAGAAAGATGAATAATGCTCTGTTGAAGAATTATGGGCAATGGTGGAGGCAAGCAAATTGGCCACAGCCTTTTTATCCGTGACCAAACTGGTACCATCTCTAAGATGGCCGACAGAAGCCGAGCCATCTCTGCCCCTAATTTTTTTAACAGCCTTCCAGACTTTTTGGGACAGAGTCCTAGAAGATAAAGAGGAGACGAAGAGTCTCCAGGAAGCACGGCGTTCACGTTTAAAAATGTAACGGGCTTCGCCCTCTGTCTCTTAAAGGTTAAAATATTCGCTTGCGACGGATTACGAAAAGCACGTCGCTGAGCAGATTTGCGCGTTTTTTGGGCCTTGCGGCACTCTTCATGAGTACCATGGTACTCTCGGCTTCCGAGGGAGTGATGTGGAAGTTCTAGGGATGGTTTCACCTGCTGCGTCCAACAAAATAGAAGTAAAACAAGAAACAGGTTATTCAGCTGACATGACCACCTCCTCTATAAGACGAGACTGACAGAGTGAGGCGAACAGAGGCCAGTTAGGTTTATTGAGATTCCAGCGCCCCACCGGCGAATCCTCCTCACACCTGACCGATGACAGGACTACTGGGAAGTGGTCACTACCACACAGGTCGTCGTGAACCTTCCAGTCAAAGTCCAGCATGAGAGAAGGATCACACACAGTGAGGTCTAGAACAGAACTATATCCTGAACCTGGGTTAGAATATGTAGGTGAGCCATCGTTAAAGACACATAGGTTAAGGGTGAGAAAAAACATCTTCTAACATCTGACCTCTGCTATCATAGTGGTCATCACCCCAAAGGTGAGCGTGACCGTTAAAATTCCCAATGAGAATAAAGGGAGGGGCAGCTGATCTACTAAGTTAAAAAATATCATTACTACAGACCCGCAGCGATGGTGGCAGGTAAACACTGCATATGGTTATGGTCTTCTTCAAGGTAACCGAACTGCGACAGCCTGAAGACAGGTGTCGATGCTAACGGGGCTACATAAAATTTGGCTACAAATGAGAAGAGCCACTCCACCCGAGCGCCTCTCCGAATCAGAGCCTTTATGTACAACGTTAAAACCATTAAAGGACACAGGGTCAGAAGTCTTCAGGTAAGTCTCCTGAAGAGATATTACTGAGGGGTTATAGAACTTGACTAAAATACGTAATTCTTCAAAGTTAGATTGAAAACCACGACAATTCCACTGAAGCAGAGAGTACATGATTATGTCTTATCTGGGGGTGAAGAGTTTCCCCCCCCCCCCCCCCCCCCCTTTTTTTTCCTTTGCCTTGGCAGGAGTTGAAGAAACAGAAGGGGGCCGGCTCCCGGGCCTCCTCTGGTTCTTCGGAGAGGAAGGGAGTGGAGCTGCCGCAGCATCAGCAAAGACAAACTCCACCCCCTCCATCCGCTCCTCCAGTGCAGCATATTTGTTTTGAAGGGGGAGATCAGTGTTCCCCTTCTGGGCCCGTGCGCACAGCGGTCCCATATATTTCTTAGACTTCTGGTCCTGGGCAGCGTTCCTGCCGCTAGAGTTAGCGGCCTTAGAAGGCTGACCAGAGCCAGAAACCTTTGGAGTTGACAGACTAACAGGTTTGGGTGGGGGCTGAGGTTTAGGGGCAACAAAAGGCGGCACAACCGGACCGGCAGTGTCCGCCTTCTGCGTTCCCTGGCTCCTCGTCACCACCGGAGGAGGGTTACTCTCCAGGGGCGAGAGGAGCCGAGGCTCCGCCCCCAACCAAGAAGTTGGGGTTTGACTTTAAAGTCTTTGGTGGGGCGCTTGCCTGCCACCGCTGCATTGAAAGTATACACAGAGGTGTTAGAGATTGGGGCAGCCGCAGCTGCACCAGGGCCTTCAACCAGTTTTTTTGGCATCCAGAAAGGACAGCCCCTTCTCCACACGCACCTGCTGAATCTTGCACTCGGATATCCGACGAGGACATTTCTTATCCGAAGCCATATGCGCCCCCTGGCAATTCACACACAGGGGGGTGGCTGTGCAGGACTCAGCAGAGTGTCCGGGCTTAGTGCAACGGGCGCATGAAGCCTCTGTCTGGCGGCATGTTTTCTGCCCATGGCTATACTTTTGGCACTTAAAGCACCGGAGGGGGAGATGGACGTACTTTTTCACTTTCAGGGAGTAGTAACATCCCCAGATGGTAGTAGGAGGGGTGGGGGTGCCAGGATGATGGTAGGGAGACGGATCTCCCCACCACCTCGCTTGGAAGTGAAGCGCCTGACGTAAGTCACCCCCTGAGACTTAAGGTTCCGGACAAGTTCATCTTCCGACAGTTCTGCCAAAGCTTGATCTTTGATTACTCCTCTTGACGAATTCATAGTTTTGTGTGGTGTAACCCCTACTGGAGTGTCTCCGATGGAAGAGAGCCTCAGCAACCCGCTGGAGTGTGCCCGGGTACGGCACTCCACCAGCAAGTCACCAGACCTGAGGCTCTGGGCGTCAGGCCTGCCAACGCGGCTCCTGAGGGTCTCCCCCACCAGAAATGGATGTAGCTTGGAAACAGGTTTGTCTTTCATCTTGCTATGAACAATGAGGAAGCGAGGCCATAAGGCCGACGCCTGAGGCGTCGCTTCCTCACAGTCCGAGTCAGTGTCATGTTCAATGTCGGTGGCTATGTGCCGCTTCTGTGCAAGTTTAGTTTTTTTTTTGGTTTTTCCATATTATAATAGTAGAGGTATTCATTCCCCGCCCGCCTCCGAGCCCAACAAGGGAAAGTGCAACTGTCGGCGGGTCTCCAGCCGACGCACAATGGAGACTGCCCAAAAGATATACTCAAGGGGGTAAGCCCGATTGAACCGTCTGAGACACCGCCTTCTATCACACGGCTGAATGCAGGGGAATACAGGCGTAGAGCACCTAATCAGCAGCAGAGGCTATAGCATGGTGCTCCGTATATCAACCTGCCTGTCAACAATGGGATAGGGCTCAACGTGACAAGAGCCGATTGACTAGGCCGGTACGACTAGCCTCCCGTTTAGGCAGAAGTCAAGGCCAAAGTGGAGTGTTTCAGCCACCAGGATCCTCTTCTCCCCCGACATGGGTCTCCAAGCACGGCAAACACTTGGGATCCAAAGGACCAAAAGCTCACAAGTATTTTTAAGGACCAACCCAACATGGTAAGACCTGGGTTAGCACAGCTCCTTAAAAACCGGACCAGTAAAAAGACTGAACAACATATCTGCTGACATCACGTCCTAATCCTGGACAAAGATGGCACCCCTCTGCTAGCCCACTCAGTCAAGGACTGAGGGGTCTACCCACCCACGCCACGTGGAGGCCGGTGCCCCCTGGTCTCGACCATGACAAGTTCATAGCCGATGTTGCAGACTTTGTCGGCATCCATCCCCACGTCTCTGCTGAGCAACTCAACGCTGGTCTGCAGACTGTTCTAGACCGGCATGCTCCCGCCACTCGCCGCCGGGTGTAGCAGCATCACTCCACGCCCTGGTACCCGCTGAACTGCGCACCTTGACGCAAGAGAGGCGTTGGCTGAAGTCTGGGCTGACTGTTCATAAACAGATTCTTAATGGTTTGAAGTATAGGATCACTCACTTGACCGCTAATGCCAAGACTGCTTTCATTTGCGCAAAAGTTGCTGCAGCAAATACTTGCAAAGAACTTTTCCATGTGACTAATGGACTCTTAGGAAAGACCAAATCTGTTCAAATGCCCAATCCCTTGATCTTACAGAACTGTTCTCTGGCTTGTACTGTTCCAAAGTCAGAACAATACGTGACAACATTGACAAATGTGATGATGCTCAGACGTCTTGCTCATTTGAATCTAAGTGTTTTGCTGGCACTCCTCTTGCATGCTTCAGTCCAGTGACTGAAAAGATAGTGCCGGACACCATGAGTAAGATGTCTCTCAAGACCTGTGAGATAGATCCGGTGCCTTTGTCCCTTCTTTTTGAATGTAAAGATGCAATTGTACCAGTTTTTACAGCTATTGTAAACGAGTCCCTCTTGCACAGCACTGTACCTACCTGTTTCAAAACTGCTATTGTTAAGCCACTTTTAAAGAAACCTTCACTTGATCCCAACAGTTTGAAAAACTACAGACCCGTATCCAACTTACCTTTTCTTTCTGGAAAAGATAGTACTCACGCAGCTGCTAGACCATATCAAGAATAATGGTCTGTTGCATGTGTTCCAGTCAGCATATAGGTCTGGTCATAGCATGGAAACAGCATTGCTGCGTGTGTTGTGAATGACCTACTTGCTGCTAACGATGAGGATCTAATCTCTGTTTTGACTCTGCTCGATCTGAGCACAGCGTTTGATACCATTGACCATGACATTCTACTTGCTCGCCTTCGTGATGTGTTTGGCATTCAAAGCACTGCACTGAAATTTGTCCAGTCCTACCTTGTTGGTCGCTTGCAGATGGTTTCAGTGGCAGGATACGAGTCCCAGCCTCTGGAGCTGCTTTGTGGCATTCCACAGGGGTCGGTCTCCGGGCCTGTTCTTTTTATTTTGTATAAACAGCCCCTGTCCCATGTCATTGAGCGTCACTTTGTTTCTTATCATTTATATGCAGATAATACAGAATTGTACAAACACTCCCCTCACGAACATGTCGATCGGATGGTGCAGTCTATGGAGGCTTGTATTTGTGATGTTCAGAAGTGGACCTCACAGAACAAGCTCCAGCTAAACAGTGACAAGAATGAGGCCCTCCGAATGACTTGCTCCTCTACGTGCAGTGCTGATCTTCCTGAGTAAATGAAGGTGGGTGAGAGCACCATCTCCTTTTCTAGCTCAGCCCGTAACTTGGGCGTTATTTTTGACAACAGGTTGACAATGAAGGAACAAGTGAAGAAAGTTTGCCAGCTTGCCTTCATTGAACTCAGAAGGATCAGCACTGTTCGACATCTGCTGACTGTTGAAGTTACCAAAACACTTGTTACCTCCCTTGTGCTGTCCCGCATAGACTACTGCAATTCTCTTTTGTCTTTCTCTTTTGTCTGGTGTTCCTCAAAATCTTCTTGACCAAATCCAGAGAGTCATGAACTGTGCTGCACGTCTAATTTTTCATGTACCGAAACGTGAACACATTATGCCTCTACTAGCTGATTTGCACTGGCTGCCAGTTTCATACAGAATTCAGTATAAAGTGTTATTTATTTCAACATCATTTCTGGTTCTGCCCCTTCTTACTTATCTGATCTTGTCCAGCTGTATACACCGTCCCGCTCATACGCTGTTTCAGACACTCATGTTTTCCGTATCCCTAGATGTAATAAGGTCACTCAAGGTCATCGTGCATTTTCGTATTTTGGTCCCATTACATCGAAGGCTCTCCCAGCTGACGTGCGTCACTCATCATCTCTCTCCATTTTTAAATCCAAGCTTAAAACACATTTTTTCTGTTGCATATACTTAAAGACCATTTTGTCTGCCGGCTCATCATGTGTGTGTGTGTGTGTGTGTATGTGTGTGAGATTTCTGCTCCTTGTAAATTAATGTATGTTTGTTGTTTTGTTGTTGTTGTATGTGTTTTATTTTTGTATTTTGCTTTGTGTTTCATTACTGTGATTGTAAAGCCCCTAGAGCACCTTGGTGATTAGGCGCAATACAAATTACCTTTATTATTATTATTACAGACTCTCAAAAAGGTCAAAATAATAGAATATCATAGTCTATGAATGCTCAAATCTTATGAAAAATTTTGCACTCTCTCAGAAATCTGAAGATCTTGTCCAGGGGTACATCCCGGAACAAAACCCTCAGGGAGTCTGCCGTGAAGTGTTTATATCTTGTGTCAATCAGATCAACACGAGACAGCAAAGTGTTAACAGAATACTGTTTGTCGCAGGCATAACACCATGGACGCTCCTCCTGTTTTAGTAAATAAGAGTGCGTAATATACGTGTGCCCGATGTTGAGCTGAGCAAGGACAGTCTCCTCACGGCAGCTGCCACAGCGGTAAGGTAGACTGTCGGACACCTTAGGAAGAGCTTCATGCAGCTTATTAGCTTCCTTTTTGTCCCACTCGGACTGCCACTCACGGGCTATGTACGCACTAATCACAGGTTTAAAATCACTATGAACAGTCGGTGCGTCAGGGAAAGGAATATTATGACATCATTTTTATTTGGGTCCCAGGGCATGTGGGCATCAAAGGCAACAGGATCACAGATTCTGCTGCCAACGATGCCCGCAACGATCCTGTCCCTGACAGAACCACAGAAAGCATTAGTACTGATGACAAATTCATGCGCAAAATCACTCTCTCAGAATCTCCTACTTATCTCACAAATTTATTCCGTTCTGCCCATAGGTGCAGCCGAACACCAGGAAACAATATGTTAGTACCAATGCCCCGCTTGGATATTTACAAGTTATCTTCGTCCTATTCTGGGGCCAAATTATGGAATTCTGTTCTGGCAGATATTAGAGCAGCGCCATCGGTTAAAACATTTAAAACCCAGCTGCTGAAGTATCTCAGGAATACTTGAAATGCTGTAAAGAGTAAACCACGTTTATGGCTTTTCATTTCTCACATGACTATGGCTTTTTGTTTTTGAAGTTGGTGTAGAAAACCTTCAATACGTAAATAGCGTAGACTTGTTGAAGCTATTCTTGCAAGTCTTGTAAGAAATGTATTATTACTTTGTACTTTTCCCACCTGGTTCTGCCCTGGAGACTTGGATGGGGTTAACTACTCTTTTTTTTCTTTCTATCTCTCTCTCCAGGCATTTGTGTGTGTGTGTGTGTGTGTGTGTGTGTGTGTGTGTGTGTGTGTGTGTGTGTGTGTGTGTGTGTGTGTGTGTGTGTGTGTGTGTGTGTGTGTGTGTGCAAGGACATGATTGAAAAAGGTCAATGTACCTAATCATTTATCCCTGAGAAATAATGTTTCATTTCATTTCATCCAAGTTCTGGGGACAACTTCAAGGTCAAGTCAAGGTCACATCCTGGGTCTAGTCAAGTCTCCAGTCAAGCTCAAGCGTCCATGGTGTTCCAGTTTTTGATATTTGATCTGTTTATGTATGTATGCTTGATAAATATGTCATGATGTGCTTAGCTAGTTTGGTAGTTTGAAGTGAGTTAGTTTCAGTGCCCAGTGTAGGCATTTTGTTACGCAACTAGTGAATTAAAAAGTAACAAATAAGGGTTTGGCGTATACCGGGTCAAGGTTGTTTTTTAATGACAGGGTAGAATTTATAGGGCCTCGGTAGCTTGGCTGAATTAATGTTGCTACTGTTGCTGGCCTCTCCAGATTGGTTCAGCTCTGGGAATGAGCTGGTCCTGCCTGATTGGGTCAGGTTTCGTTAGTCCTTGCGGTATGATGAGATTAACGGTTTCAGTAGGTCTTGGGCTTTCAGTGTGACCTTGGGTTTAGGTTCAAATAGGTAACTGGGCTACTAAAGTTTCATTAGCTATTGCATGGTCTCGTGGGCTAATGGGTAGGGTGATTGTAAATGGGTTACCTTACGGTTGTCTGTGCGCGGTGTGGTTCCACATGTCTGTATTTGTGTTGTTTGTAACTCGAGTCTGTAGATAATGTAAATTGTAGTGTAGCAGAGGAGCCCTCTGCTAACGCTATCACTAGTTACTACCAGCGAGTCAGAGTTCAGTGGTTTAGTGCACGCTTGGCGCACTGTGAGTGAGAATTTTTGCTGACTTAGCTAGTTGGTGTGTAGCGGACTACTCACGTGAAGCTCATTGATGTAGTTTCCGGTTTCAGAGGCCCAGGCCCTACTGCAGCCAGCCACGGACCTACCGGCCACCACCACTCCTACAAGATCTTCTGGAGTGGCTGACGTATCACCACCGCCTGGCACTGAAAGCAACGGTTTCCCGGCCACACCACCCGCATCCTACACCACTACCCGCCCGGCCCCGGCAATACCACCAGCCGCTGCACGACGGAGCGACAGACAGACAGCCAGACGACCCCACCCCCCCTACTCCCTACCCCCCCCCCCCTCCACCCCGGACGAAATCAGCGAGAGCTGGAAGTCCAGTCCCATCAAAAATTGCACTTGCACTTGCAGTCTCGGGGTGAGTCCGAAATAGCTCAGTCGGTTAAACGTCGGAGCTGGAGAGCGAAGGGAATCACCAGGTCGTGGGTTCGAATTCCGGCCCGGCCTTGGTAGCTGGACTCACAATCCAGGGGGAAAAAACGGATTTGTTCAATAGCATGTCCGTTGAAAGGTCCTGGTAAATCAAAGTGGCACAGTTGGAGTGCGCCTGAGTTGATCAGTGTTCAGGTCGTACTCCATAGGCAATAGATTTCCCTGTCCCCCATAACCCGCCCATCAGGGCCGTCCATGATCACCTCGGTGCTGTGGACCCGAACTAACCAACCAACCAACCAGTCTCGGGGTGATTGTGAACAATGATCACCACCCCTTTCCCCCCTGTGAGCGATTGCGAACAGTGATTTCTCACACTCCCCTCCCTCTGCCCCTATGGGCGATTGCGAACAGTGATTTCCTACATTTCCCGGCCCTACCCCATGAGGCGATTGTGAACAATGATTTCCTCAACCACCCCGGCCCTACCCCACGAGGCGATTGTGAGCAATGATCTCCTCAACCACCCCGACCCTACCCCACGAGGTGATTGTGAGCAATGATCTCGTCAACCACCCCGGCATGCCATAGGACAGTAGCGTTTTAGTTCAATTCTAATTCACCTAAATAGGGCTTACGCTGTGTTAGGACTGCGCGTAGGTTTTATCGGTAAGTGCGTATAGGAGCTAGGTTCGCTCGGAATCATATTCAACGTTATAGGTATTAGTCATAGGAGATAGGTTTGCTAGGTGTCGTGTTCGAAGGTATTCGAAGGTGTTCGTGTTAGGTGGCCTAAGGTGTTTAAGGTTATTAGCACTTGCACTGGTTTGACTAACTTTGATTATGTTATTTGTTTCATCATGAATGCTTTTCTGGTATAAATAAATCTTGGAACCTTACTTCTATCTTATGATGCCCAGCTAGAGTGAGAGCAAGACTGAGACTGTGCGTGTGTAAGTGCGAGAAGTTTGTTTGTGTGTACGTCCGTTTGGTATGACTGTGCATGACGGTGTGACTGATCATGCGAGCGCACGTTGGTAACTCGGTAGAAACGCTAACTGACAGCAACAAACATCAAATCCAGTCAAAATATGTTTTTTCTGGATACTGTGGTCAGTCCATTGCGCAGTTAATTTGACTTTTGAACACAACGCGAGGCAAATAAACACAGATTTTGTGCGCATGAGAGACTAGAGTAGACTTATAGTTTACTCTCCACAGCAATCTCCAGCCCTTCCCTAGACCACAAAAGGAATGCGGACTAAACTCAGTAGGCACTTGAGTACTCAAGTACTGTATTAGATAGGCAGTTCTTGTCTATCTGTTAACTATTTAAGTCGCCTACACCCAGTCCGGTTACAGTAGATACGTATATGCCATGTAAATATATCTCGTACAGATAGTAATGTGTTTATGTTTGTATTTGTGCTTGTGCTATGTCCTTTGCTAGCGTACGGGTATTGTGCTCAAGGTGTTGAAACTCATGCGTGTGGAGGCGAAGATGTGCCTTGTGTTTGTGTGTGAATGGGTTCAGGGGTTTGGACCAAGATATTCATTAGTATTTTACATTGAGTTTCATGAAGGTCAGTAGTTGTTCTGATGTTGGAATGTGTTTGGATTTTATCAGCAGTATGCCGTTGTGAAATGTGTTCATGTTCTATCTAGTGCAGTCTTCGCAGACTGTTGTAGTGATTTAGTAAGCACAGTATTTTAGCAGAATAGCTAGATTAGTAGTAGCAGGGTTTCAGTATAGTAGTTTCGGATAAGGTTCTCTTTGCATTTTTCATTGGATGTGTCCATCCGTGTAATTGTAATTGTAAAGAATAATCTCTTGTTTAATCTTTCCCCGAAGAGGGCAATGTCACAAGAATGACTTTAGTGGTAAGTTGCCTGTGGTGTATTGTGCCATATGCAAGCAGTTGGGTTACCGGTTGCGTCTTTATGTTATGTGTCTCATGTTTAGGATGTTAGGTTGAAGAATGTGTAGTTTCACGTGCAGTCACGGTTTCTCGTAGCTCAGCGTAGGTATAGTTGCGGGTTGGGTGAACAATTTTAGTCAGTGCAGGATTGGGATCAGTGGCCGCCAGTCAATGTAAGTTTCTCAAGGTACGATACTTTTTTCTGTCTTATCGTTTTTATTGAATTTGTTCCTCTTTTACCTTCTTTCTCTCCTTTTTGTTAGGATAGGGAGTTAGGGCTAGGGATGTAGTGTTGTTTGTCTTTCGTATTGTAATTATGTAAATAAACTGTATATATTATATTCGTTTGGTGTTGTCTCTATTTGTTGTCTCACTGCGGTAATGATGCTGAGCCATCGCTCCTCTCACCGCCGGTACAGGCGTGTGACGCACACCTTTTGACACTAAGTCATATATATATATATATATATATATATATATATATATATATATATATATATATATATATATATATATATATATATATATATATATATATATATATACACACACACACAGATTCTCACATCAGTGTTTATGTGACACTGAGAAACTCACCCGAGTGGTTTTGCTTAAAGTAAGTAGGATAAGGTTTTAAGACCATGAGAATCAGATTTTCAGTATCAACTAAAACACCAATGTAAGAATCTTTGTTCATACCTTTTTTTAATTGTAGTAATATGATGTGTGTTGCTTTCCCACACATACCTACACAGCAACACAGCCTCCATCATGGCTATGTATGCACAGATCTTGACTTACTACTGTCATGTGACATCAATATTTTTCAATGCCACACAAATGTTCATACATGCAATATATGACACCAGAATGCCAATCGTCACAATCAAGGCCTGATGTCAAGCAAGAAGCACTTGATCCAATATACAAAGTAGTAAAGACATTTTTTTTTTTTAGCCTACCCTGATTTTTCTTGACATTTCGAAAGCTATAGATGTGCTCTGCATTAGATTAAAACATTTGTTTGAAACAAGAAATGGTTATTTGTGTATGCTTTAAAGACACTCCCAAACCTGAAATTTCCTCATTGTGAAATGTACTTTCCCAACAACCACACTTGTGTGTTCATTATGCACAACAAAATAAAAACGTGGTAACCAATACTCAAAAGTCATGAGAACACATTTTAAACGCATTTAGATTTCCATGATTCATATAAAGTTTGGTCAGCTAATTGATTCATATATAAAGTGATTTAAACCTGATATTAATTTCAAGCACACAGAGTCTTTCATTGTTTGAGATAAACCATCATATAATATCACTGTTCAGTGGAAACAGAGTTATTTTATGTTGATATATTTTTCCTATAGTGTGTTGAGACTAGTCTTTCCAAAGTTCTTCAAGGTTACTTTGGTCGTTATTGCAATTGTCAACAGAGGAAAAGTCAATGATTAATGGATGTCAATGGTAATATACATTTCATGTGTTTTAACAAGTATGACGTGCATAGTTACAACATGTTAAAGTTTAACAGAGATTTGCCTTGACTTCCTTATGATGCATAACTATGTAGGCTTATGTGTGTGGGTTGAACAATCTCACTGAATGTGTGCAACCATGACAATTTCATGAATTACTATTATTTATTTCCCCCAAAAGGAGCATTATCTATAGCCACAGTTGAATAACATCATCTTACATAAAATAGACGTTTTCTGTCCAACTATGTCATCTGACCTTGTTTACCTGTGTCCATGACCTTGTCCATATGTGACATTGACCCTTGGCCTTGTAGTGCTGTGAAGCTAATAACCGCACGTACAGTGATTCACACCACACCAGTCTTGAGATTCCAGTATAGTAAAAGTTTGTATTAAGAATTTAGCGAGCATTTACAGTGCAGCTGTTTCAACTGTTACAAAATATAATAATTTCCTCAAACTTTTCAATCAATAAAAATGACAAGTGACTGGAACTCTAAATTTGCTAAAATTAACTGCCCCAAATAATAGAACAAACAGAATTTTGTAACTAAAAGATTAATAGTTATTTAGTTAGTTATGACAGATTTTTCCTTCACGATTGTTTTTTATATAATGCAACATAATATTAGTTACATTTTCAATTACCTTTTTATTACTGCGGCACCGTATAACGTCATGTATTCTTGCAAAGGAAGTGCCGAGTTCCATCCCATTATTTTCACGTCCCTGGGGCTGTATGCACAACTAGGGGGGGGCTATATTGGCCGTTAAATGGCCACGATAAAGCCTACCTGTAAGGTAGCTAGCTTACGGCTAACTTGATTTGCTAATTGTTGCATATCCTGAATTTAACTTGCCACTCGGTAGCTTGCTGCTATAGCGGAGATAGCGAATGTTAATTACAGCTTTGACTTTAACAATTCTTTATCGAGTTCTCCTGTGAGGTCAACATTTCTTCATCAATAACTCTTTATCCAGTTCTACTGTGACGTCAACATTTCTTCGACTGCTTTTACGTCAGCCCCTTCTCCACACACACTTGCTGAATCACTCGGATATCCAACGAGGGCATTTCTTGTCCGAAGCCATATGCGCCCCCTGGCAAATCACACACAGAGGGGTGGCTGTGCAGGCTTAGTGCAATGGGTGCATGAAGCCTCTGCCTGGCGGCACGTCCTCTGCCCATGGCCATACTTTTGGCACTTAAAGCACCGGAGGGGGAGAGGGACGTACTTTTTCACCTTCAAGGAGTAGTAACCTCCCCAGATGGTAGGAGGAGGGGTGGGGGTGCCAAACGTCAGGATGATGGTAGGGAGAGGGATCTCCCCACCACCTCACTTGGAAGCGAAGCGCCTGACGGAAGTTACCCCCTGAGACTTAAGGTTCCGGACAAGTTCATCTTCGGACAGTTCCGCCAAAGCTTGATCTTTGATTACGCCTCTTGACGAATTCATAGTTTTGTGGGGTGTAACCTCCATGGGAGTGTCTCCGATGGAAGAGAGCCTCAGCAGCCCGCTGGAGTGTGCCCGGGTACAGCACTCCACCAGCAAGTCACCAGACCTGAGGCTCTGGGCGTCAGGCCTGCCAACGCGGCTCCTGAGGGTCTCCCCCACCAGAAATGGATGTAGCTTGGAAACAGGTTTGTCTTTCATCTTGCTATGAACAATGAGGAAGCGAGGCCATATGGCCGACGCCTGAGGCGTCGCCTCCTCACAGTCCGAGTCACTGTCATGTTCAATGTCAGTGGCTATGTGCCGCTTCTGTGCAAGTTTAGGTTTTTTTGTTTTTTCCATATTATAATAGTAGAGATATTCATCCCCCGGGGATCCCCGCCCGCCACCGAGCTCAACAAGGGAAAGTGCAACTGTCGGCGGGTGTCCAGCCGATGCACAATGGAGACTGCCCAAAAGATATACTCAAGGGGGTAAGCCCGATTGAACCGTCTGAGCCACCGCCTTCTATTGCACGGTTGAATGCAGGGGAATACAGGCGTAGAGCACCTAATCAGCAGCAGAGGCTATAGCATGGTGCTCCGTATATCAGCCTGCATGTCCACAATGGGATAGGGCTCAACGTGACAAGAGCCGATTGACTAGGCCGGTACGACTAGCCTCCCGTTTAGGCAGAAGTCAAGGCCAAAGTGGAGTGTTTCAGCCACCAGAATCCTCTTCTCCCCCGACACGGGTCTCCAAGCACGGCAAACACTTGGGATCCAAAGGACCAAAAGCTCATGAGTATTTTTAAGGACCAATCCAACATGGTAGGACCTGGGTTAGCACAGCTCCTTAAAAACCAGACCAGTGAAAAAGACTGAACAACATATCTGCTGACATCACGTCCTAATCCTGGACAAAGATGGCACCCCTCTGCTAGCCCACTCAGTCAGGGACTGAGGGGACTACCCACCCACGCCACATGGAGGCTGGTGCCCAGTGGGCACTATTCAAAATGAAACTTTCAATCTTTTTGATCAATTAGTTCAGCCAAAAGCACCGTACCGTTTGTGTCTTCAGTTAGCCTGAAGACTAAAACAAGAAGCACGACTTGCCATTTCACATTTCATTGGTTTTCTTCTAACTCCAAAAGACACATTGCTTAATTAGCCTGAGCCTCACTGTCAATTTCAGTGTTATGGATAATGAATATTCCAACGAGTTTGTTAGTCACCTGAAAATGTGGGTAACCCATTACTTAGCTCGGGTTAGCAAACACGCTCTATTCTGGCCCAGATCACTCTTTAGCCTCCATGTGATCAGTTTAAACTGAGATAAATGCCCATTAACCCAGTCTAAATCGTTCATGTGATGGCGCTCTAAGTCTTGCTTAATTTTTCAATTATGCCATACCTTTCCTAAGGCATAGATTATAATAAACCTGTATGAAGACCCTCATAAGTCTCGTAAAAATTAAATAGGAGATGAGGGCTCTGTGCCTCCGACATAAAACATGCTGCTATCACATGAGATCCTCATGAGCCCTCTGAAATTAGTAGAGAGATGTATCAGAAGGATAAACCATAAACTACTAGGAACAACTTTGGGCTGCTGTGTCATATCATCTTGTTTCTAGAATATGCACGTGGGATCGTGAATCAAAAGTTAGTTTTACAGACAGTGACTGACGTAAAACGTCTATTACGTCATGATAAAACCATGATATAGAACTCTGTCCACCCTGTCCGTGGCATTCTGCGCCCACGAATGTTTCGTCCGGTCGTGCACCCATGCAGACCGATCAGAGTGTGATGTTCTAAAATTCAGAAAATATACTCAGAAAACACAGGTGAGCTCAAAACGATACAGTAGACTTTGGGGTGAAATTCTCATCTTGTTTTATATTTGATCGTTAAGAACAGGTTTCTAACTGGTTGTTCTTACCTTGTAGACAGCCATGTTGTGTGCATCAATTGTGTCAATGAAGTGGGATGTGTAGGCTTTGGAGCATACATGAACCTTTCCCTCCTCTGTGCCCACAAGGAAAAGGTAGTCCTTCTGCTTATGGAAGTCAAATGCTGTTCCACAGCCTGCCGGCCACATGTAACAAACATTGCTTGATGAGTGATGGTGTACTGTATAATTACCTGATCAGAAATATCCTGGAGGCTGATTCAACTTTTTTTCAAAATCCCAAAGAGATAAATTTCAGCTTTTTGATTCAAACAGGATGGCCCTTCAAGCCAGCCTGTTAAGTTTGCAAGAGACATGAATTTTAATGAACCCCTGCATCCACAGGGGCTATGATAATTGATGTCTCTTGCTGGCAGGGGATTATCGGGCACAGTTAGTCCATTGGCCATTTTTAGTTATTTCAATTTTTCGCACTGTCACCCACAGTAATAACTGCTGGAGTTTTAATGCAAGCAAGCAACATACACAACCTTCAAGTAAAAAAAGCTACCGGTACATGCAAAATATTGTACGGTATACGTACCATTGCAAAGTGAGAGAATCTCAACTAAACCCATGTTCTGCAATAGCGATTGCCCACATCACACCTATCTTCTGTCAGTGAATTCTATGGAGTGTGGAAAAGGCACACCGCAGAAATGAAGAAGAAAGGCAAAGCCCTTATGGCTCACATGTCTGACCAATCCACATAAAAGTGTGACGTTTGTGTCTTTGACCTTTCCAACAGGTCATTGAAATGGTTCAATGAATTGGTTGAATTGGTTCAAGTGTCTAAACTTAAGTAAAAGATTGGCTTTTGTACCAGCGAAATCCAAGTTTTCTCAAAATGTATGCATATTTCACAAATTTGTCAACCTTCTGTGACCCTTGACTTCTGTGAGGGGTCGACTAAATGAGTATGCATAGAAAGGTGTTATCATCAGCTACCCGGCATCTCTATACCAAATTTGGGTTTGAAGTTGTGAATAGTATTTGAGAAAAAACATTTTTTGTCAAAATATGGCTATTTTGAACCTATTTCCTGAGCTCTTGTGACCCTTGACATTTCATAGGAATCAACCAAATTAGTATGCATAGAAAGGTATTCCCAAGAGGTATCTCTGTAGCAAGTTTGGGTTTGAAGTTGTGAATAGTATTTGAGAAAAAACATCTTTTGTCAAAATATGTTTTTTTGTTTTTTTTTACCTATTTCCTGAGCTCTTGTGACCCTTGACCTTTACTAGGGATCAACCAAATTAGTATGCATAGAAAGGTCTTACCATCAGGTATCTTTGTAACAAAATTGGGTTTGAAGTTGTGAATAGTATTTGAGAGAAAAAATAAATTATGTCAAAATATAGCTATTTTTGAACTATTTCCTGATCCCCTGTGAGAGGTCACTCAAATTGGTATGTTTAAAAAGGCCTTGCCACAAAGTATCCTTGAGCCAAGTTTGAAAACTGTGGCTTGAATAGTCTCTGAGAAAATGCCAACATTGAAGTTTACCACGGATGACGGCAGACAGACGACGGACGGACGACCACTGGCCCAAAACATAGACTCACTTTTGCTTCGCACGTGAGCCAAAAACTACAAGTCCATCAAAAAACTGGCATTTTTCACGCACTGGCCAACCTCCTGTGACCCTTGAACTTTCTGAGGGGTCATTCAAATTAGTATGCATAGAAAAGACTTATCATCAGGTATCTCTAACCAAGTTTGTGTTTGAAGTTGAAAATAATATTTGAGGAGAAACAATTTGTGTCAAAATATGGCTATTTTTGACCCTTTCTGGTCCCCCTGTGACCTTGACCATTGAGAGAGGTGACTAAAATTGGTATGCTTAGAAAGGTTTTACCACAAAGTACCCCTGGGCAAAGTTTGAAGCCTGAGGCTTGAAAAGTCTCCAAGAAATGCCAACATTACAGTTTACCGGACAGATGATGGATGGCCCATTACATACTCACTTTTGCTATCGCACGTCAGCCAAAAATCTAATTCAAGAAACTGCAATGTAATGAGTACAAACATCCAACCTGTGGTGGGAACTTTGATTCCATCTGGTCCTTCAGCAGGTCCCTCTGACAGGGTCAGCTGTATCACATCCTGGTAAATCATCTCATTCTGGCAGGACACAGCAAAGCATACATGAGGGGAGCACTGAGGGGGGTGGGGGGTGGGGGGGGGGGGGTGGGGGTGGGGAGGGGGTACCATCACAAATTCACGATACATTATTTTGTGAATCACAGATTTCAAATAATAGCAATCACATTTACGACTAAGTTTACCAGCAGAGTTTCAATTGGCTCACCTAGTTGCAAACATAACAAGAATAATGCTAACACAATTGTTCATAAATACATGTACTGAAATAAACATAAATGTTCCAACGTTACATTATACAAATGAAAATAGAGTTACAAACTGATGATACAGACATATGGCACTTCCGTAGTGTTTGTCCTGTTGCTTTGACGCACATGCAGTGAAAAAAGCTAGACAGGTCAAGTGGTGCTGTTATGTGGCGATTTTGGGAAAGGTAGCACAACAATATATGGAGTTAAGAGAAGACGATGAAAAAGAATCTCCACTGGCGTGAAAATTAGATATGATATGCTTGCATAAAATTTAGACAACTAAAACCTTGTGAGAGATATATCTGAACACTGAAATGTCCTGTTTCTCTGCAAACAGCCAAGTGTCATGGCATTTCAAAGTCACTGGCATCATGGACATTAGGGATGCAGAAAGTAAAGTAGAATGACACTAACTGACCTTTCTTCTCCTGTCAACAACTCGTTTGACTTTTATTTTGTTTCTACGGCGGTAACATGCTGTTTCAATTCTATTGCAATATTCTTAATCGTAAGTTTTTCCATGCGGTGTCAGATCACGATACAAGAACAAGAAAATCATGTTTACGGCACAATCCGTCTCTCCAGTCAAGCCAGTTGCCAAACATTTCGTAGATACCCCCCACCTGCCCCAATCTTTTATGAACAATTCATACTTTTATTTTGCTGTGACTGTCTTTTCTTTGCTGACTGTGACTTTCTCACTTTCTCCTTCATAGGTTGCCATCAGTTTAGCAAATATGTTTGCTCAGTCTACAATCAAATGTTTTAATTGTTCCCATTCTCTTTAGATCAAAGTGTGTGAGCGTGTGTGTGTGTGTGTGTGTGTGTGTGTGTGTGTGTGTGTGTGTGTGTGTGTGTGTGTTCATGATAGAGATAGGCAAGTGGTCCACACTGCAGAGGATCAATTTAAAATATTTAAAAAAAATTACTGTAAGAGGGTTTGTGTCACATTTGTCAAGCTGGGGTATTTTTCTGACTTACGGTGTACAGAATACGCGCATAGTAGACAACTACTGGCGCTAACCACGCATGCGCATGAAAAATTGAGCAATCTTTTCTAGTCATGTGACCTCTTTGTTTACAAACACTGTACAAGCCGGGAAAAAGTACTTTTCTGAGCAACTTTTGTCTACATTTCTTCCCCGTTACATCAAAGTATCGCTGTTGTCAAGTGCACAGGTTTTCTTTGAGACATCGGTTGAGTACTGTGCATGATTTCTGCTGTATGTGCATACTTCATTTGTGCATGGTTTGACATTTTGTGTGGAAGCTGTTGCATGCAGTCTCTGACCACATTGGAGCTTAGCATGGCTATTCTAGATAATAGTTTTGTCCGATGCTTGTGTGAATTTTGTGAAGGAATCAGGCGTGGGACAATCTAGCGCTGGATATGAACGATGTTACTCTCCATGTGCGCAGTTTTGGTGGTCTCGCCTAAGCAGACCAACGCTTAGAGCCCCTCCTGCAGGAAGTTTGGGGTTGTGACATCCCTTACATTGACATGGGCACAAATGCCCTATGCATGCCAAGCACCTCCCTCCACGCTGTTACTACAGGCATCGTGACAGTTGTCCTTCGCCTGCATAAACAGTACCATGTGCACAAAGTAGTCATAGGGCTGATTCTGCCTATGGCAGGACAAGCAACGTTCAACCATCACATTGCCATGACCAACAACATACCGTGGCAACTTCCCACGATCCCAGTTTACTTCTGGCGCCATCGCTCAGGACTATGGAGCGTGCCCCATGTTTTCCAGTGACGGGGTGCATTTCACTTGGGTAGAAACTTTGCCCGCAGCTTAAAGGATTGTATCCTTCGTGTCAAAAATTGGTAATTCTTTGCTTTGTTTACTTCTTCGGGGAATGTACAAAGGGCTACAACTCTTTCTTTGAGACCTCAGTTAGCTAGAGTTGTAGCCCTTTGGGCGTTCCCTGAAGAAGTAAACAAAGCAAAAAAATTTTAAGTTTTAGGGCTAAAACGAAGTTCATCTAATTATTTCATATCAAAATAAGTTGCTTTCATTCTCATATCACTTTATCTGCACATCGGTGAAACGCTAGAAACCTCTTCAAGTGGCTGAAGACTAATTTCAATATAATGCCGAAGCAACTTGACCCAAAGCTTTTTTCATAATTAATTCTGAAACTAAATTGATACACAATGCTGCAAGTTAAATTTCATTAACTCTACTCAAGTTTTAATTTTGTTCCACAATTCCTCCTTTTTGTAGGTAGGTCCATCCCTATACAAATAGTGGGTAACATCAGTGCCGGAGAGCGATATTTAGCTATTTTGCATCAAGAGCTGCTCTCAACATACAGCACGCATAACAAAAATAAAGCATGGGTGAATAAAGCATCATCCGAACTACAGTTCTGTGGTGTACTGGAAAGAAAAATGTATCTGTAGCACCGCCGAATGTGGAGCAGCAGTAAGCGTTTAAAAAAAAACTTGGTCAGCTGTCCGTGAGCGCCCCGCACAGAGCTGCGCTACGGTGGTGTTAGAAAAACCGCTTGACCAAATCCAAGATAGAATGCACAGCGCTATGTTTGATATCGTTGGAAAGAGTTGGTTTTCCTGCCCTTTATCACGATGCCTGGCACATCTTTGAATTCAAGGGGAAACTGCATTAGATTTAGATGTGAAATTTTCATTTTTTTTACTCAGGAGATATGTTGTCTAGGAATGATCGTGCGCACATGTGCCAGCTACTGGTGAAAAGCTCACTCAAAAACCTTTCTATCGATATATCATCTGACATGGACGATCAAATCTTGGATTTGTGCAGTGGCTTTGAAACTAACACCCCAACGCGTGAACACGACTTCACAATGGCACCCGTGATAGGAGCCTCTTTTTATGAACAATGACGCAAACTTTGTTTGTGACTTGCAGAAAATATTGCGCAAGTACGCAATGTTTATGATTAATGATAGGCAAAGAAATTTTCAGCATTATCAACTAACACTGATTATTTGGACCCGCAGTTTAATTTTTAATGTGCGTCGTCGAATTCCAGCCTGAACTTCACGCCCTCCTCGTGGGGTATAATTTCTTTTGACCTAAATTACATCTTTCACAAGTCTAGTCCTACTAAAATGCATGCCATATTTACTGCACTCGAATTTTTCTGACACAAATATGTTCAACGGTTTCTTTGAAATAACCATTTTAGTCTACAACAAGAACAAAACTCTTTGCCAGGTAGCAGACAAATTTTCAGAATGCCAACTCGTTTAGTTTTGACTGCCTAAACTATGAAAAAATAATGATTTTTTGTGTTGTATATTTTTCTGGTCGTTGTAGTGTACTTGTAAATAAAGCAAACGAAACAAACACACATTATTATTATTACATGTCTTTATATATTATAGGCCTATTTTATTTTTGAAGTTGTATTCTTTTTGTCAGTTTCTTACTATAGATAAAAGAAAATCACATTGAACAACAAATAGTTTCGGTAGCTTTTGATTTATTTTGACAAACACTTCAAGATGCTGTCAGACAGAATTCAGCAGAGGAAATGAGGAGGATCAACCAAAACCTCCCCCATCTCAATCAACAAACTTTTCTTACAGCTCAATGTACGACACAATGATGGCAAACAACACCAGATATTCAACTCAGACTTTATTTAATGAGATTTGCTACTCTGCAGGTTTGCCTGTCTATCCAGTACTTCCTATGACACAGACGCTTATCCGGAAGACATGAATATCTCAACCAGGTGAGGAAATGAGTGCTACCATCCCAGACCACTTATCCTTTCCAGTCCACTCTTCCCTATCTTCTCAGCCGACCAGCATCTCAGTCAAACAATGACCGAGTCTCAGTTTTTCTTCTTTTGCAATCATAGCAGATTCATGTCTGTATGACTGAAGCCTGCATCCATAAGGTGTAAAGAAGGTGTGCCTTTCAGTGAGCACTGACCTGAAACGATGGGTGCAAAATGTTTGCCCTTTCTTGGTTTTGCTGACGTAAGCAAACCCCAGAAAATGGTTATGCCATTGAAAAAAAAAAAACTACACCGAATCCAGAATCTTTAATCCCCCCCCCCCCTCCCCGCTGGTGTCCCCCTACGGACAGCACCTCTCTGAGGGACATGAACCTCTGTCTCTACTCCCCCTCCCCCCTCTTTCCATTTGGTAACGAATAGCATCTCTCTGAAGCATGTGAGCCCCTGTCTCCACCCCCACCCCTAACAGTATTTCAGAAAAGCAATTTTTGGTTAAAATGTGTATTTGTTTCATCTATTTTCTAATCCCTTGTGAATTTGACCTTGAGAGAGGTCACTGAATTTGGTATGTGTAGAAAGATCTTAGCACACAATTATATCTTTGGCTCAAGTTTGAAGAGTGTGGATTGAATAGTCTCTGACAAAATGCGAACGTTGAAGTTACAACAAAGGACAGACGGGCAACCACTGGCACATTACATAGATTCACGTTCCGCAACCTATAACTTAAAAAGTATCAACTCCGTTTTTGCTTATGACCATTTCTCACACTAAGGGTTACCAAATACTAAAACTTGACGAAAATTGATAGTGGTTCCAGAGACACTGCACAGACAAAAAACGGAAGCACTGAAAACACATATGGCTGCCAGGGCCTTTACACTCAGCATACAGATAATTTTCCTTTGCGCAGCTTTCTTCGGGGTACCTTTACTTTAACAAAATTTAAATCAAATGAGCCGTCCTTTTTATGATATTACCTTTAGTGTACAAACCCTTTATATCTCTACTGTGACCTTGACCTTAGGACCTCGGCTTTGGTACAAGACACATCTTCTAATCTAATATTGACCAGGTATGAAAATTTAAACAATTCTGTTGGTTGCTTTTTGAGAAATCACCTGCCAAAAAAACCCAGACAGACACCCAGCTACAGTGACCCATAGGATGACTCCAGTAGACCCCCTCTCAGAAATGGGGAGGGGGAAGAAGAGGCATCTCAAACATGGAACACAAGGCAGATAACCACATTGCTTGTTTCCATAGCCAACAGATGTCCTGCAACTGATGGAAATGCATTGAGAATTCCAAGTATGAGATACAACGCTACTAGAATACAAAATGTCATACTGTTGTGTTCATATCTGAAATGTGCTTGGTTTAATGTGAAATTATCACACAGATGGGGATCTGTCGTGTTTTTGTGTACATTTTAGTGTCTGATTCATATGCCTATGATGAAAATTACATAACGTTTTTAGTGAAGGGTGTATGCCATGTAAACCCTCATTATGACACATGTCAAAATTGTATTTTTCGTCATTTTAGGTGTGCTGTAAACTTATTAATGTGTGGGACTAGAAAAATATTCTGGGCAATCAACATGTTTTTTTATCTGTGACAGTAAAAACCACACAATTCTATCTTTATATTATGATTTTGTATGTGTCTAAACATAACACGTACTTTCTAAAAAATGCAAAAAGAGGTCATTTTAGGTCCTTTTCAAACGCACATATCTCGGAAGCCAATCAACATAAAGTTCAGATTTTTTGCATGTGCACTTCTTTGAACGTGTACAAGCGAGTGGTGCATTTGTTTGGTGGCAGTTTCTAGAAAAAGAAATTGAGTGGACAAGTACCAAATAATGATTCATGTACAAGAACTGTATGATTGTGTATGTGCATAAGATTTTGAAAGGAGTCTTACTTTCTATACAGTTTATACTTTATTTGATGGATTTGCTGCAGAAGCTTTGAGGTCCATGCTTACCCACTACCCAGTAGCATGTGTAACCCAGCAAGAGACACATAAGACTGAGACAGTATGCAAATTTTAGCAACTCGAAATAATTACAGTTTTCAATTTTGTTAAAACAACTTTATTGTCACACAGAGCAGGGACACCCAGACTACCTAGCTTTTTCATGTATTCTTCTGATGGCCAAATCTCTTTTCAAAACTGTTTTTTAATGTGAGCACTTTTAAATGCAAAAAAAGAGCAATTTTATCTGACCTTGACGATGGTCCAGTGGACGATCCTGCCATCAGAGGACACAGAGAAGAAGTTCATGTTGTTGTCAGTGTCATCCTTCTGCCACCGAACCTGCAAGACAAGCATGTGTACACTGTTAGTGCATAATATGACAATCAAATCTCTTTGCCCCTTCCTTCCCCCCACTATTCAATTAAACTGGCTGTACACTAATTAGAGTGTACATTAGTATGTCCTGTAATGTTTAAAGCGATCTGATGGGGAAAAAAAGTTTAAAATTCATTAGAAGAAGACAATGAACATCTGAGTTCCAGTGACAAGTCTTTGGTGTCTGTGATTATTCGCCAAACATCCCAAACTCTCTTATCATGGTACTGGTACGGCGTTTTGGTGCCATCAGAGAGCACCTGTTAAAGGAGAACACAATTAAGTGGTAAACCTGATAGCCAAGAACATTCATCCGATTTTGCTGGTGATCCTTTCTCAGTGTTTGTGCCAGTCTCTGCTGATCAATTGCACAAAGTCATTGCAAAATCCAAGTCTACGTTCTCTAGTGTTGACCCGATCCCCACCAAAATAGTCTTTGAGAATTCGGACACTCTTCTGCCAGTTATTCTGCCATCATCAACCGCAGTCTCTTCACCAGTGTTGTTCCAGGAGCCTTTAATACTGCTGCGATTCGTCCTCTGTTGAAGAAATCAAACTTGGACCCTGAACTATAGGCCAGTATCAAACCTTCCATCCAAGCTCTTAAAACGTGTGGTGGCCGACAGACTTGCTGATCTTGTGTCTAGGTGCCAGCTACTGGATAAATTTCAGTCTGCATACAGGCCAGGTCATTCTACAGAGACCGCAGTGCTGCGTGTCTTAAATGACATTCTCTGTGCAGCTGATCGTGGTGACCACTCACTCCTGGTGCTGCTGGACCTCAGTGGGGCATTTGATACCATAGATCACCAGATGCTGCTGCAGAAACGTCAGCTTGAGTTTGGTATCACGGACTATGTCTTACAGTGGTTTCGGTCGTACCTTGAGGACAGATTCCAGTACGTCAGTATTAATGGTGTGGCGTCTGCTGTTACCCGGCTAGTATGCGGGGTCCCTCAGGGGTCCGTCTTAGGGCCTGTTCTGTTCTCTCCTTACACCACTAAGTTAGGACGTGTGATTGACAAGTACAGGTTAGGGTGACAGTTGTGTGCAGATGACTCTGGTCTCTATGACTTATTTTATCCTGACAGTGTCTCCGCTTCTCAGACAGTGCAGAAAATCGAGTCATGCTGCCAAGAAATCAAGTCCTGGATGTCAACCAACATGCTTAAGTTAAATGATGATAAGACTGAGACAATTCTGTGTGGACCCAAGAACAAACTGGGTGTGGAATCTCTTGATGCCATCCGTGTTGGTGAGTCTCTCATCCCTTTCTCCAAGACTGTCAGAGATCTTGGTGTCTTTTTGTTGATGCCAGTCTTACCATGGAAGACCATATCAGTGCTGTTGTCAGGGATGCTACTTCCATCTTCGCTCCCTTGGGAAACTAAGACCTGTCCTGACAGCCAAAGCTGCAAATGCTGTCGCCATTGCCCTTGTCCTATCCAGACTGGACTAATGTAACAGCTGTCTTTGGGGTCTGCCAGAGCAACAACTCAGACATCTTCAACTGGTTCATAACACTGCCGCCAGAATTGTCACAAGAACCAAAAGAAGGGAGCTTATCACACCAGTCCTTAAGCAGCTGCACTGGCTTCCAGTCAAGCAAAGAATTGATCACAAGATTCTCACTCTGTGCCACAAGTCTGTAAATGACCCAGACTCACCAGAGTACCTCCGGGAAATAGTCTCATGCCATAACCCTCCAAGGCAGCTCCGTTCTGCTGTCCGGTCCAAACTCTGCACCCCAAGTGATGAAAGCCACACAAAGAAGCGACTTGGTGACTTGGTTTCTGGACATTTTCACACTGCGGACCTATGCTGTGGAATGGACTACCACAATCCTTGGGGCATTGACTGCAAAGGCACCTTCAGGAGGCACCTCAAGACCCACCTGTTTTTTCACTTTTAATTCTAGGACTACTGTGCACCAGATTTTTTTTTTTTTTTTTTTTTTTTTTTTTGCGACCTGAGCATGCTGCTAACATGGAGTGGATGCGCATTACAAGTGGACATCATCATCATCACGGCGTTTTGTTCTCACCTGTATCCAACACAACATTCTGTTTCAAGGCCAGCATGTACCAGGCAGTGAAAATGGAGTTGCTGACTCCCTTTCTTGCTTCCAGATGGAACATTTTTGATGCTCCTTGCCCACTGCAGTCTGCCAACCTAAGTGCCACACCAGCCCTTCCGTGGCATTTGCAGTGAACTGTGGTCTTGATAAGCTGGTCCACAGAACCTTTGAAACTCATTCAAGGCGTGTTATGGCCGGACATGGGATCTGCTTGTTCAGTTTATTGAGGCATGTCATCTTCCATCAACATTACCAGTGTCATCAGTCAATCTTGCTCTCTTCATAGCATGGCTACACGTCAAGGGTTATGCACCGGCCACCATGGCATCATTTGTGTCTGCCATGTCCTACGTAATCAAATGTTAAAGTTCCCAGATCTGGCGGCGTCCTTCATGATCTGGATACTGCTCCTGGCCAGAGTGGATCTGCCTTTACCCATTACCATCATCATACTTCACAAGATAATTGACACTATCCCGCTGATAATACATATTAAGTTTATACAGGACCATGTTGTTGACAGCATGTCATGTGTTTATGCAGGTGGGAGAGATGACTGCTTTCCCACACAAACTCGTGCTAGATCAGTTCAAAGGGAGTGTGACGGCACTTACAAGCATTCACAACAGCCCACCAATGCCCCCAGTTTTTGGATTGGGGCAGCCACTGATGCGGCGCTGGATGGTGATGCACAAATAAGGATGTTGGGAAGATGGCAGTCAAATGCGTTTAAGTATACATAACAATGCGCTGAAGGTGCAAGCGCGGAATCTGTTCCTTACACAGTTTCTATGAATGAGTCACAACATTGCTGCCTTAGTCGCTGGTCCCTATCATTGATCCCCCCCCCCCTCTTCGATCCACAGGGGTCATTGAGTCACACACTGGTACCCCCCCCCCCCCCCCAACTCTGTGGGATGGCTAAGGGACTCTCTACAACAGCTCAGCATGTGCAGACATGGTGGATAGTGCTTCTGGTACACCTAATCCTAGTATCAGTCAACGTGCCAGCAGGAGGCATCATATTTCTACACAACTCCTTGAGTTATTTACTGGGGATATGCTGGTTCATCTCTTTTAGATGGGGTTGTCAAGTTATGTATTGATGGTCCCGAGTACGTCCACTTAAGCTCTCACTAAATTTTAGCTGGAGCAGACAGGCTGGATAAGTAGATACTACTCCAGCCATGCACTTGCAGCTACAGTACTTGAAGTGAAATGGATGCCCATGATTCATTACACTGAATTTTGCTCTGGAGTTATCCACTGGGGGCATAGATTCATTACTTTGGACAAATCACATTTGAAAGTCAAGGCTGTCGAGTTATTCACTGGCAGTCCCTTCATGCTTTTAACTTTGTTGTTGTAGTGGCGTTTACTTTACTCAGTTTATTCATAGTAGTTTCAAGTACTGTAATTATGAGATTTGAAGGGGGATGGTGTTTCTATACTATACTGTATAGTGGAATGAGTGGTTTGCAATCAGTATACTAATATCAGTAACAAAGGGGAGGGGTGGCGAACATAGTACTGCTATATTCCATTGTTGTGTTTCCACGTCAAAAGCTGTACATATGGTTACCTCATCAGGAAACTAAATTGGCATGCCAGGGGCCATGGAACTTGTCGAAACACCAGGGAAAATGACATAAGCTTTAGAATACCACCCACCAACCAGTGGTTTACAGCATGGGCAGAATAACAATGATGAACAATGACAATCCCCTAAAGCATTGGCCATTTCGGGATTCCCCCCTCACAATTTCAGAATTTGAATGCATTCTTCTTCATTTAATTTTAGATTGAGATTGGTGAACATTCTTACTGTTTTATGGGCAGTGTGGAGATATTTAGGACAGTAGTCATTTAGCAAATTAGTCTGTCTAATAAAGTGGCCTTTTGGATGGGATTTAGGACAGCAGCCACTTAGCAAATTGGTCTGTCACTATTAAAGTGGCCTTTTGGATGGGATTTAGGACAGCAGTCACTTAGCAAATTGGTCTATCACTAATAAAGTGGCCTTTTAGATGGGATTTAGGACAGTAGTCATTTATCGATTTAACACATTAGCTTGTCACTAATAAGAGGCCTTTTGGACGGGATTACTGTTCACACCTTGTGTCTGTCGGAGACTGTGAGTGACTGGGGGCAATATGACGTGAAGAAATGCCATGGGTAGGAACCATTATGCTAAGTGTGTGTGTGTGTGTGTGTGTGTGTGTGTGTGTGTGTGTGTGCGTGTAATATTGTGTACAGTTTTTGTAATTGTATTTTTTAAATTTGTAAGGCGCCTAGAGCTCTACCTGAGGTTAGGCACCATAGAAATCATTATTATTATTATTAGGTGACGCATTTAAACCAGTGGCTGAAGGTTTGTTGGAAATTAGCATCAGGGCCCTGTCTGTCTGTGTCATCGCTTTAAAGTGTTTTAGGCGCATGCGCTTAAATAGTATTTAAGAAAAGACAATTTTGTCAAAATGTGGTTATATTTGAACTATTTCCTTATACCCTGCGACCTTGACCTTTGAGAGGGGTCACTAAAATGGTATGTTTAGAAAAGGTCTTGCCACCTAGTATCCTTGGGCCAAGTTTGAAGACTGGCTTAAATCGACTGAGAAAATGCCAACGTTAAAGATTACCACTGATGACAGCGGCCAGATGACGGACAGACAACTGGCTCATTATATAGACACACTTTTGCTTTCACACGAGCCAAAATCAGGACCAAACAGGTGACTGCCAAGCATGTAAAATAACATCCTAAGAAAGAAAGAAACACACTTAGAAAAGACAATTACAAAAAAAGCAATTAATTACTATTCCTTTTTCAAAATAGGCATACAAAGAAGTACACAATCTGCTATTTACATTTTCGTGATCGGAAGTGTCAACTCAACTAAGACTTTTCTACCCTCACGCACACACTTAACACATTCTTTCTCTCTCTTCTTTCCCATTGAACACACACACTCATGCACACATGATCAAAATATCAAGCAAGTTGACTGAGAGGGGTCTATGATTTCATCTAAATGCGACAGAACTTGCGTTGAAATCCTCATATGAGAAATATGATTTGCACACAAAAAATGTTGCACTGATAGATGAGTAGCCACAAAATGAAGTGATAACCTACAACAATAATCTACCTAGCCAGTAACACGGTGATGGATGTTTTCTTCATACTTTGATACAAGTTCTAGTGTTCATTGACATTTATAGATATATATTACACCCCTTGAGAATGCAAACACCTGTACTGTTTGTACAAACTTGTTTAACAGATTGCCTAGACTGCATGCAAGTTCCCCACAAGGACAAAAAGATTGTACCTGCCAAACAGGATCCGTGTGCTTGCCGTTCTTGGCAGTACACCTGTGTACAGGGCCATCCTTCTTCTCTACAGTGTTGAAGACGGCAACACTGCCATCATAGAATCCTGCAGCCACTTGGTAAGGGTGGTCAGGGTGAATGTCCAAACACATCACACCACTGTCAGTTTCATAGCTGCTCTCAGGAAACGACGGGTTCTTCAGGGTGTAGAAGACAATAAGACCACTGCCTTGCTTCATGAAATCATCTGGCAAACAGGCAGTCACTCAACATATTTCTTATACTAGTTAAAATACTGTAAAGTTTCAATCATTTTTTACATGCAAAAATCAACCAGTTTGTGTTCTAAATCCAAGTCCAACGGCACACATGCAGCTAACATCAGTTTATAAAATGAATTGCAACATTAAGTCTGCAGTACATCACTTTAACTTATGTGCATCCAATCATGTCTTTAAAAAAAAAAACATATCATGTCACTTGTCAACTAGCTACTGACTGAGTTGAAACATCATGAGCCCATGTCATCCCAATGTGGAGGACCCACAGGTGAAGATACACACAAAAAATGATTTTAAACTTACATTTCCTCTACATAATAATAATAATGTATATTTTTAAGGCGCCTATACTTTCGATAGAAAAGCTCTAGGCACCGTACAAATGACATACTAACATACATACACCTTGCATCCTACAACACATCCCTAACATACACACTCATGCAACAAGCTATACAAGGAAAATAAGCGTAGCAGAGTGAACACACCAACAAGAAATGCTCAAACACACCAAAGATATATGTGTACCATAAAACTAATAACGGATACACTAGGCAGCTGTCACTGACAAAGAAAAATTATAACGGTGAATGCACATTTAAAGGAATATATGCGTCTTTAAAGACTGCCGGAAACTATTGGCTGATTCAAAGTTTCTGAGGGACTGTGGGAGTTTATTCCAAAGAAATGGTCCTTGGTGTGAGAAAGACCTCTCGCCAAAAGACTTAGTTCTCACAGTCGGAAAGTGTAATAGTTTAATGTCTGCTGAGGAATGGAGCTGTCTTGAAGGTGTGTACAAATAAAGAAGCTCAGAAAGATAGACATGGCCAGTAGAAGAAGACAGACAGGTATGACGGATGGACAGAACTTTGTATTGTACTCTAGATGTGATAGGCAACCAATGGAGTGAACACAGGATGGGTGTGATGTGGTCTGACTTCTTTGCCTTGACAACAAGCCGTGCTGCTGAGTTCTTAGTTAGTTATTTGGGTTTAACGCCGAGCAGGCAACAGGCCATCTCATGGCGGGATGGGTAAAAATCTGGCCATCCAGACTAAAAGAAAGATCTTAAGACAAGGTATAAATATATCTTTAAAATATTTCATGCTAAAATGTCACACAGGTCTTTAAAGGAAACATCTACAGACTCTCAAAAAGGTCAAAATAATAGAATATCATAGTCTATGAATGCTCAAATCTTATGAAAAATATTGCATTCTCTCAGAAAACTGAAGATCTTGTCCGGGGGTACATCCCGGCTGCCGATCCAGAAGGTACAGAGGACAGCCACACAGGAGTGCATTGCTGTAATCAAGTCAGGACAAGACAAAGGAGCAGGCCAGTGTTTTAGTGGCTTCTGGTGTGAGAAGATGCCTGATGGAGCTAATGAGACGCAGTTCAATAAATGCAGATCTACAGGTATTCAAAACGTGTGTTGTTGTAGCGAGAGACTGCAATCAATGGTGACGCCAAGATTTCTCACCTGAGCAGAAAAACTAACTTCAGTATCTAGGATTGTGATGGACTGCGATAAAGAAAGAAGATATTCTGGTAGAGGAAACTAGCAAGGCTTCTGTTTTATCTTCATTCAGTTTTAGTTTGTTGGCTATCATCCATGTTCTAACATCAGAAACTGACTGTTGCACACACTGGATGATGGCATCAACCTGCTCAACATGGCCTGACTTATACAACTGCGTGTCATCAGAGTATGTGTGGTGAGAAATTGGGCGTGCAGCTATGACACCGGAAAAGGGCTGCATATATACATAATGAAGAGCAGAGGCCCGAGGAATGACCCTTGGGGTACTCTGAAACACAGAGGGGCTGCGATTGAAAGATGACCACAGACAGAAACAGTCTGTGACCGGTTAGACAAATAGGATTTGAACCAATCAAAAACCTGTCCCTGGATACCAAAGACACGTTCAAGGCAACAGAACAAGGAGCTATAGTCAAACGTATCAAATGCACTAGACAGATCCAGCAAAGCTAAAATAGAAACCTGACCATAATTTAGTGCAAGCAACAAGTTATTCATAATTTTCAGTAAAGCTGTTTCCGTGCTATGACTCGCAGGTAGGCTGATTGCAGGGGATTTAAGAGATTGTTGACGGTGAGATGCTTCAGGGTCTGAGAGAGCACAACTTTCTCAATGACTTTTGATAAAAATGAAAGATTTGACACAGGTCTGTAGTTCTTAAAGTCATTCTGATCTAAAGATGCTTTTCTTTAAAAGTGGCTTGACAACTGCATTTTTGTACAAGGTGGGAAAAGAACCAGTTTGAAGAGAATGATTAATGACATGGGGAATGTGGGGAAGAATGACATCTATACAGTCATACAGGAGGGAATTGGACATTGAATCTAGTTCACAAGACTTGGTGGCAGTTTTCTTCAGAATCAAGCACACCTCTTCATCAGTCGAAGGTTCAAATATTGAGAATATCTGACCCTAAAAACACCTGTCAGCATACGAAGGGTCAACCTGGCATGGTTGCACATCAATACCATCACAAATTAACTGCACTTTACTCAAGAAAAAGTCTGAGAAAAGACCGGGCAGTTCTGAGACTGGGTGAACACTTGGGAGTGGCGTGGACTTACTCTTACCCAACACTGCAACAGGCGGTTAGTTATGGCATACAACTCTTTGCTGGTGTTTGCTGGTGTTGCAAGCAGCAATTTTAAGTAAGACAAATGAGGTTTTTGCACTGCAAACAAGTTTTGTAACAAAATTCTTGGCGATGACACTGTTTTGCAGAGCGCAGTTCATTCGTGATGGCACTGTACCATGTGATACTTGCACCAACCACTGCCTGTGGAAAATCAGGACGACAAAAACACACCCTAGTAGCAAATGGAGAGCATAGAACATCCTATTTTGGTCACAAACTTTGGTGTAATTACAGCTGGATGAAACAGGCCAGCACCATTTGAGGACAGCGTTGTGACAGTCTGTAAGAGGCCAAGTGAACAACTGAAATGCTACCATCCAACGATGGTGTACATAAAAATGACCACAATCATAAACATGTTTCAGTCAACCTCACTGTGACCATAATATGACTGTCTCCGTATCATCCCAAAAGTGCCATGATATAATCACACTGGGTCCAAATTAGATCCAAATGAGGACCCTTTTGCAACCATCCAAATTTTTGGCCATTTTTGTCCCACTCTGCAAGCAACCCTTGAAATCCCCAGCTGTAATCATGTATTATAAAAGGCATACATGTTCATTCAGACAATGACATGCTCAGCTGATCACACTGTTGCATTTTTTTCCACAAAAATAAAAACTCCTCTTGAAGAACAAGAGCACTTGGTCAGTGTGCTGGGACATAGCCCTCGGCTAGCCCTCCATCCTCTCTCCCCCCCCCCCCCCCCCCACTCCTTTCTCTCCACAATCTCCTCACGTGCCCTTCCTAATCTGGCTTCCCCTCAGGTCTGGTTGGTTGTGCCAACTTGCTGCTGGCCAGGGTCTGGAGGGGGCATTGTCTGTCCACATCCTGGCACTTCTTCCTCCTTTCCAGACGCCATTTGCCCTGCCATCTTTCCTTCTTCCTTCAGGCTGTCTCATCACCCTTTATTTTTACTCCACTTCTGACGTCTCTTCAGCATTCCATTTTAACTCCATTTCTACAAGGTATTTTCCCATATCTTAGGACATCCATCGTTGTCTTTGGCCGACGCCACCTCTCTTGCAGCTCGGTATGTTGTGGTTTACTTTCGGATTGTTTGCCCCCATGTTTCTTTGTTTGTTCCTGCACTTTCTGCAATAAAGTGTCCTTTGCTATGCAACTGACATCTTGGGTTTTTGCATTTCAAGAAGGTGACTGGATTTTTGGTGAACGTATGAGCAGGTGCCAGAATGGGTTGTAAGCATGGTTTGGTCAGTCATTTTGCCCCAGGAGACCGTTTTCCAGCTGTTCTCCCAGCCGAGATAGCAAGACAAATTTTGTAGCGAGTCAGTTTCTTCTGATCCTTCGGACTAGATGAGATCGTGCAGAGTCTGTCTCACTTTGCTCGCCTTTATGCTAGGTTACTTTTCTCCAGGCGCTCTGTCACTCAAAAGAATTTATATTACAGTAGAACCTATTTTGAATGGTCATCGAATTTTACGGTCACCTGCCAATTATCGTCACTTTTGCGATGTACGGACGATGTTTACTATATAAAGTAGGCCTACCTTGAATGTATGGTCACTGGCGGAACACGGCAAATAGTCAGCGTATCGGAGCCAAAAACGGCAAAAATACCTGAAATTTATGGTCACAGCTAGACTGGTGTGGTATAGCCGTCACACGCGACGAGTCAATGACAGCTTGCTTGACACCTCGCCAGCCGCCATACACTGTGACAAAGCCCAGATGTTGTATCATTAGACAATGACGGGCGTGCCATCAAGTCGACAGCTGTGTGAAATGTCGCGCTATCTATCCAACCGTGTCCACATCTCTTTTTCATGTCGGTTTACATAATTTTCCGTGACCAAAATTTGAGTGCTCCTCACCCCAGGTGCCGATGGCAAAACTCTCACACACCCCTGCAGATGGAAAGGGCTCATGAGAACTGAGGGCATATATGAGCACAATGTGAGGAGACTGTCCTTGCTCGGCTCCACATCGGGCACACGTATGTTACGCACTCTTACTTACTTAAACAGGATGAGCGTCCATGGTGTTTTGCCTGTGATGAGCAGTTTTCTGTTCGACACTTTTTGCTGTATTGTGCTGACCTAATTGACACCAGATATAAACACTTCACAGCAGACTCCTTGAAGGTTTTGTTCAGGGATGTTCCCCCGGACAAAATCTTCAATTTTTTGAGAGAATGCAATATTTTTAACAAGATCTGAGCATTCATAGACTATGTGAATTTTGTTATTTGCCCTTTTTGAGAGTCTGTAGACGTTTCTTTTAAAGACATGTGCGACATTTTAGCCTGAGATTTTTAATCTATATTTACATCTTGTCTTAAGACCTTGCTTTTAGTCTGGCTGACCAGATTTTTTCCTATCCCGCCGTGAGATGGCCTTAGTCGCCTGCTCGGCGTTAAACCCAAATAACTAACTCACTAACAAATGAGCTTGTCTGTACCACATCCATTCCATCACTCTTACACTAATACAGTGTGTATTGTGTAGCAGTGCTGAGATTGACTTGGAGGCCCATGGACTGACATTCCAACTCATGTGCCCCTGCAGACTGCAGGGGCTCTTGAGAATCTAGTGCATACATGCGCCAAAACGCGTCTTTCTTTGTAATTTTTGGAGATGGATGCTTATCCAAAACATATGATCACTTCTTCTGGATATGCATCATGAATTCCACGACTCGTGAGTCAAGAAATCACGGCATCAAAATGAAATCAGTGGCAGTCAGTTAATACTGAAATGAGTGACTTGCCAGTTTCTATGCACTGGCCACAAACCATGAAGTACATGTACTAACGATTCCATGCTACGCATGCAGGTGCTTAGCCGAAGAAAAAATGGTGAGAAAAAGAAAATGGTAACACATAGGTCTGAAAAAGTGCAAGGCATTTTGCTTCCGCTCGGTAATTATCGGAATAAGGTGACCACATATTGACCCCAGCCCATGTCAGTGCCACTCCGCCACCGCCTTCCTGTTTGTTTAAAACACGAACACGGCAGTGATACACATCGACATGCATCGCTCTTTCTCCCTCCCTTACTAGTACACATGAACACACTTATTTTCTTTCATCACTGAAGATAATGAAACATCAGCGTCACTAATACATGTATCACACTTCACAGAAGCATGAAGAGGTTGATGAAGGTCACGTTTTGGTGGTGGCACAACCATATGTTCATGTCCTAGTTTAACAAGCATGCCTAGGTCCGTTTCCATAAAACCTCCCGTGAACGGTCACCTGCTGCATACGGTCACTTTTCTTGGCAACAGTGGTTACCGTTCAATGGAGGTTCTACGTACTGTATTGCAGAAGGCTATAAATATTTATATTCTTCTGCAAAGAATATAAATTCTTTTGAATGCCACTGGGCGCCTGGAGAAAACAACTGAGCCTGAGGGTGAGCTACGCAAGACAGACACTGCATGAGTTCAGCTTGTCCGAAGGATCGGAGGAAACCGACTTATTACCAAATTTTTCTCACTATCTCGGCTGGATGGACAGCTGGAAAACTGTCCCCCAGGTACAAAATGTCCAACAAAACCATACTTATGACCTAGCACCTGCTCATATACACACCAAACTTCCAGACATACTCTCCACACCCAGTCACCCTCCTTAGAGGCAAAACCTGAGATGTCAGCTGCACTGCAAAGGATACTTTATTGCTATAAAGTGCCGGAAAAATGAGAGCAGACAATAGTTGCCTGAGGATTACGTTATGTTTGTACACAAATATCCAGATCTAAAAAGTGACTGCTAAGAATGTAAAATGCCAAGAAATCAGCATGAAAGAATGAACACCCTTTGGCTGAGAAAGCACAAAATACTTTACTCAACCTAACATGCAAGGCAAAGCCCTTATGGTTCACTATATGTATGAATGATCCACATAAACAATCTGAGCTTTGTGACCTTGACCTGTCAGATAGGTCACTGAAAGGAGCAAGTGGTCAAGTGTCCTAACATGAACGAGAATGGCAAAGCCCTTAAGGCTCAAAAGTATGACCGATCCACATAACTGATCTGACTTTTGTCACTGAAATGAGCAAGCGTTCAAGTGTTCCAACATAAAGAAAGGATTGGCTTTTGTATCTGTGTGACCAGCTGTATTTTGTAAATGCTTTTTTTAATATTATGTTTTATTACGGCACTCGCTGCAAGCCCTCTAGTCTTGCATTGATAAATTTGTAGTACTATTTTGTGCTGCTGGTGCCACTCAGCTACACAATGTGTGCTCTGGCAGAGGTGACCTACTTAGCCCCCCAGTATAGCTCCCCTTTTCCTTACTTCCCCACTAGTACTTACTGCTACTTTCATCCAGCCTTTCTTACTCCGACCACAGTCTTTTCTTACTCCCACTCCCAGGGCCCCTTTGTTTCTTTTATGCCCGCCCCGGTAATTTTTCTTCTGGCTGGCACATCTAAATTTAGCTGGCACTGACCAATCAGTTCATTAGACCAGTCCTAGAACATTGACCTTGACCCAGTAGTGCCCCTCCATGTTAGCATCCCCCCTGCCAGACACACACTTCAAAGAAGCAAGACCTATCTATTTGACCCTTGATCATGTTTGCAAGTTTTCGGCATCTTCCCGGGCCTCTGTAAGTCAAAATTTTATTATTTCTTTGCTTAGAATAATAGAAATGTTGGTTGCTTTTGCATATATTTCTGGGAGATATTTTGTGCACTGATTTTGCTGTATTTTTTTCTTTTTACATTTATTTATTTGTATTTTTTATTTTGCAATCGAGTGCCACGCACATTGAATAATGGAAGTTGCTACACTTTACAAGTGGACCTGGACCGGATTGGACTGAATTTGCATTTTCCTTACTGTTGATCTGTCTTGGAGAGGAGTGCTGTGCTCACTTTGGCTTGAGCTCTTTTGATCTAATTGTGTTATCTAAGTTTACAACGTTTTAGGTTAGTCTGATCACTTGTTTTGATGAAGACGCTATACTTATGTAGATTCTTTGCACTAATTTGCGCAAGCCTAGAGTATTTTGGCCTTTTCCCATGGAGATTGGTGTAATCAGAGTGCGGTCAAACATGAATGATGTTGTTTACATTTTAATGACCCGCCATTATCTCTGGCACCTAAGTGCCGTTTTCAGAACTTAAGCTTTACCGACTGAAGGAAACTTTAAACTTTAATCAATCACTTTGGATTGCAGTCAGGGCTTGCTCAGTTGATGCAAGGGATCATTTGTTTAGCTATTTCGTTTTTCTCTGAGATCGCTTTGTAAAGTGATAGAGCAATCAGTTACATTTTCTGGCATCAGCGTCTTCTTGTGTTAGCAATAACTACTAGCTGCCTGCTTCACTGTTGTACCATGCACGCAACGTGTGGAACTGGGTCATGCGATCTCATTCTTAGTGTGGACTGGTCAGTCAGCCAGCCGGCTTTGCTGTTAACCAGCCAGTTTTGTTTTGGTTTTCAATACTTGCTAACGAGATCGCGAGAATTTGTTGTGAAGAAACCTTTTATTTTCTAAACATCTTTTGCCATAATGCTGTCTGCAGTCATAGATTTTTAGGCAACAAGGTTGTACTTATGTTTTACCTGTTGATAAGAAGAGACTTGCGTCTCTCCTATTGTTTACATGTAATATGTGATAGCATGTGAAGCCAGATGTGTTGCCCTTTCAGTAGTTCACTGCAACATTGCTGAAACCAGAAGCACAGGGGGAATCCACCATTTTTTTTTCTTTTTTCTCGATGTCCCACGAGGGATTAATTAAATATTATTGTATTGTATTGTATTATTGTATTGTATTGTATTGTATTGTATGGGCAGATAGCGAACAACCTTAACCATGTCTTTTTCTGCAGTGCTTGCATTTTTATGCCTTTTCTTATTTGGTTGCGTTCAGCTCTGTGCACAAGAACGTGCCGGATAGAGTTCTACAGTAATATAGTGTTAACGAATATTACGTAATTCGCATTCCTGCTAACAGAGTGAACTCGCCCTAGGTGGTTTGACGTCATTTATTAGTGGGTGGCTTCTTACGAGTTGGCCGAACAGGTCATGTTACATAATTTTATTCAAATTGGGCAGTTCAGGCAGTAAGAGGCCCGGTGTTTTTAAAAATAATTTTTGCCTTATTTGAAAATGTGTATAGGGCTAAATGTTGGAATTTGCTGGGAATGTCCGGTTAGATGAGAGGTGACATGTTTGGTGCTGTAATGAGTTGACTCTTAGATGCCCATGCCATAACAACAGGCGTTCACTACCTTACTAAAAGCCCGCATCAGGCCAAGCCACGCGCCGCGGGTGGAAGGGATGATAGCTGGGGATGATGGGTGGGGTTAGACGGCTTCCATATGCCGTACTTGTTTATTCCTTAGCTCCCCTAATGGCCAAAGTACAGTTAGTAAGGCTATGAAGGAAAGGGCATTTTGGTGGTGCACGAACTCGTTTCATTAAAAGATAAGGAAGTCTTTCTTGCCACTCCCATCTAAAATTACTACGCTCACACGGAAACAAATGGAGTAGCAATGGGATCGATTATTTTTATTTATTTATTTTACCTTATATTTTTTGTCACACACAAAAAAAAATATTTTGATAATTTTATAATACAATTGAATGTTACTCTCCCTGGTCGTGCTGGCGTGTTTATGTGTACTTTAAACATTTCCCCCAACCTTTCCCGAGGTCTCTATACAGACTATTTTTACTCTGAGGCCTTCCTTTTTAACATTTTAAGCTTTTCAAGTCGGCAAAGCGATCTGGCTGTCTCCATTGCTAACGACGCTGTCCGACATTTTGTTTAGTTTTACTCTCACTCTCACAACTTTTTAAAAATGTGATATATGGCAATTAAAATTTTACTGCTGTATGTTGTTTAAAGTGAAATATTTATTAAAATGTTTCAATATAAACATTTTATATAAAATCCTTAGAATAATCTACAGTTGATACAATACTTTTGCTTTGAGTGTATTGTATATTTTTAGTGCTTCACGTGGTGCGTGTGCTAGAACTTAAATTGTAAAACTGACGTATACGTGTCAAAGCTCCTACATTTTCGTTAGTCAGCCAGGCAGTCTGAACTTTCGGCTTATACATGTGCCAATCGAAAACGAACACGCATTCCACGCCGCGGTTCTGGCTGTGAGCCCGCTAGCCAAACTCTTTCAGCTACGCTATCGCTAGAAAATAGAGCTAAATGAACCTGCAGGGAGAGCTTAGTCACTAAATGTTTCCGATTCTTCAAAAGAACATGAAAGTATTGGCGGCCAACACAGTACACACTGCCGCCGGTTTCATGAGAGCACTGAAGTTAAAGATAAGGCCTGAAGCACTCCCTGGTACACCATTACTAGGGAATAGAACTAAATGAATGTGAAGGAAGGGTTTAATTACTGAAGATTTTGGAGCGGGCGAAGACGCCTGGAAATATATGCCACCAACTGAACATACACATTTCACTTCCTGCTGTACAATTTTCCATCGGCCCGAGAGGAATAGATTGCCATCGGCTCTCCCGAGGTATCAGTTTCAGAAAGCGGCATAGATTCTCATAGGTTTTGGCAGGCTCCCACACATTCACAACACACTATCGTTCTTGCTAGGATAAATGTATGCCTATTGAGCACGACCTATTTTACTCTGGCTGGTAATTTTAGTTTGGTGAAGCTGACACAGATTCTAAAATTCCAAAAACCTTCGGTGGTCAACCTCTCTCGTGAATTACATTTTAGCTCTTTTTCCCCGCAGCAAAGTAAGATTTAGCTCACGTGCAAACCCCGTCGTATTTTGTACGTTATCTCGATACGTTAACTATGCGTTCGTTCTCTGCGGTGGAGTTCCCTAGTACCGCCAGCCTTGGGCTCCCGGCCTGCGAACGTTTCACAAAGGAATGCGTGAGGTAGACAAAATACACTCAAACAAAAGTAATTTATCAATAGCTGACCATTTAAAGCATTCTAAATAAAACATTTGATTGTAAACACGTCGAAACATTGTTACAAGTTTCCTGGCAATATAGCAATAGATTATCAATTTCAACAGTATCACATTTTAAAAAAAAACAACCGAAGAGAGTAAAACCAAGATGTCGGACCGCGTCGTTAGCAATGGAATCAGCGATCGCTTTGCCGACTTGAAAAGCTGAGAAATTTTAGAAAGGGAGGCCTCAGAGTAAAAATAGACTGTACAGAGACCTCGGGAAAGGGTTGGGAATTTGTTTACAGTACACATAAACACGCCGGCACGACCAGGGAGCGATAAAGCGGCCGCGGCGAGCCGTTAAGGCGGCAGAGGCGTTGACAGTTTCTGTCGTTATGTTGGGGTAAGAGGCAGTCTGGCACCAGATTCTGGTGAGGCCTTGTTACTGCATGCTGGTATCTCACCCCTATAGCATAACGAGCTGTACCCTTGCTACATCCGCCAGCATGCGCTCTCCCCACTCTCTTCTATCTCACGCATGTAAACGCTCCATTTCTGCAATAAATACTCTCAACACGAGACGCCTCCATATCATCATTTTACATGGTGGCAGCGGTAAAAAAAACATCACATTCTCCAGCCTGACAGTGTGTGCCTGTCTGTAAGTTATTAGACTCACATTTTCACGTCGTGCATGGAGAAGAAAGAAGTTTTGCCTGCTTCACCATTTTGTCGCTGCTAATACCCGCCATAGTCAGAGCCTGCCGCTGCAACTCCCCAGCCCGTGCCAGAGCAGTCCTATGGACATCCACCATCATGGACCACACTACGCCTTGTATGAACTGGTCAGCGTCCAACTAGGCGGACGCCTTTAAAACTTTCAAGCAAACATACGAGCACAGACTAAGCGAGATGCCACACTCAGCAAGCTCACTGAAATTATTGTCAGTGGTTGGCCCTCTACCATCAAAGAAGTTCCTGAGACCATCAGATCATTCTGGGCCTACAAAGATGAACTGTCTGTTGAAGATGGAATCATCCTGAAGGGACAACGCATCTCATACCTGAATCACTTCAGAAAACCATCCTTGACTAGCTCCACTATGGACATCAAGAAGACCAGATTCCGAGCCAAAGAAGCAGTCTTCTGGAACTCTATGCACAAGGACATTGAGCAAATAGTGAAATCGTGTCCAATCTGCCAGGAGCACATGCCATCACAGTCTCCAGAGACCCTACTGCCCCACGAAGTCCCCACACACCCATGGGAAGTCCTTGGAGCCGACTTCTTCACACTCAACAACTCTGACTACCTCATTGTTGCTGACTATTACAGTAAATTCCCCATCATTAGAAAACTCCCATACAACTCCACAGGAACCACCACTGTGAAGGTCATGAAGCAGATCTTCGGCGAGCATGGGATTCCCAAGAAGCTCAGTTCCCTGCTGAGATTTACAAGACTTTCACTGAGGAATGAGGCTTTGACCATATAACATCTTCACCCCGATACCCAAAATCAAATGGGTTCATTGAGCGCCAAGCAAACAGTCAAAGCAACCCTTCTGAAGGCGCACCAAGACCAACACGATCTTGATCTTGCCATGCTTTGCCTGCGCACCACACCCCTATCCCCCAAACTTCCAAGCCCAAGTGAGATGCTGACAGGCAGGAAATTCAGATCCAACCTCCCTGTCAAGATTCCAGTCCGCCGCCAGGATAACGTCATCCGGGAAGAACTCCAAAGCCGCCAGGACGTGCAGAAGATGTACCACGACAGGCATACGACTGATCTGCCTCCCCTCATCCCAGGACAGAAAGCCCGAATACAGGACCAACAGGCCCGGGCACTGGACGCCACAGTAGTGGAAACATGTGCGGAGCCACGGTCATACACCAACCGGCCAACAGCTCCGCCGCAACCGGGTTCTCATTCGTAGTGTTCCTCAAGATGACCCAGTGCAGCCGATTCCACCACAACCAGTTCCCCCAGCACCACCTGAGAACTGTAATCAGATTACGACCAACTCAAGTTGTGCAATCAAGAGACCTGAAAAAATAATTTTTCTTTAAAATATATGTAACAGAGTGAACCCGATGTTCCTCTGTGTACCTAGGCCGATAGCACTTATGACCATTGTTTCTCGGATTTCACTCGTGTCGACTGTTAGCGATAGCGCGCATTGCTCGCGGTGCCTTACCAAATGCAGCGTTAAGTGTTGTGTACGCGATAGCTCAGTGTACGTGTTGTATTGTATATCAGTTTTGACCGTGTATTGTAACCAAACTACAACACCATTGCTTAATATTTAGCATGGTTAGATTTGGCCCGGGTAATAGTTTTTGTAATGCATATCTTTCGGTTAATTATAACCTATCAGAGTGATAACTGCGATTTAGTAGCCTTTTCGGTTTTCTGTGGCACTTCTGAGACCGCTTTAAGAATAAATATAAACTTTCCACTAATAGCCCGTAATCTCAAATTAAATCCAGAGTACAGCAGGTAAAATTTCTTAATATTTATATTCAAAGATGATATTTTTACATTATGTAGTTCAGAAGATATTCTAGCTCTTAGGGCTGGCAGTACTATAATACAGATTTGCCATTTATATCAGTGCCAGACCCCCGTGAACTTTGCACCGACGCTGAACTTTGCACCGATGCTGGACTTTGCACCGACGCGGAGATGGTGGGCGCCGCCCCCTGCGTCTATAAGTACAGCTGCTCGCGTGGCAGACTTTCTTTTTTATCAAACGTGCAAGACTCACAGTACCAGTACTTGTGACCGACTTAACTTCTGGCACCGGTGCCTTGAAGGAACTGAAAAACATTTTTTTTCTCTCTCTCAACCTAAACTGCGCGGGTTTTGGAGACCCTGTAAGTACTCAGTTTTTATACTGTATTGGGTGCATTATTATTTTTTGTACTATTTGATGACATTGCGATGCTGGATGTTTTGATGATTTTCTTGAGCATGAAATTGACATGATTGCCAGACCAGTCAGCACTAGCCATTCTGTGAGGCTAGCTTGATTCCATTTGTTTCTGCTAGGCGATTATCTACATGCTAGTACATTTCCATGTAATGCTGCAGTGTGGAAATTTGTACACAAACTTTTGTAACAATGTTGATGTGGAAGATATCATGTATGAATTTTGCCCGGAAAACTTAACGTGTCAAAATGATGCAGTGCTTAGCGTGCATGACCGTGGTCGGTTCGTGTGACTAGGCGATAGTTTTGCCTCGGCGCATCATGTAACCGTGGGAGTAAATGAGAGTGCACTTATGCCTCTAATTAAAATAATTCGCTAAGTTTGGTCTTGCTGAATGAATGGCAATCATCAGTGACAATTGACTACATTGCTCGCATGGTGGATGCACCATAATGCGCGCATTTTCTGTTGTTCATTTAATGCTATTTCTTAGTGGTTGATTGTTTAGTTGTTGTTGCTGTGGTAGAGATTTAAGGTATTTCATAGTTAGGGATGATCTTTATTTTAGTTAGTTCTATGTTTTCATTGAGTCTTCCCTTCTCTATCACCGAAGCTAGGGAGGGCGGCAGCTTTGCGTGATGTTCCCGCGTTGGTGATGTCACTCACAGCTGACTCAGTCTCTTAGGCGCCATGTTTGTTTTGATTTTGAACTTCCGCTTAAGTTGTTTATATGTTGCTATGCCGGACCGTATGCCATGCCTAGCCATAGGTCGAGTGACTGGCTGATGGATTGATTCATTCATTCACTCATTCCATTCATTAGTCATTTGTTTATAGGTCTTTTATTATTTATTTGGACTTTTAGTCATTATTTGCTTCCTATTTTATGACTAAGTATTTCACTTGACATAGTACATAGGTTTGGTTCACATCGCTGAGAGGCATTATTAGCCTGTGTGACAGGAAGCGATATAGGTCATCTTTGTTCATCATCATCATCAGTCCCTTGCCCGAACTGGGCGTTGGGGGGACTGAAAGGCAGCAGCAACAGACAGTGCTCTCCACTGAGTTCTATTTTGGGCGGTGGCAAGCAAGTCTGACATCTCGAGTTCGGTCCATTCTTTTATGTTTGCGACCCAACTCTTTCTCTGGCGACCTCGCCGACGACTTCCTTCGAGAGTGCCTTGGAGGATAGTCTTGGACAAGGTGTTGTGTCGGGTCACGTGGCCAAACCAAGCAAGCTTGCGCCGTTTCACGGTTGCCAGAAGGGGTTCATGTGGGCCCACCAGGGAAGTGACGATGCTCCGTACATATTCGTTGGTCTTGTGCTCGCGGTACGAGATGCGGAGCAACTTCCTCAGGCACTTGTTCTCAAAGGCCTGGATTTTCTTTTCTGAGTCTGCAAGCAGTGTCCAAGTCTCACAGCCGTAGAGTAGAATAGACACTATGAGGGACTTGTAAAGCCTGTACTTGTAATCTTTGTTATGCGACCTCAAGGGTCATTTTTCACTACTATGTGTAATAAGTAAGTGTAACCTTTGAGTGACTCCAAGAAATACAGGACATTTCTGTTATGCGACCTCAAGGGTCATTGTTCACTATTATGTGTATGAAACTTAAAGGTGCTTTGTAGCCATATTAAGTGGACCATGCCTCTATTTAGTGCATGGAGACATTCATTAGAATGCATTTTAGTAGATATACTTTATTCTAGGCTATCTTATGTTACATGCACATAATTTCCCTTCAAGTACACACATTTTCTGCCTGTCATGAATAACTGCCGTGTGTGTAGATGTTTGAGTTCTTCGTTGATGTTCAATGTTTGCGCTTGTGTGTCTGCGGTGCGAATGTAATAAAGACCGAGTGAATGATGAGGTTGTGTGTACGTCCTTATTCATTTGATGGTAAGTCGGTTGTCTTGTGAGTTCCTTTTTGTGTCATGTTCACACATTACTTTCCCCTTGATACTAGTTATTTTCTATATACTATTCATTAGTGCTTAGTCACATAGTTATTGTACCGCTGGCATAGCATCTGATTTAATTTGGTATTTTACTTTTGCTATGTTACTTTTTAGTACTTTGCATTTAACTTGATGTGGTCTGACCTGTTAGGGAGGCTCCGGTCAGAGTGACTACCCGTTTGTTAGTCATTTGCGTGTTCGCCTTACCATGTCTGACTGCATAGCGCACTTGCGTATTGGTGCTCTGCTTTATTCTTTGACTTGTGCTTTGCATGTGACTTTGTAGTTCGTACTGTGACTTACTTATTTTTCATTTTATTTTTGCTATCATATATTTTACTACACATTCTATATGTTACACGACCATCACTTTGATTTTGTCAGTCTTTAAAATCAAAGTGTTGTACGTTCACTGCATGTTGATATATGCCTTAGTTTAGTTATGTGCCTTGTTTATTGTATTCTTGGCACCATTACTGATTACCTGTTTGTTTATTCCACAGTTACTGCTTTCTGCACTCGAATAAAATTTAGTAAACATGAACGAGTCTCAGTCTCACTAAGTCCAACCAAAGCAATATTTCCATCTTCTTCATTAGATTCACATCACCCCATCACATATATTTTTTCGAAAAATACTTACCGAAGTGTCAACTACTTACCCAATTTTAGCCTAAGAACTTGTTGTGTTCCTACACAACCCGGGAGGCACTCAGGGAACCCTAACTAGGGCCGAGAGTAGCCTCCCGTCCCAGCCCATCCGGGCACTCACCACGTGGCCCAATCACAATAAGTCGTGATACTTAGCTTACCAGCGGCAAGCGGGGCAGGTGGGAGGGTCCTCCGAGTAATGTCATCGGTAAGTATTTTTCGAAAAAATATATTTTAAAGAAAAATTAATTTGTTTCTTCAAAAACATTACCGATGACATTACTGTCTGGAAGAATGGTGAAAAGGTGGAGGGTGCCGCGCCCAAGTTACCGCCATAAAGGGCATACGACAGAGCCACACACCCAGTCGCCAAACTCCCGACAATTTTAGCTAAGTGCGTACCAACGGCGCTTCCGGCGCCAGGAGGGAGTGTTGCGCTGCGGCGATGTCTCCCACCAGGGCGAGATTGTCTCGCTGGCCCGACAGATCCCTGAGGTAGAAGCGGGCGAAGGTTGATTCTGCCCGCCAGCCCACTGCGGCCATGATGTCTCGAACAGAACAGTTACGATCGAAGGCGACGCTCACGGCCATGGCTCGAACCTCATGTGCGCGGATCTTGAGCCTCTTCGCACCGTCTTGGGAAAGGTCCTGGTAGGCGGACCGTATGACCCAACGTAGCCAGGAAGATATCATCTGAGCTGTTATGTCATTTCTGCCGGGGGCCAAAGGCAGAAAGAGGCGTGACTGTCCGCGACGGACGGGCTTGGATCTGCGTAGGTAAATGCGTAAGGCACGCACAGGATCTTGTTGCCGGGTCTCCCTAGGAAAATTAGCATGTTTCAATGGCCGAATAGTTATGACCGGTGGTGCAGTCAAGGGAGACCTGGTCGTGGCTAGGAAGGCAGGGTCGGTGAGCAATTGTACAGAGCCATCCGCCCGGAACTAGAGGCAGGTAGAACTTGCCGACAGCATGTGTAGTTCGCTTACTCTGGCCGCCGTGGCTAGGGCTAAAAGGAAACATGTCTTCCGTGTCACATCAGCGAAGCGAGCCAGGGAAAGGGTTCAAACCTGTCCGAATTAAGCCACGTCAGGACCCAGGGTAGGTCCCAGCGAGGAATCAGGGAGCGGGGAACCGGGCGCTGCAGGCCAAAATGTGCTATCAGGTCTGCGAGATCTTTACATGCGCCAGGGTCTGGGTGGCCGAGATGACGGAAAGTGTCAGCAATCATGGACAGGTATCCTCGGATCGTGATGGGGGCGAGGCCGAGGTCTCCAAAAAGCCAGAGGAAGAAGTTCGCGAGCTGTGGAGTAGTCAATGCGAGGGGAGAGAGATGCCGGTCGTCGCACTGGAGTACTCGCCACTTGCCCTCGTAACGCGCCGAGTCGAAGGTCGACGGGCTGAAGCGATTGCTTCCACAACAGCACCCGAGAAGCCTCTGGCGGTGAGGGCTTGCTGCACAATCTCCAGGCGTGAAGGAGGAGCCGCTCCGGGCACGGGTGGAAAAGCGGCTGGCGGGGCTGCTTGAGCATAGTCCACGGTGGGGAGACGAAGAGGGGGACCCGTGGCGAGACTGAGGAGGTCGGTGGTCCAAGACCTGGTCCAGGAGAACAGGGCGACCAGGAACACTATCACGTCGCAATCTTGGAGCTTGAGTAGAACGTTGGGAACGAGAACCGTCGGGGGATAAGCATACGCAATGAGCCCGTCCCACGGAATGGAGAGTGCATCGACAGCCCAGGCTAGAGGGTCTGGAATCGGGGAGACGAAGAGGGGAAGCTGGTGATTCCACCGCGTGGCAAATAGGTCGATCATGGGAGTCTCCCAGTGAGCGCAGATCATCTGAAAGATTCCGGGTGTAGTGTCCATTCCGTGTGCATTAGCTGGCCGCGCCGAGGGAGTCGGCCAACACGTTAAAGTGTCCGGGGATATGTCGAGCTCTGAGGGAGATGCCGCGGTCCTGGCACCAGCGCATCAGGCGGTAGAGGAGAATGCACAGATCGGGAGAGTGTGTACCTCCCTGCTTCAGAAGGTAGGAGACTACAGTGGTGTTGTCCGACAGGACAAGAAGCGTCTGGTGGCGAAGGAGGACTTCCCACATGATGAGCGCTTGCCAAACCGCTTGCAGCTCGAGCCAGTTGATGTGTCTGTCCGCCAGGTCCGGCGTCCAGAGGCCGGACGTCGAGAGGAAGCTCGGGAGCAGGTGTGCACCCCATCCGGAGAGACTTGCATCCACGCATAGCGAGAGCTGAGGGGGCGGTGCGGCGAGAGGAACTCCCGAAGCGAGCCAAGATGTGTCCATCCAGCGCTGTAGGTGTGGGCGAAAGATTGGAGGCACCGGCACCAGGGCATCGATGTCGCCGGAGGACGGACGCCAATGAAGCAGGAGATGTAAATGAAGCGGGCGGGAGTGAAGACGACCTAGAGGCAGGAGATCCGCCACTGCATTCATCAGGCCAAGAAGTTGCAGCCAGACTCTGGCGGGAACGGACTCCGCCCGGGCAACCTGAGCGGCGAGGGAGGCCAACTTCTGAATCCGAGGCTCCGGCAAACACACTCTGTCGATGACGGTCTCAAATGCCATCCCATGATGAATAAACCGGCGAGAAGGCGAGAGGTCCGACTTGTCCGCATGGATCAGGAACCCCAACCGAAACAGCAACAGGAGTAGAGCGTCTCTGTCTATCCGCAGGGCAGACTCCGACGGATTCCGCAGGAGAAGGTCGTCTAAGTAGTTTGAGATCGGACTGGACGACGACTGCCGAGCCTTGGCGACGACGGCGAACATGATGCGAGTGAAAACCCACGGGCTGAGGTTGAGACCGAACGGAAGGGCTCGAAACTGGTAGATCATGCCGTCGAAAGCGAAGCGGAGAAACCTCCTGGAGGCCGGGTGCATGGGGACATGGAGATGCGCATCGGAGAGGTCCAGGCTGACCGCGAAGTCCATTAGCGGGACTGCGGCTCGGAGGGTCCGGGCGGTCTCCATGCGAAAAGTCGGAGCCACGATAAACTTGTTCAGGGCCGAGAGATCGATGATAGGACGCCACTTTCCGTCCGGCTTCGGGACCATGAAGATGCGGCTGTAAAATGCTGGGGAGTCGAGACGAGACACTATCTCCATGGCGGCCTTCTGTAAAAGCGAGGCTACGTCTCCGCGCAAGGCGATGGCTTTGAACTCGTCGGACGGAATGTCTGTCTACAAGGGGGATCGTCTCAACGGCGGAGGCGAACGAAAGGAAATCGAGAGACCCTCGGTGATGGTGGCGCCCACGGCCTTGCGGGCGGCGTGAAAGCGAGAGGTGGTAACGCGGCTGGGCCAGCGGTCTAAATTTCCATCCGCCTTCACCTTCTGCCAAGACTCAACGAAGAGAAGGTGGCCACCGAGAGGAGCGCGACGCAGCTGTGTCTTCAGATCGGGGGGCAATCCACGACAGGCTTGCAGAACGGCATCACGACGCATGAGGTCACAGTTAGCAGCGGCCGCCATCGCGTTGACCGAAGAGTGATAAGCTGCCCGGTTCGCCGCGACCGCTAGGGCGAGGAGATCACCAAGGAGGGGCGAAGCTTGCCGGGAGTCTTCGATGCGACGAATAAAAGCTTGCGTGAGTAGCTCCAGAAAACCCCCACAGGCCAAGGTGTTCCGCACTAGGGACGCCGTCTGATCCAAACCATGAGGGAAGGTGTATCTCAGCTGAGTGTTGCCGCCAAGCTGTGCTACAGCCTGAGGGTCCAACGTGGGAAGAGGACAGTGGAAAGATTGGGAATGTCCCGCATACCAGGATTGGCGGAACGCGATGTCGAGGTCAGCGGGCCACTTGCGATCCGCGAAAAAGGAATACTCCTGGGAACTGGATTGGAGATGAGCGGAGAAGGAATCCTGAAAGCCAGGGGGCTGAGTCAGCGACTTTAATATCTTCTGCGGACGGCCCAAATCGACAAAGGCGGACACCTTCCGTTTGAGCGGGGGGGGGGGGGGGGGGGGGGGGGGGGGGGGAACGCGCCCGCCAGGAGGGCGGCCGCGATAAGACGAGATGCTTCGTCAATCCCAAGAAGCGTTTCCGCGCGCGACGACGAAGGGTTCCTAGTCGACGCAGGATCATCAGTCACATCAGAGCGCGGCGAGAGGGAGCGGCCTCCAAAGTCGAGCAGGGCCGAAACCGAATCCTCCGGAAGTAAACTAAGAGTCTCCTCATCCCGCGGAGGGAGCGAGAGCCGGTGGAGGGTCCGTGAGGGAGAAAATGCGCGGAGCCCATCCTGACGAGAAACCGTAGCCACGGCGAGTGTCGTGTCCGCTGGAGAGGGCGAAGCGGGGGCGGGGACAATGAATGATCGGGAGGCGGGGACCTGGAGTGAGCCGTGTGTCGTGCACGGGGAGAGCGACTGCGATGACGGGAGCGGCGGCCGCGGTGATCCCTGTCAGCGGAGGTCCGAATACGGTGCCGAGGTGGGGAAGGTGACGGGCGACGGAACCGGCGGGGGGAGGCATACCGAGACAAGCGGGAAGTAGAACGTAGGGCCAAAGCGCGTGAAGTAGATGAGCGGGCCGACAACGAGGAAGGCCGGGGGCTGTGTCGGCCGGAACAGAGAGTAGGCCGATGCTTTCGACGTGCGGCACGGGACGCGCTAGAGCGTGGAGGGATGGAGGCCGAGTGAGAAATAGCAAAATTGTCATCAATCCGTGGACGCCGGGTCTCTTGCCTGCCTCCGTAAGGCGAGCACGTTGCCCACTGAGCGACTCTCCGGAAGAGTACGCGGGCTTTGTCAGGTGATACCTCTCAAGACTCTTGTGGGACAAATGATTGCGCCAAGCACGTCTCTGCAGGCCTGCCCCCGTAAGGCAGGCGCTCTGCCCTAAAGCGGACTCCCCGTAAGAGTCAGCGGGCGTTGTCCCTGTAGAAGTCATGGAGGATGAGCGATGCTCTAGTGTCCGACGTGTCTGTTGATCACCACGGTCAGTGCAAGCTCGACTGGGGACAGCGCCAGGCACGGAGGGGGGCTCCATGAGGGACGCACGGTCACTAGTCGAAGGCGGACGCTCGCGCCTGTAAAATCCCCAAAGCTGCGACCAACGTTGTTCTGGCCAGGCGACACAAATGGCGCAAATGTGGTTGCAGCCCGCACAAGGGAGGCAGAATTCGTGATTATCACACGGCCACTGAAAAGTCCCACACCGTTGGCAGGTACGCACGGGGTTACTGCAACAGAAAGCAGAAATAGCAGGCGACCGGGCGCAAGCACTGCGAGGCCGCGAGAACGAGAACGATAGATGTGCGCGAAGCGGACCGATCAAAAACAAAGACCGCCAACCGAAGCAGGCACCCGTTCCGGGGCCGGCTGAGAGAGGGAGCCGAGACCTTACCTCTCCAGCGTTGCGGTGATGGGGTTAGTAACCTCCATAGTACCAACAGCAAACGGAGAGGAGAGCACGAAAACACAGTCCCCCAGAAGCACAATCACCGAAATCCAAGTACAGGCACATAAATCCAAACACACAAGTCCGAAGGAACACAGTAATCCACAAAAATGAAGTCCAGTGAATAACCGTTAAAAACGGTCCAGGAACTATAGGCTAAACACGTCTGAAACGTACAGCAAAGTAGAAACGACTGATTGTGATTGGGCCACGTGGTGAGTGCCCGGATGGGCTGGGACGGAAGGCTACTCTCGGCCCTAGTTAGGGTTCCCCGAGTGCCTCCCGGGTTGTGTAGGAACACAACAAGTTCTTAGGCTAAAATTGGGTAAGTAGTTGACACTTCCTGACAGTAATGTCATCGGTAATGTTTTTGAAGAAACAAACTGGATCTTTAGAACTGTGCTAAACCATATCGTTCAGTGTAGTGTGTAGTACTGTTTCTGTATTTTCTGTCTTTGTAGCCGCAATGCAGAATGAGAATTTCCACAGGACTGTACACTTTTGTACCAGATCATTAGTCACTCAAGAATGTGCCGCTTCCGTTTTCCACCAGTCACAGAACTCTCGCATAGTGCATTACTGGACCCAAGACACGCTATAGGTTCACAAAAACAAGTTGACACTGACCTATACATTGGAAGATGATTGGACATTAATATCATTTCTTGGATATACACCTATATGATATATCAACTGGTGATAGTTCTTGACGTTCCCTGAGATTTTAAATCGTGTTTGATATGCATAATGTCCATACATAAAATGTCAGCCAGGACAGTGAAAGTGATATACGACCAGTTAAATTTGTAAACCTATAGAGCCAGTAGAAAACTGATGCTTGCCTCAGCGACTTCTTTATGGAAAGGGAGATGTAATGAGCTGACTCTTAGATGGCTGTATCTCACCCCTATAGCATAATGAGCTGTATACCCTTGCTACACCCGCCAGCATGCTCTCTCCCCACTCTCTTCTATCTCACTCATGTAAACGCTTCAGTTCTGCAATAAATACTCTCAACAGGAGACGCCTCCAGTATCAAAAATTTCTACACACAAAAAGAGGCATTTTTTCACATCATTTTGTTGATCTTTTGTGACCCTTGACCTTTATGACGTGTCAGCCAAATTAACATGCACAAGCAGGTCTTAATATCAGGTCGTATCTCTGGACCAAGTTTGGGTTTGAAGTTGTAATTAGTATTTGATTTAAAAAAATGTGAAAAAATGGCTATTTGTGACCTATTTCCTTATGTCTTGATATTACCCTTGTCCTTTCAGAGGGGTCTTCCAAATTAGTATGTACAAGAAGGTCTTACCATCACAAATGTCTGTACAAAGTTTTGGTTTGAAGTCATGTGAATGGTATTTGAGAAAAAAATATTTTTGTTAAAACTGGCCAATTTAAAAAAAACAACAACTAGTTTCCTGGTCTCTTGTGACCTTGATCTTTCCCAGGGTTCATCCAAGTTAGTATGCATTGGAAGGTCTTACCATCAGTTATCTTTGCACCAAGTTTTGTTTTGAAGCTGTGAATAGTATTTAAGTTTTTTTGTGGACAAAATAAGCAATTTCGTGTGTCAAAAGTTTGCTAGCTGTGACGGAGTTGTCATTTGCCATACATATTCTGAATTCTAGCAAACTAGAACCCCCCCAGGCATTATGCTGGGGACCAATCAGAGAATATTTCCAGCCCAAGAGCATGTGCACGCTAGGAAGCACATCCACTCTGCCATTTTGGTCAGCGCCAGCTTCATCAGCTCCTGAGGTAAAAATTAATTTGCAAAGTTGTTCCCCACCTCCTCCCCGTGAGTCATGCCTACCTCTCTTCCCCTTTTTTTGACCCCTGCCAATAGACTGGTTTTGCAGTTTGTGAATATTTCTTGTACTTCAGTTCTCAGGGCATTACACTTTGCCATTGACACAAATCTAGAATTTACCAATAATTCGGGGGGGAGGGGGGGGAGGGGATGAACGGTAAAACAAAAGACATATATTTCTGGTCCTGTGCATAACTGGTGCTATATATTAGTAATAATCATTTCTGCCATTTAGGGCCAGCAGCCCAAATTTGTGTGTGTCAGTACCTGATCACGCCGGGCAGTCATATAAAAACCATGTATATTAAATTTTCTTAATTGCATGCCCTGGCAGGACCAACGTGTTTTCAAATGCTGTTTACTTACTTACTTACGCCTGTCACCCCTACCCGGGTATAGGCCGTCGACGAGAGACCTCCAGCAACTCCTGTCCTGTGCTTCTCCTTCGATTCTACTCCAGGTGGTTCCCAGTCTCTTGATGTCTGCTTGGAGGTCTCGACGCCAGGAGTTTCTCGGCCTACCTCTTTTCCTCTTTCCCTGGGGGTTCCATGACAATGCCTGCCTAGTGATACTGGAAGCTGGCTTTCTCAGACTGTGACCGATCCATCCCCATCTTCTTCGCCCAATTTCATTCTCTGCTGTTATCTGCTCTGTTCTCTCCCAGAGTCTGACGTTGCTGATCTTCTCTGGCCAGTGGATTTTCAAAATTCTTCTAAGGCAACTGTTCATGAAGGTCTGTACTCTGTTGACTGTGGTTTTTGTAAATCTCCATGTCTCTGCTCCATATAGGAGAACTGCTTTTACATTGGAGTTGAAAATCCGGACTTTGGTGTGTTGTGACAGCTCTCTGGAACTCCACACTTTTTTCAACTGGAGAAAGGCTGCTCTGGCTTTACCGATTCGTGCTCTGACATCTGCATCAGTGCCGCCTTTTTTGTCTATGATGCTCCCGAGATAGGTGAAGGACTCCACCTCCCCCAACGGGGTGCCAGCAAGCAAGACTGGTTCTTCCCTGGTTGCGTTCAGCCTCATTGTCTTTGTTTTCTGTTTGTGAATGGTGAGGCCCACTTGGGACGAGATGTCAGCAAGCCTCGTGGTCTTGTCCTGCATTTGTTGATGAGTGTGGGACAGTAATGTCAAATGCTGTTTGCTTTAATAAAATGCATTTTTTATTCTTGCAAAAAGCTGTCTCTGTGATTCTTTTGATACATAAAACTATCTATGTGACAACAGGAACATAAAGGACTATTTTTGACTGATTTCCTGATCCCCTGTGACCTTGATCTTTGAGACAGGTCAATCGAATTGGTATGGTTAGAAATGTCCTGACACAAAGTATCCAAGTTTGAAGACTGTGGCTTGAATAATCTCTGAGAAAATGTTAAAGTTTACAACAGACAACAGCGGACACAGGATGGACAATAGACAGAATCAATGGCCAAGAACAGATTCACTTTTGCTTCACACGAGCCAATAAAGGGTTGGAGTTGTTACCTGTGAAATCTAATTTTTCTAAAAATGTATGTGCTTTTCACATATTTGTCAACCTTCTGTGACCCTTGACCTTTGCAAGGGATCAGCCAAACTGCCAGCAGTTTGCATAGAATGGTCTTTTCAATCAAGTTTGGCATGAAGGTAGCAGATTTACAAGAGCTGATAAAAACTAAAATTCTACCAAAAAATAACATTTATCACACATCTGATGAGTTTTTGTGACCTTTGACCTGTCTGAGAGGTCATCCAAATTACATGTCCGCAAGGGAAAGCTTCATGAATACATGTGCATTTCACACCCTGCCGCATTCAGATGTCTCAGAAAGAAACAGTCAAAATATGCTATTTTTACCCCTTTCTAGACCTCATGTGACATTGACCTTTAAGAGGTCACTGAAATGGTATGTTTAGAAAGGTTTTACTTGGGCCAAATCTGAAGTCTGAGGTTTGAATAGTCTGAGAAAAAATGCCAACGTTAAAGTTTACCACGGACGACAGATGACGGATGGGCCCATTACATACTCACTTTTGCTATCGCACGTGAGCCAAAAAGTACACTTTGGTCATGTATACTCCAGTTACTGGGCTTTTGTAACAACAACAGAGAAGATAAATAGGCTGAGTATCATGTTTTTGTTTTGTACATAACATGTGTCACGTCACCTTGCCTCTCCCGTTTATTTGTAAACAAAACAGTTTATTGTTTGGATACAGTTTGTGGGCCAAAAACCAGTGGTTTTTTTATAATTCTGTTGTGTGTGTGTGTGTGTGTGTGTGTGTGTGTGTGTGTGTGTGTGTGTGTGTGTGTGTGTGTGTGTGTGTGTGTGTGTGTGTGTAGGCGTGAAAGAGAGGGAGAGAGAGAGTTTTGCACACTTCTTTTCATGGTTATGAACAAATTTATAATTTATATTCAGTAAAGGCATTTGACCACCATCTGCAGTGTGTTTGATTGTAACAGTTTAAACAACTACAGAAAATCCTTTTCTACTGTCCTTAGTAATGTTCTATATCTGATATTTTTAACAGTTTGTCAACACATATTCAGTTTATTTCCTTGGTATGCCACTGCTCTCTCTCTCTCTCTCGCTCTCCTTCTCTCTCACATGCACACCAGTCCGGCGCGAGCAGGCATGCATGAGGGTGCGCACATACACGCACACAGGAGCGTACACATATGCGCAAGCACGTGCATGTATGCACGCACGCACAAGCACATGCACGCACACACATGCCACATGCATGCATGGCGCAAGAAAAAAAGTGACCATCCTACACCTGTGCCATCAGGGTGTCAATCAGTTAGAAAATTTACCAAGTTTTTCCTTTGCCACTTTGCTTCTTCTCTGACAAGATAAGTAGCAACTAACTTGTATACTTGTTTGTCTGTCTATTTTGAAAAATATTAATAAATTGTGTTGTAACTGTCCTTTCTAAGCTTGTTTCTTTCTCCGTTGGGTTCTTTTCTGCATTTTACGTGCTTGGCAGTCGCTTTTTTGGTCTGAATCAAGTTTTTCTTTTATACAATGAGTGACCTGAAACATCAATTTCATCACTGTGCACACAGTGTTGTGGGACGAGTGATGCCACGACGTGAAGCTTACAGTGACATTGTTTCACTGCTTGCACTATTGTTCTTCGTCAAAATGGCTGTGGTTAAGCCAGCCCACACAACATGGAACGTACAACTGGCATGAAGTGCCATGTGTCTGTGTTTGTGTGTAGATCAAAAGGTAGGGTGGGTTAGGGTGGAGAGATGGATCAGAAGGTTAAGCTTTAAAGTAGGAACAATTTTGGGCTGGGCTTGTGTGTTTCTTTTAAATCTACATCTTGACTCCCTGAGACCTTGACCTCAACAGAGGTCACTGAAATTGTTATGTTGAGAAGGGTCTTGCCACAAAGTATTCTTGGGCCAAGCTTGAAGACTGTAGCTACAATAGTCTCCAAGAAAATGCCAATGTTAAAGTTTACCACATGGACAGACAAGTGCTAGCCCAGTATATACTTACTTTTGCTATCGCACATGAGCTAAAAACTTACAAGAGCCGTAGGAAGAGGAGAAGAGGTCCTTGTATCTGGGATTCCAGCACAGGGAGGTGACGGCCAGTTTCTTAGCTTTCTCGTATGAGAACTTCCACAGTGGCAGGAGCGTTCCCTCTTGCTCCCGGTACTCATCAGACGTATCTTCCCAGTATTTGAAATCTGCATGGACAACATGCGACCAAATTATTGCTACATTCGCATGCGTCAAAATTAATGCCGAGTGGCCGGTATACCTCAGCCTATGCAGAATGTTAATGTCCCTTGTATAACTGTTCTCAACATTTTTGTCCTTGATCACTCTTTCTGAAATAACTCATCCAGTCTTGCATATATTTTGACCATGCCGCAAAGAGACTCAACACAACCAGACGAGCTCCTGCAGCCTAAGCGATCTTCTGAGTCTGAGATCTTTGAAACATCGTCATGGGCCCCGCAAAGGAGTGCAAGGCCAAGTGAGTTGGAAAAGATGATGCATCTATGCTGAGCAGAATGAATGGTGACTGATGAACGTACCCATTCCATCAAGTATGCCGTTCTTTGACACAGGGGCAGTGATTTTGTATTTAAAGTGCCTCTCAATACTAATTCTAACACCTACATTAATTTTAAAAGAGCTTAGGATATGTTTAGAAGAGACTATATATGACACTGTACTATTGGATGCCAAATTTCTGTTTTATAGCCCTTCAAACATCTCTAAGATAACTCTGTCGGACACCCTAGATGAAAAAGGTCCCTTGTTGAGTGACGTTTTGGGGTATCAGACAGCACCATTTGCTTGGGGAATTGAAAATATAGACTGCAAATGCGTCCTTTCATTATTAATTATACATGCTTATGAACTTGTGTTAGCCAACAAATTCTATAGATAAATAGCATAAGCAGCAAACTACGTCAATGAATAAATAAATAATAAATAAAGCACCAGCAGCACATTAAGAACAAATAAGCGAGAAAATAAAATAATTAATAAAACAGGCAGAGTGGGTGATCAAACCATGACAGTGCTGGTTTCAAAAATACTAAATTTTGGTTAGTAAGACTGAGCTAATGAGGCATTGGTGAAATCTGAGCTTATCATAAATGCAGTCACGCTGGCTGACCTCTGTCGATTTCTCCAACAATTTTTCACTTCTCAAGGCTATATCAGCCATTCTCAGTGAATCTCAAACGCTGAAACTGATGTTGTTCATCGTTGTATTCCGTCATAAGGTATAACAATTTATCTTTTCTTCACTGAATTTGTCAAATGTTCTTGTAGTGTTTATTAGTGTCTTGTTTTGTTGTTTTATGATGAGCCAAAAGGCAAATTTCTGTCGAGCTTTCACTCGAACATGCTATAACGTTGTATTGTATTGTACTGATTTCAATAAAGCGGCTGACACACAGTGCCAGCCATTCAGTTACAAGAGTTTTAGCACATTCAGAAGAGCTCTGAGCACTTTTAAAGTTAGAAGCAAAAATCTTTGCTAAAACAATTAAAAAATGTCCGTGCACTTCAATTAACTGTGCTAAATACAATTTGTTAAAGACGTTTGTAAAATTTACCTCTAAAAACCGTTTTAAGAGTTAGATACCAGTAGGGCACCGGGGTCCTGGTATAAATAAAGTTCAGTTTTTCCATTCTAACTTACTGCTTCTGTGTTTTCTCCTGTACTTGTTCTATTTGTACTTTATGACAGGCCATTCCACTTAGAACTGAGACAAAATATTTAATGCTAGAACTAAATAATTTATCCTGGAATTTAATCCTAGGATGATTTACTCCTATGACAAATTACCAATTCCAACCAAACGGCCATCATGCCTCAGGTGAAATCGTCCAATGAATGAACATACTTTCCACCAATCACCACATGACATGTCACATGGGATGATTTCTGCTGTCCAACTGGTTGGAATTAGTCCCAGAAATAATTATTTATTCTTATAACTAAATCAAATTTATCCTAGTTAAATAGTTTGCCCTAGGATTAATTAATCAGTTATAAGTGATATATATAGCCATTCCACTTATAACTGATTCATTCATTCTAGGACTAAATATTTAATGCTAGGACTAAATAATTTATCCTAGGACAAATTCTATTTAATCCTCTGAATAAATAATCATTCCCAGGACTAATGCTAACCAATCAGACAGCAGGATCCATCTTACGTGAAATGACACAGTGATTGGTGGAAAATCATTGGACGATTTCACCCGAGGTATCATGGCTGATTGTTGTAATTAGTACTTTGTCCTAGGAATAATTTGAATTGGTCCTAGGAGTAAATCAATTTTGTCCTAGGATAAATATTTAGTCCTAGCACTAAATAATTTGTCCTAGGATGAATTAATCAGTTATTAGTGAAATGGCCCACCATAGTTCTTGACACCTTGTTTCAGCACATGTAGCTGCATGCACACAGAACAGACACCAGAAACATTACAAAACGTGGCAGCGTTTAGTCAGAATAAAGAAGAGTCGTGGCCAAACACCCAGCTGCTGAGTTTACAGGAAACAGAGTTTATGCTTTCACTCAGTAAGCTTCACCCCTCTCTAACTTTTTAATGAACTGATCCAGACAAAATTCTGTCAAATGCACACAACAGGACTTTCATATGAAGTACTGCATACAACAAAACCCAAGCAGAATTTGTTTATCAAACTATTTGCGCCTGATGTAAATATCGACTCAGAATTTTTTCAGACTGCCTATTTGGGGCGTTCTTTGGCAAGCCATAACATTTTGTACAAAGGAATACTATCTCAAACTGCAGTGAAATAAAGAGAAAATAGGTTGCTGATTTCCCTTTTGTATAAAGAAAATGATGAAAATAAATATTAACCTGTTTTTCAGGACTCATGAACATTGTCAAATTTTCCCTCCAAAAGCAAAAAAGACAAGTTGCCGAAGCAGCATATTAACCTTCATCAGATCATGCTTTGGACTACACACAAACGATGATGTGGGTCCTACATGAGCCATATGTTTTAAAGAGTGATTTAACTGGTTTTCCCTGTCCCAATGGCGTGGGTCCTACAAGATCCATATTTTTCAAAGAGTGATTTAACTGGTTATTCCTTTCCCGATGATGTGGGTCCTACAGGACCCATACTTTTGCAAAGAGTGATTTAAATGGCTATCCCTGTCCCGATGATGTGGGTCCTACAGGACCCATACCTTTTACACTATAGTACACATCACCGGAAGCATCCTTGTACTTTTAGTCATCATGGCGGAGAGAAAACGGTCTGCAACTTATCTGTTTCCCCCATAAACTACAGGTGAAAGTTCACCATTTCCAAGAAACTGAACTGAAACTGGTCGATTTGGCATGGACTTTGACACCCTTCAAAATTAAAACAAAAAGCAAATAAATAAACAAACAAACAAACAAACAAAGGAAAAATTTGGGTGAGATGCAATTGTCTCATCTTTGACTCTTCACAAACTGAGGACCAACATCTGGACAGGAATATTTACCTTACTCACCTTACTCACTCTTTAAAAAGTATGGGTCCTGCACGACCCACACCATCGTTCGTGTGTAATAAAAATTCAAACATTGTTTATTTGTTTTTTCTCCATCAATTATTAACATACTTTGGTAAATATAGTCTTTTATGAGCTTGGAGCATTTATAAAATTTCACCAAAATATTCCCAGTAGTCAATGAAATATTTGCAACTAAACACCAGGTAAAGGTTAAGGTGGTTAGAACCAGACAGTTGGTTGTATGGGCTGCAAGCTCAAACTGCTATATTACACCTAGTGTCCGATTTATATATATATACCTCTTCATTACAGCTCTCTGTACAAACAGGTTTTCACATTACTACTGGGATACAACTAATTTTCTTTAGAAGACTATGAACCACATTTACAAGTATTTACCACTAAACCTCTTTAAAAAGTAGTCACTTATTTATATCTGAAAAGCAATTTGAAATGTATGAGGACAAATCAAATAAATGTAAAAACAAACAAACAAACAAACAGAAAAGTAAACAGGAAAGAGGACTGCCAACTATAGTGGCCAGACTGTCAGCGTCAGTAGACTGGCATGTACACACCAATAGAAATAACCATCATCCAGCCAACCCATCTGTAAGAGGTACTGATTGTTGCTGCATGGACTCAAGAGAATTGATGCCTCTAACAGATGTGAAATGCATCCTATGTTTGAACCTTGAGATAAAGACCTCCATTCATCAGTTTAGGAACAGCAGCAGCGACCTCGCCTAGCAAGAAATATAGATTCTCATGAGATCGTGCAGCTGCCAAGGCCTTTGAGAATCTCTGTCTCTTGCTGAATCTGCTTGCTGCTCTATTTCCGCAGACCTAGAAAACAAGAAAGGCAAAGCCATTATGGGTCACGTGTATGACCGATTTACATATGTGTGACCTTTGTGACAAGGGTTGGCTTCTGCAGCAGCAAAATCCTTTTGTTTTCTGAAAATATAAACATTTTTCACACATCTGTCAACCCCCCGTGACCCTTGACCTTTGCGATGAGTCGACTAAATTAGCATGCATAGGAAGGTCTTATCATCTGCTATCTTTGTACCAAATTTGGTTGAAAACTTTGCAAAAATTTGGAAATACCTACAATTTTATTTTTTTGTAAATCAGTATTTTACAAACATTTGCCAGCCTCTTGTGACCCTTGACCTTTCCAAGGGGTCATCCAAATTAGTATGCATAGATAGGTCTTACCATCAGGTATCTCTGTACGAAATTTGGGTTTTAAGTTGTGAATAGTATTTGAGAAAAAACATTTTTTGTCAAAATATGGCTATTTTAGACCTATTTTCTGAGCTCTCGTGACCCTTGACCTTTCCGAGGGATCAACCAAATTAGTGTGCATAGAAAGATCTTTCCATCAGGTATCTCTGTAGCAAGTTTGGGTTTAAAGTTTTGAATAGTATTTGAGAAAAAACATCTTTTGTCACAATATTGCTATTTTGGACCTATTTTCTGAGCCCTTGTGACCCTTGACCTTTCTGAGGGGTCATCCAAATTAGTATGCATAGATAGGTCTTACCATCAGGTATCTCTGTAGCAAGTTTGGGTTTGAAGTTGTGAATAGTATTTGAGAAAAAGCATCTTTTGTCAAAATATGGATATTTTACCTATTTCCTGAGCTCTTGTGACCCTTGACCTTTCCGAAGGATCAACCAAATTAGTATGTATAGAAAGGTCTTACCATCAGGTGTCTTTGTACCAAGTTTGGGTTTGAAGTTGTGAATAGTTTTTGAGAAAAAATAAATTATGTCAAACTATAGCTATTTTTGACATATTTTCCTGATCCCCTGTGACCTTGACCTTTGTGAGAGGTCACTCAAATTAGTATGTTTAGAAAGGTCTTACCACAAAGTATACTTGGGCCAAGTTTGAAGAATGTGGCTTGAATAGTCTCCAAGAAAATGCCAACATTACAGTTTACGATGGGCGACGGCAGACGGACGATGGACGGACGACCACTGGCCCAAAACATACTCACTTTTGCTTCGCACGTGAGCCAACAAAAATTACAGTGCACAGTACACTGATGTTTTCTGCCAGGCTCATCAGAATTTCAGCTACTCTGCATTGTGCTGCTGGGGAGAATACTCGTTGTCAGCGGGCAGCAGCACAAGAATTCTGTGAGCAAATGGACACATTCTTCAGAATGTGTTGTTGCCAATGATTGATGCACACCATTTAATGCTCAAAATGGGGGCAGGCAAAGAAATGTTTAAGTTCTACTAACGTCTTCAAGAGGCAGACAGATCACAGTGCCACAAAAACTATTGAAATCATAGCCTCAAAACGCTTGCTGGTGTAAAAAAGGCCAAAAACTACTTTCTCATACAGAGTCTGAAATCAGGTGTACAGTCCAAAATTTCACAAACAGTTACACGTTTACAACTAATCTGTACACAGGATTTTCACTGTACCCGGCAAATTTGTTTTAAATGATTAATTATTTGGTGGTTTGACTAAAACGATTCTACGGCAAAAGAGAAAGAACCGCCAAATAAAATAGGCATGGTAGGTGAGCGTTTTGTGTTATTCTGGCAAACCTAATGGTTTTTCAGGTCAACATAAATAGGCCATTCAGCTCAGTTTTGTTCATATTATTGACTGTTAAAGTATCAAAATGAGGGTTGAGAGGCACTTTAAACAGCAAATTGATTATTCATAGCTGTATATCCATCACTTTTGTTACGATTTATGTAGTTTGCAGGTCACGAAGATGCAATAAACACCTGCATTCTGATGAATCACGAACACCCATATTCTCATGATGAAACATTAACAAGCTTTTCTTTGCTGCTTAATGGAATAACTTGACGTACGTACACTTTGTGCAGTCTTATCCTCTGAGACACACAGAGAACGGACTTCAGTAAACTGTGATGTTTCTCTTGAAGATATAAAACAACTGAAAGAGACCAACCTGCAGGCATTTTCCATCATTATCATTGATATGTCACATGTTTAAATCACTCAGTACCTTCATGTCAGAGATTGTATTCTCATCAGCATCTTGGTTATCACACCCTAATACACACCAGACACATAAATGTAATGTATGATTCTCTGATATCTGGTTGGATGATGTAGAACAGTCTGACACAAAACTGTTCTGCATATGACAGGTTTTGGGACTCACCTTGTGCAATATCATCATATGTGTTTTGGTTGACCATTCGCTCTACAATCTTGGCTGCAGCATTCACTCGGGAAATGTCATCACCCTGTGTAGTATAAACATCACATTATGTACCCACTATGACATAACGTTTCCCCTACTTGGACACGTGTAATGATATACTGTATAACAAGCAAATTAATATTCATAAATTTGCTTGATATACTTTCCTTCGCAAAATCCCTTGCAGGCCAAGAAGATTCAATCTCGATACTTGCATCTGTCAAAAAACAAAACCACAAAATATGCTCATACTGTCACATTAACAACGTCTTTATGTGCACAACTAGTGAAATACTTCATAGTGTGTACATATGCTCCAAATTTCTTTCTCACATATACATGACATATCGGAACGGAGAACTGAAATGCAAAGCGAATCGCTGCACTGGTAACATTGACATAGTGATAGCACCGACTAGATAAAAAAAATAAAAAAATAAAAAACTGCTGGCATTTTCCATCACTATCTGTGGTCTAATTACAAGTAGAATTTATACTCAGCAGCACGCACTGATGCCTTTACAGTCAAAGAAAATCTCTGCCCCGAGTCAACAGTCCTGATACGTGCCACACACGATATATCTCTATACTGACAGAGACCAACACACATCATAAGTATCAAATCTAGGTTCATACAATGAGGATTTCATCCCAAAGTCTACCTATCAGGCCCGGATCCAGGGGGGGGGGGGGGGGCTAGCCCCCCCCCCCCCCCCCCAGACTCCCAATTTGTTAAAATGCTATAAGAAAGTCCCTTTTTGGGGTTGTATGCCCCCCCCCCCCCCCCTCTTCACCCCTTACCCGCCCTGAAAGAAGTAAACGACGTTGCCCCCCCCCCCCCCCCCCCCCCCCCCTCTCCCCGCACTGTTTGATTTTTGGGCACCCAGAAACATCGTCGCCTACCCCTCCCCCAATCCCCCACTGTTTGATTTTCTGGCGCCCGGAAAGTACGACGCCTACCCCCCCCCCCCCCCCCCCCCCCCCCCTCCATTGTTTGATTTTTTTGCCCTCGCGGAACAAAGATGTTGTAGCGTGGTGGAGGCCCTTTGTATCAGGTTCAAGGTCCCAAACAAGAAGTTGGCCCCTCCCCCTTGGAGGTAAGTGATCCAGCACTGCGTATTGTTTGGAGCTCACATGCGTTTATTTTTTAGGAACATTCAGAGTTGTTCATATTTTTAGGCTTATAATGCTGATCCATTTCCCTCCTCTCTAAGCCAACCTCTGATCAGCACACACGTACGTCACCGCACAAAAATAAAGACTGACACATAGTGCTTCCAGCCATCAGTACGCTCTGTGGGCTCATGTAGCGAGGAGGAATCCATCTCCTTCTACTCTAACCCACCCTCTGATCCACACACACACTGGCACACAAAAATTAAGACACACACACGACAATTCCCGCCATTTGTAAGCTCTGTGGCCTGGCGTAGCGATAGCTGTTCTGAAGAAGAATGATAGCACGAGCAGCGAAATTATGTCACTTCAAGCTTCACGTCATGGCATCTAATCATTAGTCCCACGACGCCGTGTTCATAGTGACGACTCGATGTCATACGTCACTCATCGCAGTGCTAACATTTGACGTATCAGAGGATCAACTCTGCAATTTTTTTAAATTTATTTTCACACTTAGGGCTTAGACTGATGTTACAATTTGACCTAATCCTACCCCTGAGCCGGGACAAACAGCAGGCTTATGCAAACACTGTTTATGAAAAATCATGCGGGTATGAATGAGACAAGATATTGAGAAAAAAAAAAAATTAAATTATGTTAGTTGTTTTACAAATGACTCCGAAAAAGTGGCGCAGAAAATTGTCTGATTTTTACACCTAGGACATACAGGTCATCATCATCATCAGTCCCTTGCCCGAACTGGGCGTTGGGGGGGACTGAAAGGCAGCAGCAACAGACAGTGCTCTCCACTGAGTTCTATTTTGGGCGGTGGCAAGCAAGTCTGGCATCTCGAGTTCGGTCCATTCTTTTATGTTTGCGACCCAACTCTTTCTCTGACGACCTCGCCGACGACTTCCTTCGAGAGTGCCTTGGAGGATAGTCTTGGACAAGGTGTTGTGTCGGGTCACGTGGCCAAACCAAGCAAGCTTGCGCCGTTTCACGGTTGCCAGAAGGGGTTCATGTGGGCCCACCAGGGAAGTGACGATGCTCCGTACATATTCGTTGGTCTTGTGCTCGCGGTACGAGATGTGGAGCAACTTCCTCAGGCACTTGTTCTCAAAGGCCTGGATTTTCTTTTTTGAGTCTGCAAGCAGCGTCCAAGTCTCACAGCCGTAGAGTAGAATAAACACTACGAGGGACTTGTAAAGCCTGTACTTGATGGTGAAGCTGATGGAGTTACTTCGCCATATCCTGTCCAGCCTGGCCATTGCGGATGTTGCTGTACCTATCCTGATACGGATCTCTGCTATGCAACTACCGTCTTTGGACAGGGTGGCTCCCAAGTACTTGAAGCTATTGACCTCTTCTAGCTTCTGGCCGTTCATGTGAATGTTGCTGCTGCTGTCGCTTGTGGTGTTGATCATCACTTTGCTTTTATCCGTACTGATCTCCATGCCATAAGACCCTGCGCTACTTGAAAGTTTGTCTGTCAGGTTTTGCAGCTCACTATTGCTGCCTGCCATGAGGTCAATGTCGTCTGCGAATCGAAGATTGCACAGGGATCTGCCACCAATAGAGATTGAAGTATGGTGGTCGTGGAGGGTTTCCTGCATGATCTTCTCCAGGAATATGTTGAAAAGGACAGGAGAGAGCAGGCATCCTTGACGGACACCGATCGTCATCCTGAAGAACTCGCCTGACTGATTGTTAAGTAGAACCGCGCTGCAGGCGTTCTTGTAAAGCACTTCTATCATTTGGATCAGCCCCTCCTCTATGTTGAACGATCTCATGACTTGCCAGAGTCCGTCGTGCCAGACGCGATCAAATGCTTTCCTGAAATCAATGAAGTTGTGGTAGAGTTCGCGCTGATGCTGCAGATGTTTCTCGATCAGGATGCGGCAGTTGAAAATCTGCTCTACAGTGCTTCTTCCAACTCTGAAGCCAGCCTGTTCTTCTGCCAGCAGTTCCTCGGCGAAAGTTTTGAGGCGGTTGAGAATGATTCTAAGCATTACTTTGCTAGGGTGACTTATCAGACTGATAGTTCTGTAGTTCTGGCACTGTTTCAGGTTTCCTTTCTTGGGGAGCGGGATCACTAGAGACTGTGTCCATTCTACTGGCCATTTCTTTTGCTCCCAGATCTTTTGACAGAGTGTAGTGAGTACCTTCGTTGTTACTTCTCCTCCATGTTTCAACAGTTCAGCAGGTACGTTGTCTACACCTGGAGACTTTCCTCCCTTCAGGCCGCGTACAGCTGTTTCCACCTCTTCAGCTAACACTGGCAGGTCTTCGGCCTTCCTGGCCCCAGCCTAGTTGTTTTGGAGGATGCTGGTGTCTGGCTCAGCCTTGTAGTTATACAAGTCTCGGCAGTACTCAGTCCATCTGTTTAGTACAGCAGTGTTTTCCGTAAGGAGTTGGCCGCTGCTGTCTTCGATGACTGTGGCTGTTCGCTGTTGAGTCTTGGTGAGGGTCCTTAGCGTTTCATAAGCCTTCTTGCTGTTGCCGTTTGCCATGCCCTCTTCCACGCTACGACACTGGTCTTCAATCCAATCTTCTTTGGCTTCTTTCATCCTCTTCCTGATCTTCTTGTTGACAAGTCTGTACTTGTTTGCTGATGTGAGGTCTTGGCCTCTCTTTTTCTTCCAGGCTCTCCTCTCATCACAGAGATCAAGGATGTCATCGGTGACCCAGGGCTGTTTGCGCTTCCTCTGCTTCCCCAGCACTTCTTCTGCTGTAGAAAGTAACACCTCTTTTATATTTCCAGCAAGGGTGTCTACGTCCCAGTCCAAAGTAGCCAAGGCTGCAAATCTGCCTCCCACCTGGGCTTGGAAGACCTCTTCTACTTCCGGGTCTTTTAGCTTCTCGAGGTCGAATCGGATGCGAGGACTCTTGCTGTCTCGTTTCAATGCCAGCTTCAACTTGAGGCTAGTAAGGACGAGGTTGTGGTCGCTGCCAATATCAGCGCCAGGAAAGGACCTCGTTTGTGCTTTGTTAACGCTGGATTTGAATCGTCGAGGCAGCAAGATGAAGTCAATCTGGTTATGGACCAGGCCTCCTGGCGATTGCCATGTCACTGTTCTTGACTTCTTGTGTGGATGGAGGGTATTAGCAACGGTAAGACGGTGACTCTGTGCGAACTCTAAAAGTCGCAGGCCTCTGTCGTTTGTTTCTCCAAGGCCAAACTTGCCAGCTGTTCCTGCCCATTGTTGGTAAGCGTCAGGGCCGATCTTTGCATTCCAGTCACCGAGGACAGTCAGAATGTCTTTCTTAGGTGTTTTCTTGATGATGTTGTCCAGTTGTTCGTAAAATTCTTCTAATTCCTCATCATCATGATCTGCTGTTGGAGCGTATACTTGTATTATAGTGATGTTGTGCGGTCGGGCGGAGATGCGGATGGAGATTAGTCTGCTTGACACGGGGGTGCAGCTGATGACAGTTCCAGCCACCTCTTTCCTTACGATAAAAGCTACGCCATGTTCGTGCTTGGTTTCTTTTCCGCTGAACCAGATTTTATGGCCTTCATCTGTTGTTGTTTCTCCGAAGCCTGTCCATCGAACTTCTGCAAGTCCTACAATGTCCCAGCGATAGCGCTTTAACTCGTGGGTGAGTTCCTTCACTTTGCCGCACTGGTAGAGTGTGCGAACGTTCCAAGTTCCGATAGTTATTCCTTGCGTGGGCAGCTTGATGGTGGGTTTGGTTCCAGTAACACACTTGTCACGTCGCCCCCACCCTGGAGACCTCCAATGGGGTGCGCGGTCGTTGGTGATCCGGGCCCCGACCGATCCGGCATGTTATTCTTATTCTGTTGCTTGTCCATCAGTCCTTTCAATGGGCTTAGGCGAACTTGGCGGCGCCCGTCTCCTCTCCAAGTATTTCAACATACAGGTCACAGCTGACCTAAATGGTACCTGACAGCCGAGACAAACTGTAGGCTTTTATAAATACCGTATATGAAAAATCATGTGATTATTAATTTGGAGATTGTTTTTTCGTCAAAACAAAGATTAAATTGTTTTAAGATTAATCCCAGATAATTTGTTAAATTAATCCCAAAAACGTGAAAATATTTTTTTCCAAAAATATTTAATTATCACTCAAAAGGTTCTAGAGGTACAATGCTGGTTAACCAACTCATTCAATATCTCCCTTTTATCTAGCTATATGCAAAATATCTGGTAAAAATAAGAAAACTTACGGACTCCAGTGTGGATCAACTGGTTTTTGTGAAACGACCATTTTCTTGCCAATGAGCATCTTAATCAAAAAATAAATAAATTTAAATGCATCAAAATTATTCTTTTATGGACAATATCATACAATTTCAAGCTTGTCCATCCTCAAACGCTGGCTCTAATCGCTGTCACACACACACACACACACACACACACACATGCAGACAAAAGCTCAGAGTGGGTTACCTACCATTTTATGTCAAAATGGGTTCCCATATTTCTATTTATTCTAGGGCTCTGGAATTGATGTGAATGTTTAGAACTCACCTTATAACTAAGCTCTGTAACTTAAAATAAAATAGACATTTTCTAGAAACAGAGCCACTAGATGGAAAAAAATGGGTTTCTACCCAATAAAGTGGGTGCCTCTCACACAAAAACTGGCATTACAGTCCAAATGGGTGTCTTCACAACATTACATCTGTAATAAGGTCAAGTTCATGGAATACTTCTGTTTCACATTATTTTTGGGGGTTGTTGTTTTTTCAACTTAATGTATATGTGTGCTTTAACATTTTTAACATTGTATGGTGCAAAATTCAATAAACACTGGCCCGTAACCTTTCGATTATGATTTTTACAGAGGAAATCTTTTAAACATTGCTGCGTTTTGTCCTTCTGAAGCAAAACAGTTTATCATGGCATTTATGTGAGAATCAACATAATGTATTCTGGAAATTAAAGGACTTTTTTTTTTGGTTTTGGGTACTCTGGAGTTTCAGACAAACAGCAACAGAGCATTTTGAATATTAACCCTTATCATTCGGAATACACCAGTGTGTGCAACAAGTGTGACTGAAATAGTCCAAGGGTTAGTGCCAGAATAGCTTGGTGCCTCTAGGCGCCAAGCTATTGTGGCACCACCCTTGAACTAAAGCCATTGGTCTATGTCCTCATCTGTAAGTACTGTAATGTAGCTTGCATAGAATTATGGCAGTGAACAAATTTAAAGCTTTTAGCCTCAGTATGATGCGGGTCAAAAAGTGTGGAAAAATATAAAAGATAGAAAAAGACCCTGACGAAGAAACTAACACTTAACTTATTCTACCCCAGACACACCACAGCAAAATAAAGATCCACCATGATAGTTCAAGGGTGATGCCAGAATAACTTCTGGTATCACCCTTGAACTATCATGGTGGATCTGTGTCCTGCACTGCAACGCAGTCTTCTGAAGACGACTTCAACATTTGGGTTTAACTTATTCTACCCCAGACACACCACAGCAAAATAAAGATCCACCGCGATAGTTCAAGGGTGATGCCAGAATAGCTTGGCGCCTATGGGCGCCAAGCTATTCTGGCATCACCCTTGAACTATCATGGTGGATCTGTGTCCTGCACTGCAACGCAGTCTTCTGAAGACAACTTCAACATTTGGGCTTAACTTATTCTACCCCAGACACACCACAGCAAAATAAAGATCCATCATGATAGTTCAAGGGTGATGCCAGAATAGCTTGACGCCTATGGGCGCCAAGCTATTCTGGCATCACCCTTGAACTATCATGGTGGATCTGTGTCCTGCACTGCAACGCAGTCTTCTGAAGACGACTTCAACATTTGGGGATCCGGTCTTGGGGTAGAATGAGTTAAAATGACAGAACAGAACACCGACATTAATTAATTAACTGACAACATAAGAAATCACTTGAAACTTTAGCCTTTATTATTGTCTTTCGTCCCCAACCAACCATTCTTCCGTTTGCAGAGTTTTAAATGGTATGCAGTATATTACAAAATGATCCAGGCCCCCCCCCCCCCCCCCCCCAATAACACTCTTGTAATCAATCTTTACGTTGTCAATGGTTTTCTTATCTTATCTTATTATTGTCTTTTGTCCCCAGCCGGCTGTTTCGTTTTGCAAATCCAAAGGTTATACAGTATACAAAATGATCCAGGCGTCCATCAGATAAACAAAAAGCAGGCTATTCATGCTGAAACCACCCCAATAATAACACTCTTGTAATAAATCTGTATGAAACCAAAAATGCCGCGAGTGGCGGGGAACCTCAATTCATTTCTTTTGTAACTTTTTCAGTCTGTTGCGGACGTAATCCTTAATGTTTGTCCAGCGCCTATGTCTAAGTGCGGGCTCTTCTGCCATTGCGTGCTGTATCTTGGCCTTTCCAGGAAGTTTGTTCATGACGAAGTGTGTCTTGAAACGAGTTTGAACAGCTTTCTCCTCAGCTTCCCCCCATGGTTTCCTTGTAAATCTAGCTTTCTTTCGAACAGGAGCTGACGCAGTACTGTCATCATCAAAACTATCTAGATTGTCATCAGGCTCTGGACGTCTTTTCTCCGTCATGCTCATTGATTCCTGTGTTGTTGACTTGCTACTTGCTTCATTCACAAGTGCTGTTCCCCCAGAGACCTCTCTACCAGTTTCTGATGTGTCTTCATTGTCAAAGTCAATATCGTCATCATCGCCCAGCTCAGCTCTAATGCAACTCTCAAAATCTGTCATCCCATTGTTAACTGACAGAAGAATCTTTGCCACTTTTGCCTTTTGAAGGACGTCTTGAGGCTGGCGGTAGATATGGCGATGTATCCGAATATCATGGCCAAGGAAATCTGCCAGCTGATCCTGGTCTAACTCCGAGATGGCCATTGACTGAGCCAAAGTTGCAACCTGCTTCCGTAACTGAGTAAATGTGAACATGGCTGGGTATGACACCCGTGCTTCTAGGGCATGGGCCTTCAGAACATCATGGCCTCTGTAAGGCCTCTGACCAGAAGGTGTGGCAAAGATGTACTGGGAATCAGCGAGAGCTGGCACTGATTGCCTCATTTGAAGAATTCTGTCCACAGTTGTCATCATCTTCTTCGTCAGCAAAACGGGAACACTCCTATTAAACTTGCCTCTGATTTCCACTCGCTGAAAATGATTCACCATTTTCTTCTCAACCTCTGTGAGACCTTTCAAGATATCTTGATTGGTGATCGATCCAATCTTAGCATTCTGGAAGTCTGACACCTTCATTATCTGAACTTCTCCCCCTCGTTTTAGGTTGAAAAGTGATACAGCACAAAGAGTTGCTTTAACCACTGTCGGATAATCTTCCGAAACCATCCTTGTCTCAAGAAGCTGTTGGACCTTCCTCACATCTTCACATGATGGGATCAGCTTGGGTTTGTTCATGGTCATTTTCCCGACCGACTGGGTTGCTGTAGCGGACACACAATCATACCAGTCCCCGTAGAAGACAGAGTCAAACCGCTGCGCCTCAGAGAGCTCCTGTCGCCGCCTGTCGTCTGAACCCTGCCCAAGCTGTTTGGATGCCTGTGACTGTTTGATCTGTGAACACTTTTTCAAAGCATGGCCTATGCGCATTGCGAGATTGCCTTTTTTGAACTGATGTGTGTCCTCATTAAAATCTGCTAGCTCTTTTACAGCCAGGACAACATGATCAAAGCTAGCTGAATTGATCACAGCATTTAAACTTGCGATTTTCATTTCTGACCTCACTCTGATAATCTTTAATAGTCTCCCTAACTCCCGCATCCTGGAGCTGATTTGTCCAGCCGTGTGTTCTTCAATGTCCCTGCGGTCAAATAATCTCTTTCCATACTCAAGAAGCAAGGGGTCAGTTCTGATGAGACGGCTTATCTCATCATCTCTCTGCCTGGCCAAGACCTTGTGATAGAAGGAAAATTCAACGTCTAAGGGCATTGGAAGCATTAGCCGACCACGGCGCGCCGCGTCCCCTCTCTGAGTGATCTGAAACCCTCCTGGTTTCTGACAGCAACGTTTTGAGTGTACAGAGATCAGCTTTTTTTGATAGAGCCCTTTGCAATGGCTACAGGCGAGAAGGTCGTCTACCTTACTAGTTTTGGTGCGATACTTAGGAATCAAACATCCGGATTTGTTTTCAAGAACAGCAACGTTATGCATGTAATCACCCTCATCTTGTAGTCTGATCCATGCTCGATGTCTCTGCTTTGTCCCTTTTTTCATCAACAAAATTTTAGCAACGTCTGCCTCATCTGCATGGACATCTTGTAAGATTTTCAAGACAAGCTTGCCACACAATTTGCATGCATGTTTCTTGTCCCATTTGTACTTTTCTTTCCCTCTCTGCGACACGTGCACACCTGTTTCTTCTGTAAGTGCTCTTTCCCCACTCTTTCCAGCATCATGTTCCTTCTGCCTATCCACATTCTCATTGCCACCCCCTAACGCACACTGCACCTTGCTGGTACTAGCGTCACCGACACCTGGCCACCCCGAACCTGCCACTTTGATGAAATCTAACATAGTCGATACAATACTGTCTATGTCAGAGATCCCAGCAATTGATGCCGACACACCATCTGAATCCAGTGAGCTCGAGCCAGGAACAAACTCCTCGTCATCACTGCCCTCGTATTGCGATGCGCTGGCACTACTCTCAGTCTCATGTCCATCCCAGGCTCCATTTGCCAACTGGAGAAAGAAAGATTGAAACCAAAGCTGCATTAGGACAGAAACAGCCCAATTTTGGTTTAAGGGGCTTTGCACAAGAATAAAAAGAGTAATCCCGTGTATGACCGATTTACATATGTGTGACCTCGGTGATGAGGGCTGGCTTCTGCAGCAGCAAAATCCACGTTTTCTGAAAATGCAAGCAGTTTTCAAACATTTGTCAACCCTGCGTGACCCTTTGAGAGAGGTCACTCAAATTGGGATGCTTAAAAAGGACTTGCCACAAAGTATCCTTGGGCCAAGCTTGAAGAAAGTGGCTTGAATAGTCTCCGAGAAAATGCCACCATTAACTCATTCTACCCCAGACACACCACAGCAGGATAAGGATCGACCATGATAGTTCAAAGGTGATGCCAGAATAGCTTGGCGCCTACGGGTGCCAAGCTATTCTGGCATCACCCTTGAACTATCATGGTCGATCTGTGTCCTGTGCTGCAATGCGGTCTTGAGAGGACAGGGGCAAAATTTAAGGATTTTGGTGTTGGGGTAGAATGAGTTAAAGTTTACCATGGACGACGGACGGACGACCAGTGGCCCAGAACATAAACTCACTTTTGCTTCGCACGCACGCCAGCCAATAAAATGATGATGATCATAGAATCACTTTACTTACCAGTTTGTAATTGGGAGCATTCCGCTGCCGTCCATGCACCCTCCTACCAGACGCACCCTCTGTGGCAGAGGCTGGGGGGCTATGATGCTGCAGCTGACTAATTTGGCCATGGGCCTTGGTCATGTGCCAGGAAGGGGCGTGCTTGTCCACTTCCATAGATCCCGATGGGTTTGGACATCCTGCTGCCATCCGGCGCTGGGTGTGTGCAGAAAGTCCTGAGCAGGTGTGACCAAAACGGTGTTGCTGCAAACATGTCCAATACAACCGTGTAAACCAATTGACATTTTGAATCAGATTGATTGTACATTGCTTAACGTCCCGACAGCAACAAGGCTTTCTCAGGACGTGCCTGCACTGCTTGTGAAAAAAACACCTAAACAGAACATTGCCATGTATGTCGCCAGCCGGTCAAATACGTTAAATAAACCTAACACATGGGGCCTAAATAAAGCTAAGACCATTTAGCAACACACATCCAATATCAAGAGCTACAGGCAGTGCAGACAGTAGGGAGAGTTTTAAAAAGGCAAATACAGGTGAATGGACAAAGGGTAGACAGAAACACATGCCCCAGAATAGAGAGAAAAACCCACCCTGTGGGGCTGACCAGGGTGACCCTGGGAACTAAAAACTGGTAATACAGTAAAAAGCGACACTTCAGTTGCACAATCCGAAAGACCTGTTTGTGGACGTTTGTTCTTCTAATCGCGAGGCAGTTTTGCGAATGAGGATTGAAATCTGGCACCATTTAAAAAAAAAAAAAAAAGTCAACTCATACTGTGCATGCATGTGTCAAGTTACTTTTCGATCACTGACAATCACACATGTCAGAAAAAAAAGAAACAAAATCGCGTGGCAGATTGACCTTGTAATGGTGTTATTGAACGAATTCCTTTCATTGAAGAAGAAAGCTTTTGTTAAAATCGTGGTATTCTATTATCATTTACTACAAGACTCAATGGTCAGAGAGGAAGACACGGACCGAGCCACGGCTGAAGCAGACGCCTTATTTTTCTGGGCCAAACGGGTATCGGGGATTGGAGGCATCTCTCAGTTAAATAACTGCACTGAACAAGTACATTTGGGCGTGCTCTTAACTAAGAAATATTGCATAAAGTACCTCTGCAAACGTGAAGAATGGCCAGCGGTGGGGACGAAAGACGTTTTAGGAAGGGCAAGGGAAACAACTCTGTTCATCAGTGTTGGGCTAACCAATCAGCGATCATCAAGTTGATCTGAAAACACTCGCTTCCGTGTCAACACACAGGCCCAGGGCATCGCCAAAACACAACATGAAGTAAATCTGGGGAAATGGGGACATCCTATTTTGATATTGTTTTCTGACTTTTGAATGAAAGATAATGCAGAAACAACCCTCAGAAAAAAATGGGTGCCTGACTTGGTCACCCAGAATTTTACACACACCCATTTTGCATAAGGATGGTAAAGAAAGTAACCCATTTCAGTGGTTTCGTGTACGCGCGCGCACACACACACACACACACACACATGGCGCTTTGGCGCCAAAAAGACGTTCTCTAGCAAAGTTTTGATAGTTAGACGTGACGTCATTTTTATCTTGTTACTTCTTTGCCCGAATTGTGTGCGTTCTCTGGAATGCGCCTCCCATTTCAAAGTCTACCATATTTTCAATACGGTAGACAAAAATGGACATAGTTATGTCTAATAATAATAATAATAATACCGTTATTATATAGGCGCTTTTTCTCAATTTTGGGGAAATCGACTCAAAGCGCCGCGCCTGAAACCCAACACACACACTCACGAAACAGACACGGATTTACGCCATTTAAGACAAACACAGTACAAGACAAACGAAGGGCCAGTCAGCTACTGAAGTTACAGAGATTTTTGATCGCTTGTATTTGAAATTTGTAAAGTGGCCTGAGACCAGTACCAAAGTGTGGGGGGTGGAAGAACCGGAGTACCCGGAGAAAGAACCCCCGACGGTCCGCCCGAATAAACGGTGACACTTACCAGAGGAGAAAAGTCCAACGCCGGAACCTACTATTATCTTTAACAAGAAAGGCAAAGCCATTATGGTTCACGTGTATGACCAATCCACATAAGTGTGACCTTTTTGGCCTGGACCTTTGCAACAGGTCACTGAAATGAGCAAGTGTTCAAGTGTCTAAACATAAGTAAAGGCGGGTTGGCAAGTACAGCAAAAAATCCAAGTTTTCTCAAATGTATGCATTTTTCACCAATTTGTCGACCCTTCATGACTCGAGGGGTCAACTAAATTAGTATGCATTAAAAAGGTGTTATCATCAGCTACCTTTATGCAAAATTGTATTGAAAGGTTTGCACAAACTTTGATAAAAACTACAATTTTATCAAAAACTATCATTTTTCACACACCTCCTGTGATCCTTGACCTTTCTGTGGGGTCATCCAAATTAGTATGCAACAAAAGGCCTTATCATCAGGTATCTCTATACCAATTGTTTTATAATTTTGCCGTCTGGTGTTTGTATTGACGTTTTACGTTGTACAATGAAAACAAAAAAAAAACTTGTTCCATGGAAAATGAATTCCGCCCGATTGCTTATGTTTCATTCTAAAGAAGCATTCTGCCGAATTGTACAGTGTTATATTTAACTTATGATGTGAAAAATAAAACCAAGAAATGAAACATGAAATCGACCCGACTGCGTGTTTCATTTTGTTGAAAAACTAAATATGCGGATTGAGAAAACAGGTAATTCACCATCTTGATCACACTGATTATTTATTGTTTATTATGTTATTGGCTTGGTAGTTAAACTTATCGTTTCTTACGTTCTTTGTGACATATTATAACTGCTCAATATTCTCTCGCTCACGTTTTTGGCTCTGGGAATGAATTAGATACATAGGCAAGTTCAGTATGTGTTGATATGCGAGTCAACCCCTTGCGTGAAATGCTGCTCACTCCAAAGTGAGTAAGACTCTGTGCACAAGGGGCTTACTCACATTTCACATGCACTCAGCTCATCGGGCCCCAATGACTGGACAGTGGTATGAGGTATGATCAGAAAGTAATGATAGTTGTGCCATAAAACCAAAACTGTTGGCCCAATTTACTTCTTATTTTTCACATTTTGTAATAAATTGCACTATCCTTCACTTTTTATGCAAAATTTCAGTACTTCAGGCAAGATTCAAAGGTGATGTGGTATTACGAGGAAGGTCAGGGTTGGAACTGTAAATGTATGGCTTTTTCTACACCTGGATGCGTGAAAGCTCCAGCCTCTTTTTCAGTTTAAGGAAGAACCAAAAGTCGCATTGGTCATCGCAAATGTGACGATTGAAGAAGAACACAAATGTTTTGCTTCTCTGTGAAGGAAACAGTGGCTATGCCGACACTGGCATTTTCAAGAAAAACAAAATGTTCTGGACACTGAGAGTTGACCAGTGCTCATTAACACTAGACGTCAACACTTTCGAAACAGAATTTCCAACATGATATTTTTGCATTGACATGGACTTTTAAGTTTAAAATGGAAAAAAATGTTGCCATCAATTCTGGAAACCTGACAAACATGCTGCTAGTCTCTTCTCATGAGAGGCCAGCCACTCCTGATTGGACAGTTTGTTGGGGAATATCATTAAAGAACAAGCAATGATTGTACATTGCTTAACGTCCCGACAGCAACAAGGCTTTCTCAGGACGTGCCTGCACTGCTTGTGAAAAAAAATAAATAAACAGAACATTGAATGTATGTCGCCATCTGGTCAAATACGTTAAATAAACCTAACACATGGGGCCTAAATAAAGCTAAGACCATTTAGCAACACACATCCAATATCAAGAGCTACAGGCAGTGCAGACAGTAGGGAGAGTTTTAAAAAGGCAAATACAGGTGAATGGACAAAGGGTAGACAGAAACACATGCCCCAGAATAGAGAGAAAAACTCACCCTGTGGGGCTGACCAGGGTGACCCTGGGAACTAAAAAGTACCTAACCCCACCCAGGTCCCCCAGGGCAGACCCAGGTGGGGGTAAAGAACAAGCAAGAATCGTCTTCAGTGATGATATCACACATTATCTGAGGCCATTTATGCTAAATGTTTTAAGTACATATAATTAATCTATGCAATCAACTTTCTGTTGCATCTGAGCCTCTGCCAAGAAATGGGGTATACCTATCGCAAATAGTTTTGGAGGTCAAGGTCATTGCACACTATCCTTTGAACTGTTCCAAGAAAAAGATCGGAAGTTTAAGAAATATTTATAAAAAAAAGATATGCGTATTTTCCTATCAAGGTGTAAATTAACAGCAAAGTTTGCTCCTTCCGTGCTGAAATTTCGCAGTCTTCAAAGTCCTCTCTTTCAGAGTTAATTTGCACAATCCACTTGCAGTCAGTGCTGGATAATACACAAGTACCATATCAAACAACTTCCAAATTTGTTTCAATTTTGACTTAAAGTTTCATTCTTTTAAAAATGTAGAAATACATGTATTATCTTGGAGAGTCCATGGTTTTCAAGCACAGCTGTTTACAGCACTTTTTCGATGATGAAACGCACTGGCATGGCTGAAGATATGTGGTATGATAAAAAAGGAATGATAGTTGGGCTGCCATTTATAAACTACTTGGTCACATAAACAAAATTAGTATCAAAACAAATTTCAGCCTTAATTGCCCTTTATTCATGCACAATATATCTTCAGCCATGCCACTGTGTGCCGTCACCATACCTGTCAAGTTTTGAAAATGGGAAAGCTGGAGATTTTTTGCGGCTTTTTTTTTTCACGGTGTCACAGCATTTTCCTGCGGCTGGCAATAACTAGCAGCATAAAAAGTATGCAAACATTATATTCAGATTATTACTTTTGTATACATGTGTATTTGTTGCATTTTTACAATGAATTCACACACCACCATTATATTTCATTGTATGTGAAAATCTCTAAAAATAATGTGATTTTATTTGAATTACATCAAATTTCTGAATCTGATGCCGCTATCTGATGTGCACACGGTAAAACTAGAACATGCAGAAAAGAGCACATCTCCAGTAACACCGATACTTTCCCTAGAAAATGTAAATATTGAGACTAGAAACGATTTTGCTTTCATTCATCATATTTGAATTCTTCTGAACTGATTGGAAAGGACATGCGTGCAGTTTATATGTCTGCCTACTGCTGCCTGCATTCAGAATTAGGCCAAAGACAAAGAAAAATGTGTGTAGTAAGACTTGCATTGGGTACTGCACTCCACCTCGCGTATTTTGTTGAAAAGCCGTTCGCACGTTAGACATAGTAAAATCTGCTGGTAACTGTTTATGATTTCTTTACTTGCCGTTGTCGTTTGCTAGATCCATCCACATTTTGCCTCCGTCATTTGAGGAATAGCAGACAATACCTTTGCTCCATTAAAATAGGAATTAATCGAAAAGAACCGGAGAGATAAAGGAATTTTGGTTATTGGGGCTCTGCTTGATGAGAATGGCTCTGTTGTCTTTTGAATCATTTAAGTTGCGGTTCCCTGGTGTGTCTTCACATTTCTTGATGTACTCTGGTATTGCCAATGCTGTCAGGGCCTACTTAACCTCATTAGCAGTAGAGCCAGTTAAGGAAGGAAATAGTACCAGCAATAAGGCCTGGAGCACTATCATGCAGGGTTGTAAAACCATCTATTCAAAATTGGTCAAATCAAGGTCAAGGCCTACTTGTATTCAGAAGTGGTCTCAATGCTTTGAAATTGATGACATACCAAGTTGGAAATGTATTTTTTCAAAACCCTTTAAAACCACACCTGACTCCCAACTTAAATGGTTCCAGTTACGGTTATTACATCGGTTGTTGCCCACAAAGCAAGTTTTATTTCTGCGTTGTCTGAATCTGCAATTTGTACCTTTTGTAAGAATGAGGACGAAACTCTTTCTCACCTGTTCTGGGACTGCTTGTATATATAGATATTCTGGTCTGACATGGGACAATGGTTGCGAGACAATTGTGTAAACTGCACTAATTTTGAGTTCACAAAGAGTCTTATTGTCTTTGGCACAGTTAAGCACTTTAGGTCAGACACTGTCTTAGACCTCATAATATTAGTTGCTAAGTTCTATGTTTACAAATGTAGATTAGAAGCAACCCTGCCCAAAATTTAAGGCACTTTGTTAGAATTATGAAGAATCACTACCGATGTGAGAAGTACCGATTTGGAATTATTGGTCAGAGCAAGTTTTGTCATTTGTGGTATCATTATGCTACACTTTTTGGCGGTTTGTAATGCTCCTAGAGGCACTGGTTGCAGCCTCACCATTGGCGGCAGTGTGCAGTCGGCTTCTGGCACTACCAGTTATTTCACTAAGGTATGAAGGGTTGGTTCAAGGTAGCAATGGTGACCTAGCTCGATTCCTTGTGCATTGGTTGGTTAGTTCGGGTTTAACGTCCACAGCACCGAGGTGATCATGGACGGCCCTGACGGGCGGGTTATGGGGGACAGGGAAATCTATTGCCTATGGAGTACGACCTGAACACTGATCAACTCAGGCGCACTCCAACTGTGTCACTTTGATTTACCAGGACCTTTCAACGGACATGCTATTGAACAAATCCGTTTTCCCCCCTGGATTGTGAGTCCAGCTACCAGGGCCGGGACGGGATTCGAACCCACGACCCGGCGATTCCCTTCGCTCTCCTGCTCCGACGTTTAGCCGCCTGAGCTATTTCGGACTCTTTCCTTGTGCATGTATCTATTTATAGTAATGAGGAATGCATACCCAGGGGATCACATTTGTGTGACTGCCCAGTGTGACTGTCCAAACTTTGCTTGTCATTTGTTCTGTGTTTGAGCTGTGTGTGTACTAAGAGATTGGGGGGTGGGCGGGGGGGGGGGGGGGGGGGGGGGGAGGAGGGGAGGGATAAATAGGAACGTGGGTGGGGTGGGGAGGGGAGTACATATATGTGCTACAGTCTTTTTTGTCTGCTCCTGTGCGTAACCTATATAATGTATGCATATTAAATATATATGGTTTCGCTACAAAAAAAACAAACAAACAAAAAACATTAAGCAATGGGTGGTGGTGAATTTCGAGCCTCAATTTGATTTTGACACAAGTTCTGGCTCCGAGGTTGTGCCTTACTGAGCCAGAACTTGTGTGTCAAAAGCAATTCGAGGCTCGTAATTCATCACCATCCATTCAGCTTAACCTATACACACAGTGTATTGACAAATTGAAAAAATACAAACATGGATTGACAATGAAAACGTGGATTGGATTAACAAAGGATTTTATTTATTTATTTGAAACATGGAATTTCCGCATTTCAAAAAAGCGGGATCCGCTCCCAGAGTGGACAACTGTTACCCATGGACATTTTGAGTCAGGTCTCATAATGACATATATGCCTGTTATCTGCACTATTTAAAGCAAACTGTTGCCCAATATAACATGATGAACACCTGTCAGCGCAATACAGTTTCATTTCATAGGAGTTTGCATGATCCTATTTTGGGATCCTCCCGTGACCCTTGACCTTTGTGATGGGTCAATTAAATTAGTATGCCTAGGAAGGTCTTATCTTCAGCTACCTTTGTGCCAAATCTGATTTAAAAGTTTGCAAAAATGTTATTAAAAACTACAATTGTATCAAAAATTGGCATTATTCACACATTTACCAATGACTTGTGACCCTTGACCTTTCCGAGGGGGTATCCAAATTAGTATGCATAGATATAGGTCTTACCATCAGATATCTCTGTACCAGGTTTGGGTTTGAAGTTGGGAGTAGTATTTGAGAAAAAAAATATTTTCTCAAAATATGGCTTTTTAAAAAAAAAAAAACTATTTCCTGATCTCCTCTGACCCTTGACCATTCCGAGGGGTGAACCAAATTAGTATGCATAGAAAGTTCTAATTACTATCAGGTATCTTTTACCAAGTTTGGGTGTGAAGTTGTGAATTGTTTTTGAGAAAAAAAATTTGGGTCAAAATATAGCTTTTTTAAAACCTATTTCCTAATCCCCTGTGACCTTGACCTTTGAATGAGGTCATTCAAGTCGGCATGTTTAGAAAGGTCTTGCCACAAAGTATCCTTGGGCCAAGTTTCAAGACCATGGCTCAGATAGTCTCTGAGAAAATGCCAACATTAAAGTTACCATGGACGATGGCAGACAGACGACGGACGGACGACCACTGGCCCACTTTTAGACTCACTTTTGCTTTGCGTGTGAGCCAAAAGATTGGATATAACAACGGTCTTTTTTTAAGTATATGGATTTGTATACTGGACATCTCTCTCTCTCTCTCTATCTATATATATATATATATATATATATATATATATATATATATATATATATATATATATATATATATATATATATATATATATATATATATATATATATATATATATATATAATAGTAATATTAATAATACCGGACGGCGGTGAACAGCGAAATAATTTGTCACCGGCCTTGGCCATACGCCTGACGCAACAGCTGGAAGGGCGTTCACACACTGAACACCCAGAAACCTTCTCCAAATGAAGAACGCATACATACATGTATGTTACATAAAGAGAGTACATAAGATATATATAATAGTAATATTAATAATACCGGACGGCGGTGAACAGCGAAATAATTTGTCACCGGCCTTGGCTGTCTCACCCATACGCCTGACGCGACAGCTGGAAGGGCGTTCACACACTGAACACCCAGAAACCTTCTCCAATGAAGAACGCATACATACATGTATGTTACATAAAGAGAGTACATAAGAGAGAGTAGGAGGCAGAGTCAATGTATAATGAGGGTCTAAGCTTCTGGCACATGGCAGAGGTCTCCCCACTTGACTGGCTGCTGGGCGCATGAAAACAGCTTCACACAAACTACAACGTGACCTCCTCCTAGATATGACCACACACCAAGGACACCTACTAGGTAGGTGTCCTTGCCACACACATAAATGCGGTAATAGGAAACACTGATTCGGTGCGCATAAAGGTCTATGCTTTTCACAGGTGTCAAGTTTCGCCATGCTCGGCAGCCGGCGAGTATGGCCCCCAACCTAGAGGGTGCGAAAACTAATGCTGAATACTGGTTCACTTCCTCTAACGAAGAACACAGGTAGGAGGGATAATGAATGTCTATGCTTGCTGCAGAGTCAAAGGCGGTCCGCTGTTGAAGTTAAGGAGAGGTGTGCTACCCTACTGCTTATCCTCACCGGTCATTGTGATCGGATTTTCTCTCCGTGCGTGATGACTTCAAAGAAAACACACTAGCGAGGTGATCAACCTATTCATTGAAGAATAAACGCTACCAAACTTGTCGCGGAAATTGCCAGTCTAAATAAAAGCAAAAATGGACCATTTCCGATCCTTCACAAAATTAAAAAAAGAACGTTCTTTTTCCGTGATGTTAATAATAATAATAATACCGTTATTATACAGGCGCTTTTTTCTCAATTTTTGAGCAAATCGACTCAAAGCGCCGCGAACTGAAACCCAACACGCACACTCACGTAACAGACACGAATTTACGCCATTTAAGACAAACACTGTACAAGACATACGAAGGGCCAGTTCAGTTACAGAAGTTACAGAGATTTTTCATCGCTTGTATTTGAAATTTGTAAAGTGGTCTGAAACCGGTACCAAAGTGTGGGGGGTGGGGGGGGGGGGGGTGGAAGAACCGGAGTGCCCAGAGAAAGAACCCCCGACGGTCCGCCCGAATTAATGGTGACACTTACCAGAGGAGAAAAGTCCGACGCCGAAACCCGTTTTCGAACCTCGCACCGTGGCAGGCGCCTTAACCACTGCGCCACGGACCGCCCCATATGTTAACAGTGCAAGTAAGTGTTTCTGAGTGTACTCGCCTTTGAAAGAAAGAACGTTACGCACACGCCGCGATTCTCCTCGACCCCCCCCCCACCATTGGCCCGATATATCGCGGAGGGATATATCGCGGTACCATTTTGTGGACCCCGATATATCGAGTCAGAGCGTTGTGTGTGTGTGTGTGTGTGTGTGTGTGTGTGTGTGTGTGTGTGTGTGTGTGTGTGTGTGTGTGTATATATATGAATGTGAATCATTATTTAGTACTGGTCACAATGAAAAAAAATGTAACACAATTTGTATTTAATATTGTAACTCACTCAAAAGGGACTTTCTTTTGTAGCTTTTTAAAGAATTTTGGGCTGGAAGGAGGCGGGGGTGGGGGTGGGAGGGAGAGGTCCGGAACTGTATGCCCCCCCCCCCCCCCCCCCCCAGGATCCGCCGCTGCAAAGAGATTTGATCTCATGTTTACATATCTCGAGATCGTCTCTTTTTGTGCTGAAAGGAATAGTACATCAAACTAAATTGTATGTATTGAAATATATATATATATATATATATATATATAATTTTTCATTAAATTCTGAGAATGCTCTTGCTGTGATAATGCCATGGAATTCCAGGCTGGTAAGCATGAAGTTGTGTCATCAGGACATCAGCTACCCTTTTTGTGACTGCATCGTTTACGAGATCTAGAAAGAAAGGGTAGTGGGAGAGAGAAGGAATGACAGACCTATGTTTTTTAGCCTTCCACTGAACACCTACTGCATATAGCAATAGGGACTACCCCCAGGCGCCCTACAATCCAATACACAATATAATAAATAAATAAATCCAGTATACAATAAATAAATAAATAAATAATAAATATATCCAGTATACAATAAATCCAGTATACAATAAATAAATCCAGTATACAATAATAAATAAATTATATATATATATATATATATATATATATATATATATATATATATATATATATATATATATATATATATATATATATATATATATATATATATATATATATATATATATATATAACAATTGGTCACCACTCAACCGCAAGGTGTTTCCTAGAGAGGCACCATCTTAAGATGCTTTTCCAAATGTAAGTATATATATATTGAGGGTGTTAGCATTGCTACATGCCTGGCATGCTTTGGTTTGGAAGCCCTTAACAAAAGATTTCATACAAAGTTACAGAAACATGAAGCATTGAGTACTCTGGCAGGTGCAAAGCTGAGTAGTATGAAACTTATTATCAGTAAAGCTTTGGTAGATAATTTTATTGACGACGAAGAATTTAAGAGAGTGCAGGATGATTTGAACAATTACAAAAAAACAGAAGTCTGAAATATAAAATAAGATGCATAGTCAATCCCCCGTAAATGTTGAAGAACTAAAGGCTAGTTTTTTAGAGAGGGGAAAACAGATCAAGGTTCAGGAAACCACAGAGAAACTTCAAAATCTACTTTCAAGCAAATAAAGATCAGATTTGGTAATTGTTTAATAATGACATACACTTTACAGAGAGATGACACGCCACTTACATGGCTTAGGAATGTTAATTCATCCCCATCTGCCCCGCCACCAGAGTACTATTGAGAAAAAAAGTGTTTTTTTTTTTGCTGCTCTTGTATCTTGACAAATCTGTCTCAGTATCTTGGAACTGGAGTCAAGTCCTTGTAAAAACTTATAAGAACTTATACTAAGTAATTACTAAGTTCTTATGGTAAGTAATTAATAAGTTCTTATGACAACTAACTTAAAGGTTACTTCTGCAGGTTTTTAAAAGTTAGTTGCAACTTGTTAATAAGTATGAAGTTTCACTTGACACCACTTGGTCAGGTGCATGTTTAGGTGTTGACAGAGACAATTGTTAGAGAGAAAGATAATAAGAGAATTCCAGAGTATCAAAATCAATAATGCCGCATCGATCATGGTCGCCATTTAAAAAAAAATCAACAGGATGATTTGGTAATGATGGGGAGGTGATGGGGGTTGATGCGTTTATTGTCAAAAGTGGCGAGATTTATCGATCGATGCGGCATTATTGATTTTGAAGCTCTGGAATTCTCTTATTATCTTTCTCTCAGGTTCATAAAAAAAGATCATGTGTCATCCTTGTTGTACCAACTTCACTGGCTTCCCATCAAAGCTAGGATTCAGTACAAGGTAGCTACTTTTGCCTTCCGTCATTACGATGGTACACTGCCTCCCTACCTTTCCAGTATGTTAACTACTTATCAAGCTTCCCGCACCTTACGTGCTAGCAGTGAAAAACGTTTGGTCAAAGGTCCTTTTGTTTCCAGGCCCCATGTTACATGGTTGAGTCATAGTCGTAGTATGGTATCACACCAGACGCACGCACGTAAGGTTCTTTTTAAATAAACTTAATTCAGCTGCAACCCGTCACACGTGGCATAAGGTTGTAGACAATACTGGAGCAACATTTCCAACAATAATTTATTTCAGCGATGCGATCTCCACACAATGCACTCCCAAATGTGCCAACACTGATACAATGTCTCTTCTGCAAATGTCAACACTGGCGACACAAAGTTTCTCATAAAACGTACACCACCGTTACGCTGCGTCTCTCACAATGTACACCCTATACGGGCCACGAACCTACGATAAACTGTGTGTCTCTACAACTGACAATGCATGACAATGTACACACGTGCTTCCTAGCACCAACTATTATAGTAGAACGACTTTCCAGAAAAATCTAATGAAATCACACAACTCAACCAATCAAAACAGAACACGTAACTGAAACTCATAAATATTAATAAAGAAAGAACTTCTAGACTAAACTACACTGATCTAAAAAATTTGACTGCTCATTTCAGCCCCCAAATCCCAGTGTGTAATGATGTCACACAAAAGTATGGTAGACCGTTCACGATCTTTCATAACACGCAATGACCGGCTGTTAACTTCACGCGCACAAAAACAACTATAACTAAAAATAGAGCTTGCACTCTGAGTCACATGTAAGATCACTAGACAGTGCGACCTTGCTAGAACATTCTAATCTATTCTCAGCAAAACTACGCATTCCAAAAATCAACCGCTCTTCTCCGTGTGACTTTGCTAGAAGCTTCCGGACTAAACGTAGCATATCATAACAAAGCCAAATCCGCAATCTGCGTGAACGATACAGAATCTTACTTAAAAGGTACGTGATTCGCAACCATGATCGCTCAAATAAATATCGGATCGTTTCCTACGATTAACACATGCATGCTCTCACAGAACAACACAACCACAATCATAACACCCCAGTCATTTGGAATTCATTTCTGAAGCACATTCGTGATGCCCCGACAATAATTCCTTTCAAAAGTCAGCTTTAAACACATTTTTTCCAGTCTCACTACTCTGTCTTACCAAATTCCAGACTCTTTTCTGTTTCACAATAACATCATCTGTGCCAGTCCTTGTTGCAATGGTTGTTTGTGCTTTGGGTGTGTTTATGTGTTGTTAATTTTAGAATTTGTATTGTAATATTTGTATTTTGTGTTGTTGCTGTCTATTGATTTGTGTTTAGGTTTTAACTTTGATTTGCATTGTACAGCGCCTTAGAGCCTGCACTGCAGGGAGTTTGGGCTTTATAAATATAATTATTATTGTTAATTATTATTATAAAAAGACAAAGTTATTAATGTCTGTGGTCGCATCTAAGGCAGCTTATGTACCTGTTTTCTCCTACATGGGGGGGGGGGGGGGGGGGGGGGGCCTCTTCAGGTAGGCATATGGCGTAACCCAAAATTGCAAACACAACACATGTACTAGAAGCCGCCTCCAGAATTTATTGGTAGCACCACCAGTACAGCGCGGATTGCATTCCTAAAGCTTTATGAGATGTTACAGTGGAAGAAGACTGACTAATTTTGAAAAGGCAACACCTAGGCAATTTTGTGGTGCAATTATTCTTTACTTTTAACAAAGGCGTTGCCCAAAGCCCAAAAAATGCACTCAATCCATGCAGCACCTCATAAAGCTTTAGGGATGCAATCCGCTCTGTACTGGCGGTTCTACCAGCAAATTCTGGAGGCAGCTTCTAATACATGCGTTGTGTTTGCAATTTTAGGTTACGCCGTATGCCTACCTGAAAAGCCCCCCCCCTTCGGGTGAAACCAGTCGTAGGCGGCAAAAACTTAAAATCTACTCAGCAGGTCCAATATCTTTTTGGGAATATTTTCTAGCATCCCCACTTGGGGGTTGGTCTGGATACTCTCCAGCGGATGGCGGGGCGCCTGGGGACCCTACTACTTTATGTAGTAGGTGTACAGTGGAAGGCTCAAAATGATAGGTATGTAATTCCTTCTCTCCCACTTCCCTATCTTTTCTAGAACTAGTGAGTGATGCAGTCACAAAAAGGGCAGCTGATGTCCTGATGACATAATGCAAGCTTACCAGCCTGAAATTCCATGGCATTAGCACAGCATTCTCAGAATTGAATGAAAAATTACATCCCTTGGAGCTAATCTGATTGAGTGCATTTTTTTTGGCTTCGGGCGATGCCTTTGTTAAAAGTAAAGTGTGTGTGTATATATATATATATATATATATATATATATATATATATATATATATATATATATATATAATATATATATAATATATATATATATATATATATATATATATATATATATATATGTGTATATACCCACTCCATAAAGTTTTCCCTTCCTTGATATATTGTATAACAAGCAAATTAATATTCATGAGCTTGCTAGGTATACTTTCCTTCCCAAAATCCCTTGCGCAACCAAGAAGACTCGATCTTGCTGATACATGAATTTTCAAAATGGAAACGCGAAATATGCTGACACTGCAACGTTAACGCCCTCCTTATGTGTGGTAATAATGACATATTTCTTAGTGCGTATGAATGCTTGAAATTTATAGCCTATACACACACACACGAACGGAGAAAAGATGCCAGGAAACACACGAGTCAGGCTGGACTGACAAGTGAAATTGACGAGAACTCACTGAGAAGTCAGCTCGCGATCGACAACCTGAGAAAAGAACAAAATAAACAAACCTGCTGGCATTTTCTGCAATTATGTGTGATCTAGTTACAAGTAGAATTTACTCAGCAAAACGCACAGTTATACAATGCACTGATGTCTTCCTAGTCAATCGAAATCTAGGTGCTGAGTAGACAGCGATGTGCTGCCGTCTGCCATTCATGTGTTTTGTCTGAACACCGCAATCAACTGCAAAATTAATGTCACAAGGCATAGTTTTGTTTTGGACTGGGTACATAAATTATATTAAGCAACAATTTTGTTTCATATAGTGCCGATAAACAGACAGATGTGATTACTTAACTCGAATCAAATGTCCTCGTCTTCGACTCGGACATTTTGATTCGAGTCTCGTAATCACATCTGCCTATTATCGCACTATATCAAGCATAATGTTACTCAATAATATATATATATATATTCTTTACTTTTAATAAAGGCGTCGCCCAAAGCCAAAAAAATGCACTCGATCAGATTAGCTCCAAGGGACGTAATTTTTCATTCAATTCTGAGAATGCTGTGCTAATGCCATGGAATTCCAGGCTGGTAAGCTTGCACTGTGTCATCAGGACATCTGCTGTCCTTTTTGTGACTGCATCACTCACTAGTTCTAGAAAGGAGAGGGTAGTGGCAGAGAAGGAATGACAGACCTATCATTTTGAGCCTTCCACTGAACACCTACTACATAAAGCAGTAGGGACTAAAACCCGGCGCCCCGCCATCCGCTGGATAATATCCAGACCCCCCCCCCCCCCAACACGAGGTCTGGATATATATATATATATATATATATATATATATATATATATATATATATATATATATATATATATATATATATATATATATATATATATATATATATACTGAGTGAAAAGTTCATGGATCCTATAAATGAAGGGGTTGACCTACATCTGTGAAAAATGGCATTCCATCTGACCTGCATTTTAGAAGATGACTTGCAAAAAAATCTTGTCAGTCATCTCAGTAGTATTATGTAATTGATCATCAGAGTGACAAACAAGACATCATTCCAGGAAAATGGACCAAATTCAAAGGCATGCAGTCATTCATTACTTACAGGGTCAGATACACACAACAAAAACAAATTGTTGAAGCGTTTTTCTCTTGACAATTAGACGCAGTTTATTTTACACGTTTAAAATAAGAGTTTAATGGCTGAGAAAAAAGATGAGGTAGCAGTTTTCAGCTGTTGACGCCTAAACCAAGTTCTTGACCATAAAAGCCTTTGTCAGGACAGGGATCAGGGGACATCATTAATGATGGGAAAAGTGTGTGAGCTAGCTCAAGGGTGATTATGTTATATAACTGCATCTTCATGTGGTGGCCATGAAATTTTCAGTCAGCACTAGAATATATACACTTACTGAAGTCTCTGTAATGGTGAGCTTTTTCCTTGTCTTTTCCTCCTCCTTGCGGCCTGGGATCACCTTTTTTTCCTTGCTCTTCTCCTGCAGGAAGAAAGCATTGTCATCATGATGTTAACTACTGGGGGTGAGTGGTCGTTGAGGGTAGCAAGCACCTTCTCAGTAGACTATAACCGATGTTAAGTGCAGCATGGGATTGATCCAGGGGCAGATTTGGGGATGGGGGCGAGTAGCGACAGTCCTGACACACATGCCATACCCCCCCCCCCTCCTCCAGATGTTTGATGAAGCAAGGACTAGCATCAGGAAGCCTTTTGTGTCAGGTTGAAGGTCCCAGACAAAAAGTTGGACCCACCACCCCCTCCGCCCCTGTGATCCATGCTTGCACAAAGCTGAGATAAGTTACAACCTGATAAAATTCCAGGTATTCATTTTTCATGATGCTCAATGGGGTTTCCTCCTCCAGGATGATTGGACTAATAATAAAACAAGAAGAATGGCAAAGCCCTTAAGGCAATTGTGCATGAACAATCCAGTAAGTAAAGGGTTGGCTTTTGTGCCTGTGATGTTTTCTCAAAACATGCAGTCTTCACACTCTTGTCAATCTCCCATGACCTTTGCGCATAGTGTACCAAAATAGTATGCATAGAGAGCTTTTATCAGTTACCTTTCTGCCAAATTTGGTTGAAAGGTTTTGCAAAAGTGCTGATAAAAGCAAAAATTATATTTTCTTCACATCATTTAGCGATCTCTTATGACCCTTTCCAAGGGATCATCCAAGTCAGCATGCATACAAAGGTCATCACATAAAAATATGTCTGGGCCAACTTTGGGTTTGAAGTTGTAAATAGTATTCAAGAATTTTGTGGGTGGTCAAGAAGTAGCTATTTGTGACATATTTCCTGATCTCGTGACCTTGACCTTTCCGAGGGGTCATGCAAATTAGTATGCATAGAAAGGTCTTACCATCAGGTATGTTTGTACCAAGTTTGGGCTTGAAGTTGTGAATAGTGTTTGAGAAAAAAATAATTTTGTCAAAATATGGCTATTTTTCACATATTTCCTGATCCTCGGTGACCTTGACCTTTGAGAGAGATCAATAAAATAGGTTTGCTTACAAAGGTCTTGCCACAAAGTATCCTTTGGCCAAGTTTAAAGACTGTAGCTTATGTAGTCTCTGAGAAAATGCCAACATTAAAGTTTACTATGGACACTGGAAGATGCCGGACGGACGGACAACCACTGGCCCAGAACATACTCACTTTTGCTTTGCAGGAGCCAAAAATTGCAACGCCCTCAAGGTTCATGTGCGTGACTGATCTGCAACATTATTCTGACCTGTGACATTAACCTTCTATGACTTGATGTTCTGTGACCTTGACCTTTCTGAAAGGTCACTTATAAAAGCCTGTGTTTAAATGTTATATGGCAATAGTACCTGCAAAACTCTATGTCTTATCAATGAATGTGTATTTTCCATGCATTTGTTGAAATCTCTTGACCCCTGACCTTTACAAGTGGTCAGCAAATTAGCATGGATAGGAAAGTCTTATTAACACTTAGCCTTCTACCAAGTTTGATTACAATATTTGCAAACGTGCCAAACAAAACTTACTTTCTATTAAAGGGGCACGCCTGACCTTTTTTGAGGCTTCAGTTTGCAAAAAGCTTTGACTGGGATTCAGTATGCATACCCACTTAGACAGTGACCACCCTATTGTCCCACCAAATGCTTTCTTTCGTCCGTTCAAAGCAAAAAGAGGACCACTGGAATCTTGTGACAGGACACGGTGAACAGATTGCTTCTGATAGGCCATGGTAGCTCACGTCATAACTATTCTATATGGCCTTAGATCATCTGCATAATTATAACCAATCAGAGACAAGATGGCGGATGAACCAGTGAAGACAAAAAGAAAGTAAGGTCATCGACTCGCGCTGACAATGACAGTCTCGGAATTGAAGAGAAGAAAGAAGAAGAGAGACAAGAGAGAGAGAAGATGTGGGGCTACAACCACACCACTCCCGTAATCAATTAATTATTCTAATCAACTAGCCATTTAGACAAACCGACGCCAACCAATACAACCAATGCCTTTATTACCTAGCCGTACTAGTTTCATTCCAAGAATCATTCAAAGCAACGTTTTTTGATCAGCTGTCAACCCGATATTATAAAGTCAGATACCCCACCCCCACCTAAATAATTAATGCTGCCATTGACTTCTTTAAACAAAAATATTATATTACATTATAAAATGAATCAAGACGAATTGCTACTTTTAAACCATATCTGTGCTGTTCTTCTGGAAAATCAAAAGCTTTTCTTGGTAAACAATACATAACAGAAGACATAGAATCCCTCACCGCTGATGAGCTAATCAAACTTCATGCTAAATATGAAAATCACATTGCTTCACTAATGACACGTGATGTGAGTCGATCTCTTGTCTGCCTATACACAAAAGCTGTGAGTCACTTCCTACCTGTTTATAGTGACAGCCTTTCACATGATTTAGAAAGCAACCCCATTGTTTCAAGTTCAATCGGCAAATTATTATGCCTCATGTTTTACAAGTTTGGAAATTACCTTGCACCTGTTGTAACCTTACTTGTTACTAGAAGTCATATAGATTTTTCAAAAATAAATTTTAATGAAGAAAAAAATGGACAAGACCCAGACGACTCCACAATTGAGTCCTGTCTTGACACAAGTTCAAACGGTGACTAAGGTTAAAAGTCCAGGTCGAATAGAGGCTGGGAAAAAATTAGCTGAATATAACAGACCAAAAAAAATTACAGCTTCAAGCATTAACAGAAAAGGCTCATGTAACTGACACACCATCAACAGCACCAGTGTCACTACCATCATAACCAACACCCTCACACCCCCAACAAAGTGAAAGACAAACAACTGAGTCTAAACCTAAAACAACAAAATATATAGTTGCTGGATTTGTTCTCGGATTTGGTTATGTAGGTTACCAATTATACAAAAAATACAAACCAAACACTCGAACAGTGTCCAAAAAATCAAACACTCTAAAAACAAAAGAAGAAGTCTCCACATTACCAGCAACACCCAAAGCCGTGGACCCATTTTACATGCAGTAAATAAATTTATTATTTTAATTTTTGTGGAATAAGAAAATGAGCGACACAAAAAACATAATGAACCCTTGTTTATCACGCTGCTGTAATAAGCGGGCTAACAGTTGCTTAGTCTATGCTGGGAAAAAGTCTTCTCAAAATGAAATCGGCAGACTTGAGTAGATTAGACTTCGAAGACAGTGCTAAGCTAGTTGCAGTTGTAACAGCGTCAATTGCTACAAAAGACTTTCTCGTCAAGCAAGGAATTATTCCAGAAAATGTTTCTAAGTAAATAAAAAATATGGCAACTATAGCTATTATGATTGGCTATCTCTTTTCAAAAATGGGAAGAGAGGAATCAGCAGAAGAAATGAAGCATCACAATGATTGATTGATTGATTGTACATTGCTTAACGTCCCGACAGCAACAAGGCTTTCTCAGGACGTGCCTGCACTGCTTGTAAAAAAAAACCACAACTAAACAGAACATTGAATGTATGTCGCCAACCGGTCAAATACGTTAAATAAACCTAACACATGGGGCCTAAATAAAGCTAAGACCATCTAGCAACACACATCCAATATCAAGAGCTACAGGCAGTGCAGACAGTAGGGAGAGTTTTAAAAAGGCAAATACAGGTGAATGGACAAAGGGTAGACAGAAACACATGCCCCAGAATAGAGAGAAAAACCCACCCTGTGGGGCTGACCAGGGTGACCCTGGGAACTAAAAAATACCTAACCCCACCCAAGTCCCCCAGGGCAGACACTCAAGCCCAACAAGATTACGAGAAGCAAAGAATTGAGAAACTTGATTTTATCAATGAAAAACTCAGATTTGAAGGTCATGCACAGCATACATTTTCAAATGTCGATGACGCGATCAAAGAATATTTTCTTGTTACTGGCGAAGACATGACCATCCCCCAACCAAAACTTAGCGACTAATATCAACCAAGTCCAGAACAAAGAAATGGAGAAATAATATTTGTTTTAGTGGGAATGACATTTGTTTATTTTACAGGAGTTTTTATTGCTAGAAAAAATGACCGACGTCGGAAATAAACTATCAAAAATATATTACTCCCCTATTGGCTACTGGAAAGGGAATACTGCAATAGAGAAATTACATGCTGCTGTGGGTGGAGATGTTACACTCGAACAAATAAAACAGTGGCTCAAAAGACAAGCAATTTGGCAAATATATTTACCTGCTCCCCAAAAATTAACAAGACCTCATTTTGTAAATACAACCCCAAATGACACTCATCAAATGGATCTTCTGTTCCTACCACACGATACAATAAGAAAGAAACGATACAAATATGCATTAACTGTTGTCGACATAGCTTCACGGTACAAGGATGCTGAACCCATAACTGACAAGAATGCTGTAACAGTGGCCACTGCGTTAACACAAATATATAGTCGAGGGCCTTTAAAATATCCTAGGCTTGTGCAAGTCGATGACGGATCTGAATTTAAAGGCGTTGTTAATCAGCATGCAAAGGATGGCATGCTAGTGAGGCGAGGCATACCAGGTGTGCACAGATCACAGGCAATTGTTGAGAACTTTAACAAGCAATTATCGGAGAGACTTTTTAGCTATCAGTATTCTAAGGAACTCATGCATGATGCTCGAAACACTGAGTGGGTTAAGAGATTACCATCTGTGATAAAAGCAATGAATAACGAGGGCCGGATTAAACCTATTGATGCTATTAAGTTAAAAACAATACCGTCAGGGTCAGAAATAAAAACAAGACCCCCTGACACAAGCTTGTTTACAAAACAGGTGAGATATTTGTATCAACCTGGCGAGGCCGAGAATGACGTCAGGCGCAGGGCAACTGATCCAATTTGGTCTACATCTGTTCACAATACAAAAAAATAGTTCCTGGCGCAAACACATCGATTTATTATCTATATGAGCCCGCCCCAAAGAGGGCATTTGTTAGAGAAGAATTACAGATTATTCCCCCAGACACTGTTACACATTTTTAACCATTTCATCAACTAATTCATCGATTAGTTCATCAACCAGTTCATCACCTATTTCTTCAGATAACTTAAGCGCATAATGCCCAGATGCATAAGCCTTTTCCTTAGTGTGAAACACTCTTTTTGTGTCTCCAACTGCAAGTGACTTTTTATGTGTTTGGATCATTTCAATATTGTGTCTATTTGACCTCAGTGTCTTGTTTGGATAATCAGGCATTAGTTGTCCATCTAATACTTGCTTGTAATGTTCATGTCGAATGTCTTTATTTTTTATCGCTGTTTTTTTGATACCTTTAGCTTTGGACTGACTGCCTTTTTGGTGCAGTATAGAATACATTTTTGATCTCAGTCCAATGTACTCAACTATAGGCACACCATTTAGTTCATCTTTAAATTTCCCAGGCACTTTTTTGTTTTGTGTGCTGTACAATGGATGGTCCTTAGTATAATCAGACGTGTCATACATATGTAATTCTGTTTTCATGTCTTCATAAAAGTCTTCAGTAGGCACGTCTATGATCATAGAGTCAGTGTCAGTGTATAACAGACGGCACTCAGGATATTTTGGTTTGAAGTAATCATAATAAAATTCAAGCATCAATAATTTTGACAACTCAAGTATTGCCATACCAATAAATACTGGCTTGTCCAGTTTAACAATCTTTTTTTTTTTTGAGTGTCACTGCATACAATGATGGATGAAACTCTTTATACCCTGTGTATTGTGGCTTGCCTGTAAGTTTAATTGCACCTGATTCAGTTGTAACCAGTCTCACATCTTTGCGGTGATGAGGATTTTCCATAGTATAAACCAAAACAGGCATTGTTCATAAGCTTAAAGAAGTCTTTGTCAAATGCAGTGTTGCCATCTCTCACACGAAGAGCTGTGTTCTTCATTGTGTAATCTTTCATGAAAGCACTTTGATCAAATTTAATACCTCTGTGAACTTTCTTTAGTACTAACCCATGCCTGATGTAAAACTGCAGCAATCGATAGTGACAAACGTAATTGAATTTGTCATTCAAATTTGGCACAAGTTTAGTGTCCCATCATACTCATTTTCTCAACTGCTAATGGATAATCATTGTGGTAATCATGTAGGTGGTGTGGGTACTCCAGGTCGACTTCAAAGATCCAACCCTTTTTGTGATTCCGATCATAATTCATAATTTCATTTGTTAATTTTGTTATATCACATTGTGACAAATCATGTAGACAAAAGTTTTTCATGGGCAATAATTCACACATGGCAAATCCGTAAAGGTTATTGGCATCAAGGTATGTAATGAATGACCTTGACCTTGAGGGGTCAAAGTCGTCAAGATATTTGTTGTTAGCTTTGGCATAGTTGTTTGCGGCTATACTAATGCCTCCCCTCAAACCACGTTCCACCATTTCACCCATCGTACGATCAGACAAGAGGTCTATAGATATCTTGCTGGATTTCAAAAATGCATCCCATGTCATGCCAGGACTAGTTATGTAACAGGCAGGGTCAAGTCTGTAGTGTAACAAACCTTTTCACAGTAACTTTCAAATACGTCTGCTAGCAAACAAACGTCAGCTTTCAAGTACTGGTCATGGTAGTCACCAATCGTTTCACACCCTAGTTTACCCCATGCATCAAGTGCATGCTGGTAATCAGAGTCAGAAATACCTTTGCCAATTAGTGTAGAATAAAATGCCTCTTTTGGTGGTAGTCTCCTTTCCTCAAACACAACCCAGTGATCAATGTACTCATATGGATAAACACCTTTTTTGATCAACTTTGGCTCAAAATATTTACTTGTTATTGGATACTCAGTCAGTCTAGCAAGCCCTAAAGACAAATGTTGCATAGAGTCATAAATGCTAATTTGTCCAACCTAAAAGTCAAGTATTTTTCAGTTGTCTGGGCGATACAACTAATTTTTTTGTAAGACTCGTCCACAGCCTGCATGATAATATGTGAATCATACCCCTTGAGATTGTGGAAAAAGATAGGCAACTTATATGCCTTGGGATCAATTTTTAGTTTCAAGTTGCAATCACTATGTGCAGCACCTCTGTAACGTCCAGTTATGTGGTCATGGTCGCGAACTTTATCACCCTTAAGAAGTAGTTCACAACCTCCCAGAGGTTGTTCACAAATTCAACAAATCTCCACCATATCAAAATTTAGTTTATCTTTTTCTGTCATCAACAAGGGCATCTGACAGTTTTCCAAATACTGTACTACCTGACTATACAGTTGTCTCATTTCTGTTAAAAACTCAGCTGCTGCATTTTCACCTCTATAGATAACAGATTCTTCGTGCACACCGTCTGACCTAACAAGAATGTATCCAAAAGAACACACCACTTGGTCACTCAACTTTATTGTCTTTGGTAATGATTCTGGAACAGGACCATCATATGGAACAACCAGTGATTCAAAATCAGCATACACTACAAACGGCAGCTTTTGCTGATTCCCATGGTTTTTAAAATAAACCTTGCTACCAGGATCTGGATACCTAAGTACTGTTTGAATGTCATCAGGTGACCTACAATGTTTAACATGTTTGTGTGCTACTTCAATAGAGGAAAACCTCTGTAAACACTTTTTACAAAATTCCTGTTTACACTTGTGTTTTGATGTATGCCCATGAATTAGACGTGACATACTCCTAATAACTGTGTAGTGAAAGTTATCACTGGAACTCATTAATAAAAGGTCAACATGCTTATCTTCTGGCTGACCATAGGTGGGGGCAAGTGGTGATACTCTAATTGGTTCTAATTTGTTCTCAGACTCATTATCCCATACATACACATTTACAGATATACCAGGATTTAGTTTTTCAAACAAGTCTATGTCCTCTACCTTAACAGGAAAATCTATACCACTGAAGTTGAGTTCGTTTTCAAATTTGGTATAGTTAGATACACGTTCAGGTCTTGTTTTTACAAAGTGTAGTTTGGCAAGAACACACCACATAAAACAGAAATTATCATTGTTCTGAATATTGACTACAGCCTTTTTATTTACAACCTCAGTTGGCAGTGGCAACCATGATTTGCCTAAAATAGGATGATACCTTGACTGCTTTAGTTGCAGTTCATGTACACGACCTTCATGCCAACCAGACCCCTGCATTTTTGCTCTGTCGATTGCTTCAAGGAAGTCAGTCAACAGACTTTCTCTAAACACTTTTTCCAATTCCCTTCTTGAATTAACTGTGTGTTGTCTTGTCGAGATATATGATACAATCACTTCACCATCTACCCTGGTAAATTCTATTTTTGCAACAATCTGAATCTTTACACTACCAGAAAGAAGATTATCTTGTATGACACAAAAAGACCTTTCTATTGATTCATAGACGCTGTAAATGTTTGAGGCAAGTCTGTTGTGTGAAACACGTTTCTTAAGCCAGACATGCTTTGGTTATTGTCCGTCATTTTTATTTGTCCGACAAAATAATAAATATAAAAACATTACTGCTGGCTCTGTATGTTTAATACAATTTTATTAAATGTAACACATTCAATATGAACATTTAGTTTACATAGCTGTTTAAATATGTTATAACCCAGAGTATCAATCCAGCTGCAGCTTGCATCATTAACTTTAAAGGTATTTGTTCTATTATCAACAGTCATACACTCCATGACTGAATGTTCATCAACATAATCCAAAGTCACATTATATGACAAATATATCACCGCTGGTACTGAGAGTCTTATGTCAGGCTGTTTGGGAGATGTTATTAAGTCAGTAAAGTGTAGTACATCTCTGAAGCAGTCAGTAACATCAATAGCTTGCTCTGCTTGCATGGTTTGTCCATCTGCCATTTTTATGGACAAAACAAAAGGCTAAATTAATTCACTAATCCATACCCTGTGGGCTGATCTGTCTTTAAAATAAGCTTTAGATGCTTAGTTGATTTCAGTTTGTTTTTTACGCCATCTCGTTCATGTTTATTTGGGATGACATCGTTTTCTCTGAGACAGTCTTCAAAGCTGTCACGATCCTTACAGTAAAACAAACAGATGAACTTTAACTGCTCACAAAAATCTTTCAGTACAGCATTATATTTTTGAGTGAGAACCCAGACACTAATGTTTGCGTGTCTGCCACTGAAGGCAAGTTCTGCTAATGTGTTTCTCTTCTTAACAATATCTTTTTCTGCAGAGCAATCATCAACAATAAACAAAGTTGTCTGCCCTTCAAATTGTTTGTAAAAATACAGCAGGTAGTCATTCAGTTTTTTCTCAGGGTCGACTAAATAAATGTTGTGATCAGACCAAATGAATAAACGGTTGTGATAAGCTTTGTTGTGTGTTTGATCGTAGGACAAAATATCACAATGTTTTTGAAATGGCAGATGTATCTTGTTTGTAATAGGTCAAGAACAAATTCAGTTTTTCCACAGCCTGTGGCGCCACAAAATAAGCCGCAGTGTGGGTCGAGTGTCATCAATGATTGATTGATTGTACATTGCTTAACGTCCCGACAGCAACAAGGCTTTCTCAGGACGTGCCTGCACTGCTTGTGAAAAAATAAAAAAAAAACAGAACATTGAATGTATGTCGCCAGCCGGTCAAATACGTTAAATAAACCTAACACATGGGCCTAAATAAAGCTAAGACCATTTAGCAACACACATCCAATATCAAGAGCTACAGGCAGTGCAGACAGTAGGGAGAGTTTTAAAAAGGCAAATACAGGTGAATGGACAAAGGGTAGACAGAAACACATGCCCCAGAATAGAGAGAAAAACCCACCCTGTGGGGCTGACCAGGGTGACCCTGGGAACTAAAAAATACCTAACCCCACCCAAGTCCCCCAGGGCAGACCCGGGTGGGGTTCGAGTGTCATCAAGTTCATTTTAAAACACAATATTATTTTAATACAAATGTCCACTTAGTCTGCTTTCTGCAATATTGAGTTGGGCGTCATAAATCAGATACAAAAATATATTTATTGCTCCAGCGGTTTCAGTCTTTTTTTTTTATTTGGATTGTAATTCCGTCACTACCGTTTTCAACAGTACGACCTGACCCATGTAGGTAGTCGTCGTCTGTACTATGCAGGTCTAGCCACAGTGCATACTTGTCTGTCAGGTATTGAGCAATTCTTACGTCATACAGATGCAGATCTTTAGATGCCATGTTTGCTGGTTTTTCTCTAAGCCTTCCACCTGCAAAATATTTTGTGATCTCGTCATAGTGCTGGTAAGGTAGCATACCCGAAGCATACACTTGATTAGGACGGCCTTCAATAGTACAAGACAAATGAGTAATCTTTGGATTATAGAATTTTTCTGAATCTCGTTGGTATGGACTCGCCGGTTTAACAAACAACATAAGAATGCCTTTCAGTGACCTAGCAGGTGTGTTCAAGTTGATGTTCCACATCGGGTCGCTTTTGTCTTTATGAATCAAACTGTGTCTTATGACACGATCATAATAAATCGGCAGTCTCGACTGGTACTGATTTTGAATGAGGGTAGCTAGATGAGCATGTGTGACAATTTCATATTCCAAAGAGATGTTAGAGATCTTGTATGTTGCATCTGTGTCAGCTGATTTAATAACTTTGGAGTAGTCATTGAAAATTAGTTCAAAACTAAGACGGTCATTAAGTGCTCCTTGGTAATAAGGTAAATGCGCTGTCAGGATTTCAAATTCAAGTGGAATGCAAAATCTATTTCCATATGTTTCTGCCACAATAACGTCCTTGGCTTCTGTTGTTGATTTATCTGCTCCGCCGTGAGATGGCCTTAGTCGCCTGCTCGGCGTTAAACCCAAATAACTAACTAAATAACTAACTGATTTATCTGCTGCATTGATTCTGAGTTTGGCAACATTATCAGACTGTATGCCTTGGTAAATACGGTCTTCTCTTTCTTCTCGAGTAAGCCACAGATCTTTGTAACAGTAGAATACATCAGCATCATCAAGACTAAACACTTCCTGGCCTTCAAGTTTAACTTTAATAGTCTTAATAATTGCTCTGCCTAGGTTGTCAACTAGTGTTCTTTTGTCATCTGATTCTGATGAAAGTTCGATATTAAATGCAAGGCGTGCAGTGCCAGGAACAATAACATCACTGGGACCTACGTTTGGAAACTTTATAGTAAGAGTTTGGTTTTGATCTATGGTGCTAGGATTGTTTGTGACAACAATTGATTGTCTAATGCCCTTAACACCAAGAGGCTCACGTAGGTTTCTATATGGGTCTAACTTTGATCCGTAAGACTGTGTCATTTTATTATACATAAATAAATAAAAATTAAATTAATAAAAACAATGGCAGCGGGAGGATTTATCCATGAAGATTTCGAAATGGATGCCATGGATGACTATGATACTAGTGCAACAGATATGACTGGAATGGTGAATACTTCTAGTATCATGTACTGCTAAAAGACAAAGTAAACTCATTTTATGATCATGTTGGTGACCGCCCAGATGTAATAGATCCTAATCAGTTTGAACTTGACAAACGTCACTTATTTGTAAATACAGACAAAGGTAAAGTACAATTAACTTATAAAAAAGATCCTGCAAAGTTTAGAGCTTTAAGTACAATCAAAACTGATGTTGGTGGTGAGGCAGCACTGCAGCGTTACCTTGGTGTTGGTAGTAAAAAGTTACCACCTCGACTTGCTAGTACCCTTCATGATGTACAAACAAGATTGCCAACTGGTCAAGAAATTGAAATGACTGAAGTAAAAAGGCTTCCAGAAATAGCAGACAAGGTAATACACGAAACTTCATTACAGAAGGGCAAATAAATGAGATTATGAAAACAATAGAAGACTCTCCTTTGACAATGCGGGAGTTAGTGGGCTTGGATAAAACACTGCAGTCAATAAGAGGTGAGCTTGTAAATAATGTAGCCAAACTAGGCGAGCTTGATAATCACATTGAAAGATTGATTGATTGATTGTACATTGCTTAACGTCCCGACAGCAACAAGGCTTTCTCAGGACGTGCCTGCACTGCTTGTGAAAAAAAAAAAAAAAAAAAAAAAAAAAAAAAAAAAAAAAAAAAAATAAACAGAACATTGAATGTATGTCGCCAGCCGGTCAAATACATTAAATAAACCTAACACATGGGGCCTAAATAAAGCTAAGACCATTTAGCAACACACATCCAATATCAAGAGCTACAGGCAGTGCAGACAGTAGGGAGAGTTTTAAAAAGGCAAATACAGGTGAATGGACCAAGGGTAGACAGAAACACATGCCCCAGAATAGAGAGAAAAACTCACCCTGTGGGGCTGACCAGGGTGACCCTGGGAACTAAAAAGTACCTAACCCCACCCAAGTCCCCCAGGGCAGACCCGGGTGGGGGTCACATTGAAAGAGAAAAAGAAAAATTAGCTAAAGCTGATGATGAGAATTATGACACAGAAATGAAAGAAAGAATACAACACAGATTAAATGATTTGCAGATAGAAAGATCTGCACGGCTAGAAGTGATTGAAATAGGAAAAGAAAAACTGAAAACACAGGTCAACAGGGTTAGAGAAACTATTCAGAAAATACTTCATGAAGACACAACTTAGGCTGAGAGATTGAAAACACTTTTCAGAGAGCAGGGTATCACTATTGCAAGTTTAATTACTGCTCTTGGATTTATTATTAGTACTGTAGTGTTAGCTGTAACAGGTGGTGGTAGCAGTCCAGCTCCACCTGCCCCTCCAGCTCCTCCAGTTCCATCAGACCCAAAAGATTTACAGGCGTGGGTAAAAAAACAGTTGTCTCATATATCAGACTTGCTTCAGAAATTGGCAGTGAAAGCAATGGATGCTTTGCCTGGCATAATAGGGAGTGTTGTCAGTTGGCTGATTAGTACAGCAGCAAAGGTAGTAGGGTTTATGGTGGAGCATGTGTGGGTCTTTTTGGTGACAGTAGAAGGGTTAATAGTGGGTTATTTAATGAAACAGGTAAAGAAGTAATATTCCTAATCCAGTAAGGCCTATTACCAATGCAGTTCTCTCTGACTCATGTGTGTTTACTGGGGTTTCTGGCTGTACTGGTGCTGGTGCCAGTGAAGGTGTCGGTGCCGATGCTGGGGCTGTTACTGACATTACTGGCGTTAATGTCTGTACGGGTGATGATGATGTTACTAACTTTACTGGTGATATTAATGGTTTTAATGACTCTTGATGTGTGGTTGTTGGGCTCAAGTTTACAGATTGATTGAGTCCTAATTTCTGATCATGCCCTGCAACAATTATTTCATTATTATAATTTGTTATTGTCCCCATTTGAAGTTGAAGGTCAGATGGTAACATGTATAACCCGATGCCAACTACAAAGTCAACTTTCGATCTAGCATATCTGAGAACGTCTTGGTAGTGTTGTATGCTTGATGGGAGATCTACTACTGAATTAATTGAATCTTCAAGGTTTGCAAGAAACTGTTTTTGTGCTTCAAATTTCCCACTCCCGTTTAAAATATTTGACTTTGTTTGAGCTTGTGCTCCTAGTATACACCACACAAACGTTCTGATAGACTCATTAATGCGTTCGACTCCTGCTTAAGTAAACCCGTCACTCCTGTCTAAGACAAATGTGGTCCAGGCATTAGACTGTTTCTGTTCTATTGAGCCTAACCATATTTCAGATTTTTGTGAAAATGACGTGTAACCAGGGTAGTAATCTTGTGGGTATTGTCTGTGACTCATAGCATAATACAATGTACCCATGCCTTTGTGATCATCAAGTTTTTGTGTAAAGTCATACTTTGTACTAATGTTAAATTCATTACAGATGCGTTCAAATGCTTTCAAATCCATGGGATTGTTAAACTGATTAAAACTGGATTCAGTGGGCAGTGGGGTATGGAGTTCTGACAGTATTCTTCTAAGCTGGTAATATGTGTGGAAACGATAGACAGACTTAATCAGTTTGTTTGGGTGATTCAAATGGTCTGTAAAAGAAACATCACAGCCTGTAGTAGAACACAGTATAGCTAAGTTAAGCTGGTTTTGAAACATCTGTAGTGGGCTTGAGGACCACTTTCTTGCAGTTGCATCATCTGTTATTGGAGGGTTTAGATAATGATCATATGGATTTGGCACTTTCACTTGAAATAAATCACCTTCGGACAAAGCTATATCAAGCTGATTTAGCTGAATTATTTTTTTGATCATAAGTTGGTGCAACATTGTACTTGGCATCCATGTTAAATTGAAACGCATTTACAGTGGCAATAGTTGGTGATTTAAATTCCATTGTTCTTTTTTTAATGTGATAATAAAAAATGTTTATAACCTTAACAAATCTTGATACAAGCAAACCAGTGTGGTTAACTAATGGGATCGATAATCGTGATGGTAGCAAAGCTGTAGCTATCCATGAAATGTTCTACACTGTAAAGTGGTTTAATGTAACAGATGATACAAGTTTTCTTTTAAGTTATAGCGCCCCTGGCAATAGTGGCTTGGGCACTAAAACCCACTTTATACCATCTGGGTATTATGACTTTTGTACTTTAGCTGAATGGTTTCAAAGTAAATTAAAAATTAAAGCAACTTTAAATCAGGCTAACTTACGTGTTACATTAGAATTTCCTGTAGGTAGTCAGCCTATAATTTCAAGTGAACTTGCATATTTGCTCGGTTTAGCCCTTTCATTACTGAATTTTCTGGTTCGTGAATACCACTGAGTACTGCTTTTATAAAGTTCTGTATTACCCCTGCATACTGAGTTTAGAGACTAGAAAAATACCAAAATATAGTAGTGTACGGGAAAGGCTGATAGCGGAGTACCCATCCACCGCAGATACCCATAACCCTATATTGCTGTGACGGGCTTTGGACGGGCTACACATTGACGTCATGTGTAAGTGTCATGTGGTTGCTTTGGTAACACACAGGTGCAAATATGTGACAAAATGACAGTACAATAACAACACACACCTATGAAGCCAGCAAACATGCATAAAAACGGATCCAATAGTGTGTTCATGCTCTTACCGTGATACTGATGTGTTGGAAACTCATAATTCAAACTTGTGACTGTGTCATTGTCTGTTTATTGCTGTCACATAGCAGTGTCCGCAATGCACACACAGGTGTCAAAAATAAAAAGAAATAACTGTAAAAGATCCACTACTAAATACACATTGATTGTCCGCTTACGCATACACTATGTACAGTTACTGGGAGTCTGAAGATGAAATTACTACACTGTTATACACTGTCATACACTGTCACACACTGTCACCCTGTATTTACAGTTGTACCTGTGTGTGTTGTACAAAAAAAAAACAACAGTTGTTGGCCGGCATTACAAACAAAGGTACATGTTACATTTCCGGCACATAATATCAGATTTGTGCCCGCCTTGTATGGGTTGTTCGCATAGCTAACCACTGGGTTTGCGTCGGCAATAGTAGCAGGTGTGTCGCTTGTAGCATAGATGGTCACGGCTCTCCCTTTTGACAGGTAAGTGGTCAACTCGGTCAAGGCGGCGAGTCTCGTTCAGTGTTGGCTGGCGGCAGAGCAGGAACGGCTCTTTGCTACATTCGCGTGTGTGTACGTTGTGATCGTTTCGAAACACTCTCAGAGTAGAAGAGGTACCCGAATGCACTGACAGATGTATCACTGAATTACACGTGTCGTCGGACCGGCTAGCCTTCGGGTGAATGTCACCCGCTCAGGTGCAACATATGGGGGCCTACTGTCTCAAATTGTGGCATGATTTCGGAACCACTGTGGCACATTGTCATCGTCAAGTTCATCCCCACTTTCGTCGGCATCGCGACCACTGACAATCGTTGTTGTCGTTAGTATCTTGTCGCACAATATCGGTCCTTTCCTCCTCTGTCAACTGAACTAAATCCAGTCTCCAAAATCGCCTCTATCCCAAAACTCATCATCACTAAATTCGTCGCTGTCATGGTCACTTTTTCCTCTTCGCTATTTTTGCAAGCACAACCAAAGTTCTGGAAGGAATTTTTGATATACTAAACTCCGCATCCTGTTTCCGGCCAGGCCTCGAGCCAGCTATAACATAAACACTGCGCGCCTGGCGGTACCACTCTAGCGCTGTCAAGGTCGCCGCTAATTAGGTAGCCACTCGCAGCAGGTAGCGCGGATTTTGAACGCGGCTAGCGCAAACCGCTTTAGTGGGCAGCCGTACGCGGTGGAGAAGAAGCTGCGGCCCTGCTATACTGGGCAGCCGTAAGCAGAGGAGGCGTTTCCCATGCCCGCTATAGCAGGCGGCAGTAATGAAAGGGTTAATAGGCAGACATATAACTTCTAAGGATGAAAATTGGGTAATGGGTTTTGGAAGTGCTAATATTGGTGGTTGGTCACCTACGACAGTTAAAGATGAAATAACTGGAAAATATCCTGTTCATTTGTCAGTACACACAGTGCTAAATGTTCATTTAAAAGAACTGAACACGACTGAAAATGTTCACAAGCCTTTCCAAGCCTTCAACTTTGTTAAGATGCTTGCCGACTGGAACTGCCCCATATTGTGAGAGTGAAGTTATTAGATTTCCTAATTTGCAGTTTAAAAAATTAGGTGCCAGTTTCTTTGAATCACTGTGTTTATCTGTAACTAATCAGGATGGAAAACCAGTTATAATGCATGATTTTAGTGTTGTGTTGGAAGTTAAATAAATTTTATTTTTGCTGAATAAAAAATGAGTGGCGGCCCAAAGACAAAAATTATACCAGTTGCATGTCCGTCAATAGAGTTAAAAGATTTGGCTGACATGCAAGATTTTGATAAAGAAGGTGAGATAGGAGAGGTGTATGGCCTTGAACTTGTTTCCATTGAATTGTACAAACGAAAGGCAATTGAAGATGTAAAAGATGGTGCTGAGAGACAGTTTCCTAAACTTGGCCAACTTCGTGATGTTACTGTACCTACGCCTGTAAATAATGTGCTATACAGCTTAAAACATGTGGGTAGTAAGTGGGTAATTATTCCTACCCCTGTTCCACTTGCACCTATCCCAATTGTATGGGACGCAAAGTTTGTATTTATCAGTCCTTATGTTTAATTTACTGATGAAGGTGCCTTAGTATTCAGAAAAGTTGTTAACTCTGAGCCAATGTTAACTCTGAGCCAATGCTTGTAAGTCTTGTGCCAAGCTATTTCGCAGAAACCAATAGCAGAGAAAAACTAAAACTGCAAGAGTATAGAAAACGAAGATATCTTCTTACAAATAGAAGGGGAAGATCAGATACTACTATTGTGTTCATATCAGCAAACTTTAACATAGATAGAGAAGCAACAATAGTTTTTGAAATTATCATGAGGTCTGTAGATACTGCGAAAGAAGCAGATATCGCACAGGGAATCAAACTTACGTGGGATAGCTCAGTAGCAGAGTCAACAAAGGTTGTTATTGCTATTAGAAAAAACAACACAGATTTTGACGTTTCGAGTAGTGTCCCTGATGTTAAGGTAGTAATCGATAAAACAATTTTTGTTCTTCTAAGTTTCATAAACCTAGAACACATAGATCTTGTTTCGTTTTATTACGCTAGCAAATTGTATACCTTTGAAGAGTTGCAAAATAAATTAGAAGATTAAATAAAATAAAAAATATTTGCCATAAAAAAATGCCACCACTGTATCCACAAATACCACCTGAACCACCTGAGCCTATTGTTCCAGATAGATCATTACAGGCAGACTCATTCTGATTAATGAATATTACAGAAGCATTGAAGTATTTGGAAGGAGAACAAGCAAAATACTCCCGGTGCAAAAGACGATATAAAACAGTTTTCAATTCTGTACACAACACATCAATGGCTGTAGGTGTGGTTTCAGCTGGATTATCTGTCACTGGTTTAGCTCTGTTTGCTACGGGAGTGGGAAGTGTCATAGGAATTGCTATTGAAGGAGTTGGCGCTGTCACAGGTCTGGCATGCTTTGGTATGGAGGCCCTTAACAAAAGATTTCATACAAAGTTACAGAAGCACGAAGCATTGAGTACGCTCGCTGGAGCTAAGCTGAGCAGTATGAAACTTATTATCAGTAAGGCTTTAGATGATAATAAAATTGATGATCATGAATTTAAGAGAGTGCAGGATGATTTGGCCAATTACAAACAACAGAAGTCTGAAATACAGAATAAGATGCGGAGTCAACCCGTGAATGTTGAAGAACTAAAGAAATCTTTTTTTAGAGGAAGGGAAAGAGATAGGTGTAGAAGAAACTATGAAAAAGGTTCAAGGACTTATAAGCAATTAACGATAGGTTTTGGTAATCCATTATTTTTGTCATACTCTTCGCAAAGAGATGTCATGCCTTTCGCGCCTGCCTATCTAACACCATCTGCCCCACCACCAGACTATTACTGAAAAAAAAGTTTTTATGTTGTCCTTATAACTTGGGAAATCTGTCAGAGTATCTTAATGACTTGGGTCAGAACTTACAAGTTCTTATGTTTAGGTTCTTGTAAGAACTTGTTTTAAGACACTTATTAGATTTTGTGACAACTAACTTATAAGAAGATGTGAAGATAACTTTGAAGTTAGTTGGCTGTTGTAAGTGACTTGGAAATTTGTTATCAAGTATCTGTAGGTAACTTTGAAAATTTGTTAACAAGTGCATGTAGGTAAACTGGCCATTTCTTTTGAGAAAGAAATGGCCAGTAGAATGGACACAGTCTCTAGTGATCCCGCTCCCCAAGAAAGGAAACCTGAAACAGTGCCAGAACTACAGAACTATCAGTCTGATAAGTCACCCTAGCAAAGTAATGCTTAGAATCATTCTCAACCGCCTCAAAACTTTCGCCGAGGAACTGCTGGCAGAAGAACAGGCTGGCTTCAGAGTTGGAAGAAGCACTGTAGAGCAGATTTTCAACTGCCGCGTCCTGATCGAGAAACATCTGCAGCATCAGCGCGAACTCTACCACAACTTCATTGATTTCAGGAAAGCATTTGATCGCGTCTGGCACGACGGACTCTGGCAAGTCATGAGATCGTTCAACATAGAGGAGGGACTGATCCAAATGATAGAAGCGCTTTACAAGAACGCCTGCAGCGCGGTTCTACTTAACAATCAGTCAGGCGAGTTCTTCAGGACGACGATCGGTGTCCGTCAAGGATGCCTGCTCTCTCCTGTCCTTTTCAACATATTCCTGGAGAAGATCATGCAGGAAACCCTCCACGACCACCATACTTCAATCTCTATTGGTGGCAGATCCCTGTGCAATCTTCGATTCGCAGATGACATTGACCTCATGGCAGGCAGCAATAGTGAGCTCCAAAACCTGACAGACAAACTTTCAAGTAGCGCAGGGTCTTATGGCATGGAGATCAGTACGGATAAAAGCAAAGTGATGATCAACACCACAAGCGACAGCAGCAGCAACATTCACATGAACGGCCAGAAGCTAGAAGAGGTCAATAGCTTCAAGTACTTGGGAGCCACCCTGTCCAAAGACGGTAGGTGCACAGCAGAGATCCGTATCAGGATAGGTACAGCAACATCCGCAATGGCCAGGCTGGACAGGATATGGCGAAGTAACTCCATCAGCTTCACCATCAAGTACAGGCTTTACAAGTCCCTCGTAGTGTCTATTCTACTCTACGGCTGTGAGACTTGGACACTGCTTGCAGACTCAGAAAAGAAAATCCAGGCCTTTGAGAACAAGTGCCTGAGGAAGTTGCTCCGCATCTCGTACCGCGAGCACAAGACCAACGAATATGTACGGAGCATCGTCACTTCCCTGGTGGGCCCACATGAACCCCTTCTGGCAACCGTGAAACGGCGCAAGCTTGCTTGGTTTGGCCACGTGACCCGACACAACACCTTGTCCAAGACTATCCTCCAAGGCACTCTCGAAGGAAGTCGTCGGCGAGGTCGTCAGAGAAAGAGTTGGGTCGCAAACATAAAAGAATGGACCGAACTCGAGATGCCAGACTTGCTTGCCACCGCCCAAAATAGAACTCAGTGGAGAGCACTGTCTGTTGCTGCTGCCTTTCAGTCCCCCCAACGCCCAGTTCGGGCAAGGGACTGATGATGATGATGATGTAGGTAAACTTTGAAAATTTCTTATCAAGTGCATGTAGGTAATTGATAACAATGTTGTTGTTGTTTTTATTGTGTGCGAGTTGTGTATGGTCATTTTACAAAATACCCTTGTTGGGTATATATGACCAGGATTACCCTTTATCTTATCTCTTACACACACACACACACACACATGCACGCACACACGCATGAACACACACACATGCATGGGCACACACGTATGCACACATGTACGCACACACATGCATGCATACACAAATCTTTATTCAGCATGCATGATTATTGTATACCGTGTTGTCATCACACTGCACTGCGGTCCCAGCATGGGCACCCACGTGGCGACACAGCCCTGCGTTCCTTTAAGAACGCGGAAATACCGTGATGTCATCACTGTACTGAGGTCCAAGAGCGGCGACACCACAGAGCGCATATATATATATATATATATATATATACCCTCTATGGGCGACACAGCCAGGCCCACGCGCATTCCTCTAAGAACGCGGAAATACCGTGATGTCATCACACTGCACTGCGGTCCAAGCGCGGCGACACAGCCAGGCCCGCGCGCGTTCCTCTAAGAACGCGGAAATACCGTGATGTCATCACTGCACTGCGGTCCAAGCGCAGAGACACAGCCAGGCCCGCGCGCGTTCCTGTAAGAACGCGGAAATACCGTGATGTCATCACTGCACTGCGGTCCAAGCGCGGAGACACAGCCAGGCCCGCGCGCGTTCCTGTAAGAACGCGGAAATACCGTGATGTCATCACACTGGAACTGCGGTCCCAACTCTATGTTATGCCTATCATTTCTTAGTTGTCCACGACACGGAAGTGATAGCAAATGACTCTGTTTGAGAAGGCTCAATCTTGTGTTAGACCCTAAACACCGTGATGTCATCACACTGCACTGCGGTCCCAGCGCGGCGACACAGCCCGCAAGCACGCACGCAGGTAGTATGGCTGACAGTTCTTCCTAGCAACACCATTCTTACTGGAACGGGATTGCTAAGGACTTGTAAACAAAGATGTTTAACTCTATGTTCTGCCTCTCATTTCTTAGTTGTCCACGACACGGACTGATAGCAAATGACTCTGTTTTGAGAAGGTACAATCTTCTGATTACACCCTAAACACATGGTGTCATTAGCGCCGCGAATCCGGGTAGGCTTTGCGGCACCCACGTGGCGACACAGCCCGCACTGTGCAGCCAGTATGACTGTCACTACTAGATCTTCCTTAGTAATGCCGTTCCTGTAAGAACGCGGTTGTTAAGGACATGTAAACAAAGACATTTAACTCTATGTTCTGCCTATCATTTCTTAGTTGTCTATGACACGGAAGTAACAGCAAATGACTCTGTTTTGAGAAGGCACAATCTTCTGATTACATCCTAAACACGTGGCGTCATCACCACGCCGTGAATTCCCTGTAGGCTTAGCGGCACCCACGTGGCGACACAGCCCGCAAGCACGCACACACGCAGCCAGTATGACTGTCACTACTAGATCTTCCTTAGTAATGCCGTTCCTGTAAGAACGCGGTTGTTAAGGACATGTAAACAAAGACGTTTAACTCTATGTTCTGCCTATCGTTTCTTAGTTGTCTATGACATGGAAGTGATAGCAAATGACTCTGTTTTGAGAAGGCTCAAACTTCTAAAAACACCCTAAACACTTACATAGTCAGTGTCTTTACCGCACCGTTAGCGGTCCCAGCGCGTGACAGCCTTTGCAGCTGGCCACTGGTTTTAAGGTAGCTCAATGTTAGTGCAAGCAAATCACATTAGGCTGCGCTAACTTTGTAACAGGCCTATGGGTTGTTTCGTACGGTACCACTATGAAACTGCACTCACAGTCGTGTTTAAACCTAGAACGCAATACTGAAGCCAGTCGTACTTGGCACTCGGCGGCTAGCTCAACGATTTGAGTAAGTTTTTCTTCAGTCTCGGCTCACCAAAGGCTAACCTTTTTGTTGTTTCAACATAACGCACCATAGTAATATTCTGCAAGATTTAACACTGATTATGAAGTCCGGAATTTGTGGTATATCCAATGACGTCGGAACACAAATAAACACGTCCTCCTCGGTCCAATCCATTTTGCAAAATGACCGGTTGTGTGGCGTAACAAGTTCAGACACGCGAGCCACGTAGCATTGCTATTAATAACACTAACGTCACATAGAACGTGTTTGGGCATGTCTAGTATGGATCGTCTCATGCCTATTTTTTCCTGGTCTTATTACGACTATCGGGAATTTCCGTATCTAGTAATAGTAGGTGGCTAGGCAAACCATTTCCCGATAACAGCTGTTTTAGTAAAGGTAAGGTTATAAACATTTACCACTAAGGTGTTTAAGAAGTCAATGACAGCATTAATGAGGTGGGGTGGGGGATCTGCCTTAATAATCACGGGTTGGCAGCTGATCAAAATCGTTGCTTTGAATGATTTCTGGGGTGGAACTAGTACGGCTAGGTAATAGAGGCATTGGTTGTATTGGTTGACGTGGGTTTGTCTAAATGGCTAGTTGATTAGAATAATTAATTGATTAGGGGAGTGGTGTGGTTGTAGCCCCACATCTTCTCTCTCTGACAAGATACCCCTAAGTAGACCTGACATCGGACAAGGGAATATGGACATGTGGCAACGCATAAAGCAAGAGCTTGGCTTGACCGCCCACCTAGATTTGTCCCTTTCCTGCTGAATCAGTGAGTAATCTACGGTCTTTGTCGATCTTCCCATAGTTCCACAAACGCAAGTGATTTTCAGAATTCATGATCTTCAGTAGAATTTATCATCCCTTACTGATTCGCAAGATTTTAAACCTGTTTTATCATATAGTTACGAGCTAGTTATCACATTTTATGCTGCAAAGATCTGAAAACTACGGTGTGTGTCAAAGCCATTTCACATCGCTGGTCGTAACATGTTTTTGTCTGTGCCAGCCGCTCTCATTCACTCGATTCAGAGAGGTAGTGTATCTGCTGCGATGGTGCATTTGTCGTTTCCAATGATGCTTTTAGTTATGTAAACTTTGATGTGTGAGATATGAAATTGACTGCAGTACAGAAAGTGGGTATAAATACCAATGTTCTGTTTCAATGATGGAACGCGCTGCGTGTTTCCGAGGGGTAAAGGATCAAAGGTCAAACTAGGCACCGTGGACGCAGGCTCAACGGCTTTGCGAATCAAATAAGCCATGCCCTCGGCATTATCAATACTAGTATAATTACTAGCAGGAAATAATTAAGCAGAACCCGCATTGTGGTTTTGACAGCATAGCGAGTATGGAAGGTTTATTCTACTTTCTCGTGAAAAATTACGTCAAAGGCATGCTGGAAAACATCAGTACACGTGTACACTGACATGTGTGTACACCACACCGATGACCTCATGACCTGCAGTGGTATTGTGATATACTGATAGTTGGCCGGCTTCTGCCTTGTGACGTAGGCTCATAAATATGCATATTAATTCAAAACAAGGCTGATGCAGATGATAAATCCGCGACTCGGATACACAAACAATACACCACTCCACACGATAAACTTCGACATTTGGCATTGTACTTACATCATAAAGCTCTAAGACAGTACACAAAGGACCCATACACATACTGTCAGCAGTATCTGTTGCAGACAGTTTTCTGACGGTGTTGAGATGCATGATCCTGGGGAAAATAACTTTAAGAAATAGGCATTTTCACACATTTCCTGACCTCTTGTAACCCGTGACCCAATTATTATGCACAAGAAGGTCTTATCATCAGTTATTTGTATACCAGCTTCAGCTTTGAAGTTGAAAATAGCATTTGTGAAAAGACAATGTTTGTTAACAATAGTCACTTTGTAACCTATTTATTGACCTACTTTGGCTTGGCCCTTTAAGTGAGGTCACTCAAATGGATATGTGTAGGAGGTTTTCAACTGCCACAAAGTATCCTTGGGCAACATTCAAAGTCTGTGTCTTGAATAGTCTATGAGGCAGGCAAATGGCCATCGTGCCTAAGCTTTGCCCACATAGCAGACAGATCATGTCTAGTGATGCGCTAGACCAATCACAGCACATAATGCACAGCGGATGAAAAGACGCATCCTGCATTCTGCTACCAGCAACATTACGGAGCAGACATATTTCTTTTCACAAAAAAGCTTTCGCTAATTCTGCTTTTGAATACCAACAGTTCTCACAAGGTATATATTTCTCTGGAGTTTAACAAGTAAGGGTAGAAAGCATTGTCATGACTCCTTTGATTATTAGTTTCATCTAGTCCTCAGCGATCACAATCCTGAGCCTCAGCAAGTCACAGTAGTAAATACAGGTTGCATATTTCACCATTTTGAATTTGAACTGATCAGTCCTTTGTGTTCCGAGCATACTTAATCAAACCATGCCTATTCACTCGCTGATCTTAGCACACTCAATGTGTGCGCAGGTAAAAAATCAACTTTTGTCAGGGTCATGTTGATCCACGTCTCAGACTAACAAGAAAGGTAAAGCCTTTATGGCTCATGTGTGTGACCAATTCACATAAGTGTGACCTTTGTGACCTTGACCTTTCCAACAGGTCACTGAAATGAGCAAGTGTTCAAGTGTCTAAACAAAAGTAAAGGGTTGGTTTTTGAACCAGCAAAATTGGAGTTTTCTCAATATGTATGCATGTTTCACTAATTTGTCAACCCTCCATGATGCTTGATCTTTGTGAGGGGTCGAATAAATTAGCATGCATAGAATGGGGTTATCATCAGCTACCTTTATACCAAATATGATTGAAAAGTTTGAAAAATTATGATGAAACTACAATTCTATCAAAAACTGGCATTTTTCAAACACTTACTGACCTCCTATGACCCTTGACCTTTCAAGGGGCCATCCAAATTAGTATGCATAGAAAGGCCTTATGATCAGGTATCTCTATACTATGTTTTTGTTTAAAATATAGCTATTTTTTACCTATTTCTGGATGACCTTGACCTTTGAGAGAGGTCAATAACATTGGTCTTTTTAGATAGGTCTTGTCACAATGTATCCTTGGGCCAAGTTTGGAATCTGTGTTTGGAATCTGGAATTAGTCTCCGAGAAGATGCCAACTTTAAAGTTTACCATGCACAAAGGACATCGGACGATGGACGATGGACAGACAACCACTGGCCCACAACATAGACTCACTCTTGCTTTGCATGTGAGCCAAAAATACAACTGCAGCCACATCTGGAGTTAGGTTCAACCAAGCCATCAAGGTACAAGGTAAGGTGTAGAAGTGAATCACAGAACAGCACATTTGTTAAGAAGATGTTTGTGTTTGGCACCAGTTTAATTTGTCAGCATCTGTTCCAGCACACACAGAGGCTAAGTAAATGGCAAGGTTTGGTGACTTGCTGAAGCTTATTTACTCTTATATTTGTTCACTTCTAGAGCAATTAATATATGTGTTGCTGAGATTTAGGAGTCTGATATGATTTCTAAAAATGTCTTGATGGCTGACAAAAGCCTCGATGCTTCATGTCTTGATTTTTATCAGACCATTTTGACATTTTTATCAATTGTGATATCAGACTCCTAAATCTCAATAACTTAAAATATATAATGATTAAAAACAAAAATCACAAAGAACAGTGGCCCACTGCACCACACACAAAGATTCAGGATGTTCCCCTGATGAAACACATCAGGCTGAGTTGCAAAAGTCTGCAGGTTTAATTGAATTATAAACACAAAACAGAAGCCTGCACTATGGTCACCTGTTTTTCAAAGTCCTCAAGGTATGCATCATATATCTCCCACTGTGTTGCGTTTGAAGAGAAGGAGGCTCGTGGTGGTGGCTCTGTGGCTGTCGTCCGGTCCTGTAGTCACAAAGTCACATGCAGTCACAATGGTGGTACACAATAACAAATATATCAACTATCTAGGTGCTAATCACACAACTTCAAAGCAAAGCACAAATTCAAAAACAACTGTTTATCTGAAACACACACAAGAGTAATAATGAAAATAATACAATCTTAAAATATGGTATTGTAATAATAACAAGTGAGTAATATAAAATCACAACTGAAAGTGCTATGGGCTTATCTCACTTTATCTCACCAGAGTTATCCTAACACTTTCCGAAGAGAACAGACACAGAAAGTATCACAAGTACAACCTTTGACCTGAGTTTGCTTCTGGAGGTGTGCTGTCACTGCACCAAATATGTGTCATTATAAAGATTTACACTTGCGTAAGGGCATTTATGTGGATGATGTGTGTGCTGATTCCTCAGCTTGCACACTTCACTGCGTGCCAGTGGTTTAGTATTACCTATCCTATGATGATATTTCGGACTGGTATCACATGACCCACAGACCCCTGGCTACAGGGTGAGAAAAAGTACTGTGTCAGATAGCATCTTTTCTGACTGGGTCACAGTTCCAGCAAGACGTCTGTCATATGGTCTGTTGAAAACATTTTCTTCCTTTCCTAGGAATTTCTTTTTCGTCCTCAAGTTTTTCGTTTGCACTCTTGGCAATGTTTATCTGCAGTCTGTATATAATTTACGAACCGATGCAAGACTCAGCATTACTCATTTCTTGAAACTACTACCTTCAGTTCTGAAACTTCAGTGTGCATGCAGCGCGTCTCAACTGTACGTGCAAGGCAAGTTGCATCTTTCCATTCTCACCTTTCTGACTGACAATTACCAATCTCTTGGAGCCGTGGTATTCAAAATTGGGAGCTCACGGTCAAGCCACCAAGACCACAGAAATGGCATTTATAATGTTCATTTTGTAAAATTGTGGTCAGCGTTAACATAGTAGCAGAACCTAAGTGGGATGTAAAAGAGAGCTGTGATGGTGTGGTGCCCTACTTTACGATACTAGACTCGGTGGGATTGATAGTTCTATGAGGGCATACAGTGTACTATGTAGCGTCTACAGGGCTGTCCTGCACATCCAATTCCTTCCCCTCTGACAATCATATACATCCTAAAAAGTATGCATCACGACATACATTTAAACCATATGTCATTTCGGGAACTTTGGAAGCAGGCAGACGCATATACAATCCAGAAGGTGCACTACTAAATGCTGGCAGTCTTGTGCCAGAACTTAGGAAATAGGCAGGAGTCTTTTCCGTAACTTAGGAGACAGAGACGGGATGGATGGTGTGGTTTGGTGTGATGTGGTGGGAATGGGGTGTTTGTACAGCAATAGTGGAACATCACTGTTAAGTTATAATCTGTCCAATGTAATAATAACAATAACAATAATAGTAATAATAATAATAATACATGATTCATATAAAACACTGGACTCAATGCGCCAAAAAATAAAGAAACAAAACAGCAAAGCCCTTGTCTCACATGTGTGAACAATCCACATAAGTGTGGCCTTTGTGACCTTGACCTTCCTGACGGGTCACTGAAATGAGCAAGTTTTTATGTGTTTCAACATAATGGTTGGCTTCTGTATCAGCAAAATGTGAGTTTTCTCAAAATGTAATTTTCACAAATCTGTCAACCCTCCTGTGACCCTTGACCTTTCCGAGGGGTCATCCAAATTAGTATGCATAGAAAAGACTTATCATCAGATATCTCTATACCAAGTTTGGGTTTGAAGTTGAAATAGTATTTGAGGATTTGGTCAAAAATGGCTATTTTTTTTAACTATTTCTGGACCCCCTCCCCATGACCCTTGACCTCTCTGAGGGGACCACTAAATAAGTATACACAGATAGGTATTATCATCAGCTACCATAATGCCAAATCTGACTGAAAAGTTGCAAAAACTTTGACAAAACAACTACAATTCTATCAAAAACTGACATTTTTGACACATTTACTGGCCTCTTTTGACCCTTGAACTTTCCGAGGGGTCATCCAAATTAGCATGCATAGACAGGTCTTACCATCAGATATATACAAGTTTGTGTTTGAAGTTGAAAATAGTATTTGAGGAGAAACAATTTGTGTCAAAATATGGCTATTTTTTTAAAAATCCTTTTCTGGACCCCTAGCTGTGACCTTGACCTCTACGAAAATAATATGTTTAGAAAGGTTTTGCTGCAAAGTGTCTTTGGGCCACGTTTTAAGTCTGAGGCTTGAGTCTTTGAGAAAGTGTCAATGTTAAAGTTTACCATGGCCCAATACATAATAATAATAATAATAATAATAATAATAATAAATAGCTCTTATAGCGCTGTTCTCAAGGAAAACACTAGACTCACTGCGCATGCACAACAGCACACTCTCTCTCAGACACACACACTCAATTATACACTACTTTAACCCACCCTACCCCTTCCCAACACCTTACATCCACTTCCCTGTCACATAAGATCCAGAATCAGAATAAAAGGCAGTTAACAGTTCGCTAGGAAAAAACAGTGAGCTACATCTTAAAAGCCTGACAAAAAAGAAAAGTCTTTCAAAGTGAACTTTGAACTGGGATAATAGACACAGACTCACTTTTGCTATGGAACATGAGCCAAAAAACAGAGCATTTTTGGGGTAAATAAGAGGCTGCAGCAAATGTCTTTGTTTCAAATATTATCATTCTACAGTAATTCCTATTTACTGTCCCTCTGGCACATTCTGAGATCAAGAGTTCTATATGATAGCACTGATGGGAATACTATACAGCACAATTACAACCCCCTGTGCACATATATAAATGGGGGTTAAATTCAGCACGTGTAAGCCTTTGCTTCAGCTTTTTGCTATCAAACTGACCCTGTAAGGATTGTTGTAGGTTTGTGAGGCTCGCTCACTGAAGTTAAACTGGTTGGTCAGCTTTGTCTCCCCTTTGCCTCCCCCTTCCTGAGGGACTGGTGTAGTGGCCTCCCCTTCCCCAGCATCGGCCCCAGCATCACCATCTTTTCCCGCCTCCTCTCCACCTTCTCCAGCTGCTGCTGCTGCTGCTGCCTTCTCCTCTCCAGCCTCGCTCACTGCCACTTCGCTGGCCACTGGACACAGGTAGCAGTTATAATTCTTATCAAATCTGTGTCTATATGTATAGACAATGAAGATGCTAATGCTCATGGGGTGTACTTGGTGTTACAAGTATTATGCATATTTGCGCTCTGTTTAAATACTACTCCAAATCTGGTGTGTTAATGGATGTGTACAACAAGAATGGCAAGGCCCTTAGGGCTCACATGCATGACTGATTCACTTAACTGACCTTTCAAAGGGGTTGTCCAAATTAGCATGCATAGAAAGGTCTTACCATCAGGTTTAGGATGAAAGTATTTGAGAGGAAAAAAATGGAAAAAAGTGTCCATTTGTGACCTTTTTCCTGATCTCTTGTGATGATTGATTTTTCAGAGATGTCACCCAAATTAGTATCCATTGGAAGGTCTTACCATCAGGTATCTCTGTACCAAGTTTAGGTTTGAAGTTGTGAAAAAAACAACTTTTGTCCAAATATGGCTATTTTTATCTATTTCATGATCTCTTGTGACCTTTGACCTTTGCGAGGGGTTATCCAAATTAGTATGCATATTCAGAAAGGTCTTACCTTCAAGTATCTTTGTACCAAGTTTGGGTTTAAAGTTCTGAATAGCATCTGAGAGTTTGTGTGTGTGTGGTCAAAATATGGTTATTTTGGACCAATTTCCTGCTCCCCTGTGACCTTGACCTTCGAGAGAGGTGAATGAAATTGAAATGTTTAGAAAGGTCTAGCCACAAAGTATCCTTGGGCCAAGTTTGAAGACTGTGGCTTGAATATTCTCAGAGAAAATGTCAATGTTAAAGTTTTCCACGGATGACAGCAGACTGACGACAGACTGACAACCACTGGCCCAAAACATACTTACATTTGCTATTGCATTTGAGCCAAAAATCTAATTTGTCCAAATACGGCCATTTTGGACCTATATCCTGATCCCCTATACCTATGACCTGGACTTTTTTTCGTAAAAAAGATTCAATTGTTTTAAGATTAATCCAACTATGAATCCCAAAAATGTGAAAATGTAATCTTCAAACAAATGTTTATCACTCAAAAAGTTCTAGTGGTATAATGCTGGTTAACAAACTCATTCAATATATTCCTTTTATCTAGCAATATGTAAAATATCTAGTAAAAATAAGAAAAATTATGGACTCCAATGTGCATCAACCGGTATTTGCAATACAGCCATTTTCTTGCCAAAGAGCATCTTAATAAAAAAAAGATTTTTTAAACTACCTCAAGATTATTCTTTTAGGGACAATATACAATTTCAAGCTTGTCCATCCTCAAACGTGGGCTCTAGTCAGTCACATACACACACACACACACTCACACATACGGCGCTTGGCGCCAAAAAGACATTCTCTAGCAAGATTTGCTTAGCTAGATGTGACGTCAATTTTATCTTGTTACTTCTTTGCCAGAATTCGGGGCCTGCGTGCCCAGCACATCCGTGTGCATTTTCTGGAATGCGTTCCGACCACCCCCATTTCAAAGTCTACCATATTGAAAAAAAAGGGCTCATGCATCTCTATAAAAAAAAACACAATGATTACAAGTAAAATTTTTCTTTGCGATATATTTCTTTGATAAGCCATTGTTGTGTAATGTCGCCGCGACGTGCGGTGTGTCAGGTGTCTGTTAAGTGTTTAGGGTGTCAAATGTGAGGTGCTGGATGACTGGTAAAGTGTCAGGATGCCAACATCTACATACACATGCTCACAACCGTCCACGTGCACTATAAACCACCAACTACCACACCTCTCCTTAACTATGAAATATAAAGACACAAGAAGTCGGTTCCCACTTCTTAATATCCGATCACACAGGTAATCAGGGCAAAAAGCGACAACATAACCAAGACATGGATGCTTTTTGGGAAAGTATATCCCCTACTGATACATCAAAGCACTGAACTGAGTAAACAGGTCAAAACATCATAAAAATATTTGCACCACTGTGCGAAGAAACCCAGGATAGAATGAAGTACTGGTAGACTAAAAAATGTTGTCAACTACAAATAGACTAGCCGAACTATAAACTAGGGTAAATAGTGAAATAAAGCTTATATAAAGTATAAGAGCGCATGAGCTCTAAGTTCACACTGAGACTAAGAAGCGAAAAGGAAATGAAGTCTAATAGTCTAATTAAATGAAAATGAAGTCTAATAGTCTAATTAAATGAGCAGTCTCACGGTGACACAGGCTGAACAAAAGTGGAGGTGCTCTTATCCTATAACCTCCTGTACTCGATCAAAGATTCAAATGAAAGGGAAAGAAATTAAAGAAGGCAATCGAAGGGGCGCTGCCACTACCCTTATGCCGCTTCCATTACAGCCTGCGGGACATGGCAGCCACTGGTAGTGATGAGTGTTGGCCACTCTGAAATAAGGTGGAATATCAAGAAATTAAAGTTTACAGTGAGAACTAGCTCTATGAGTCCATTACATGGAACGCTCTCCCAGCTGATGTGCGTCACTCATCATCTCTTTCCATTTTCAAATCCAAGTTTAAAACACACCTTTTCTCTGGTGCATATACGTAAAGACCATTTTGTCTGCCGGCTCATCATGTGTGCGTGTGTGTGTGTGTGTGTGTGTGTGAGTGTGAGTTTTCTGCTCCTTGTAAATCAATGTATTTTTTTTGGGTTGTATGTGCTTGTTTTTGTATTTTGCTTCACTGTTTCATTACTGTGATTGTAAAGCACCTAGAGCACCTTGGTGACTATTAGGCGCTATACAAATTACCTTTATTATTATTATTATGACTGGCACAGAACTAAAACGGGTACCGTGAGTGCCTAGTGTGAACCGATATGAGGAGAACGCTAAGAATCAAATAATAACTGAATAGCAATACATCAACTATAGACAAGTGACGAACAGGGCCTCACGACTAAAGTCAAAGTCCAAACACCCAAGGTAAAGCACCTAAGCTTTTACTGGACCAACAATATTTTAAAGTAGGGATGAAGTGAAAAAGTGACAAACTGACTAAAATAATTAGAGTCCAAACAGCGAGGAACAGTTCTAAGTCAGAACTTGACTAGAAAACGAGAGAGTATGAAATGGGGGAAAATAATTCTAAGTCTGAACTCAGCAAAAAAGTGTCCGAGTCCAAAAGCTGTGAAAATAAATCTAAGTCTGAATTTGGCAAGAAAATGGCAGAGTCTTCAATACTATGCTGCCCAAGGAAAACCTCTTGCAAAATCCAAGAAAACTCCCCATGACCCTGTTCCCTGAGTCTACTCCAGAGTCTACAAATCATGAAATAGATACACACTCTAAACAGTGCGGGGGCCCTTTAATGGGAAAGTAGAAGAAAGAGAAAGTGGGGGAAAGATAAAAAGATTTTGGGGAAACTAAAATGAATCTGGCGGAACCGGCTCAAGTCTGGCAACAGCGACTAAGTTTATGCTTAGCTGACTTGGGTACTGGTTACGATCCTCTTCTGTCTGTGACAGAACATATCTCTACAACCAAACAGCCACTTATGCCGTCGGACTAATATGCAGGCTGAATGATAATAGATCACCAAAACTGTTGTCGCAGACTTTGCATGGAGGTCCCCCTCAGTATGTGACAGAACGGATCTTTACAACCAAACAGCCACTTAGTCATGCCGTTGGATTATTATGCGGGCTGAATGATCATAGATCAACTAAATTGTCGTCACAGACTCTGCTCCGTGGCATTCTTTAGCGATTGCAGAATGGATCACTAACAATCAGACAACTACTTAGGCTCACCGTCGGCCTACTACTATGTGGGCTGAATGATCAAAGTTCACCGAACTGCCATTGTCAGACTCTGCTTCGAATGGGAGACTGTTTACTGAAAGAAAGTTCAGTTTCGGACCACTGAGAGCGTCAATGCTGCCAGACGCTCCTTATCTTCACTTTCTAGAATGATGGTTATGGGGATGAGGGGGTAAATAGAAGAAAGAGCAAAATTCTACTTAAACAAAGAATACTACAAATCCAGAAAAATTAGAAGAGATATAGCTTATAAGGGACAACATTCTCATGCAAATAACATACATCTAGGTATTCTTATAAAACACAAAAATACTCTTTCACATATATTTAAAGATAGAACAAGAAAGGCAAAGCCATTATGGCTCATGTGTATGGCCTAATTATATATGTGTGACCTTTGTGACAATAAGGGCTGGATTCTGCACCAGCAAAATCCATGTTTTCTCAAAATGAAAGCATTTTTCACACATCTGTCAACCCCCATGACCCTTGACCTTTGTGATGAGTCGACTAAATTAGTATGCATAGGAAGGTCTTATCATCAGGTATCTCTGTACCAAATTTGGGTTTGAAGTTGATAATACCTACAATTTTATCCAAAATTGGCATTTTACATACATTTGCCGGCCTCTTGTGACCCTTGACCTTTCCGAGGGCTCATCCAAATTAGTATGCATAGACAGGTCTTACCATCAGGTATCTCTGTACCAAATTTGCAAAAATGTTGATAATACCTACAATTTTATCAAACATTTGCTGGCCTCTTGTGACCCTTGACCTTTCCAAGGGGTCATCCAAATTAGTATGCATAGACAGGTCTTACCATCAGGTATCTGTGTACCAAATTTTGGTTTGAAGTTGATAATACCTACAATTTTATCAAAAATTGGCATTTTACATACATTTGCCGGCCTCTTGTGATCCTTGACCTTTCCGAGGGCTCATCCAAATTAGTATGCATAGACAGGTCTTACCATCAGGTATCTCTGTACCAAATTTAAGTTTGAAGTTGATAATACATACAATTTTATAACAAATTTGCATTTTAAATACATCTGCCGGCCTCTTGTGACCCTTGACCTTTCTGAGGGCTCATCCAACTTAGGCCTGTTTTCCTGAGCTCTTGTGACCCTTGACCTTTCCCAGGGATCAAACAAATTAGTATGCATAGAAAGGTCTTCCCATCCTGGTATCTCTGTAGCAAGTTTGGGTTTGAGGTTGTGAATAGTACTTGAGAAAAAACATCTTTTGTCAAAATATAGCTACTTTGGACCTATTTCCTGAGCTCTTGTGACCCTTGACCTTTCCGAGGGGGTCATCCAAATTAGTATGCATAGAAAGGTCTTACCATCAGGTATCTTTGTACCAAGTTTGGGTTTGAAGTTGTGAATAGTATTTGAGAAAAAATAAATGATGTCAAAATATAGCTATTTTTTAACCTATTTTCTTATAACCTGTGACCTTGACCTTTGTGAGAGGTCACTCAAATTGGTATGTTTAGAAAGGTCTTGCCACAAAGTATCCTTGGGCCAAGTTTGAAGACTGTGGCTTTAATAGTCTTGGAGAAAATGCCAATGTTAAAGTTTATGACAGACCATGACGGACATACAATGGACGGACGACCACTGGCCCAAAACATACTCACTTTTGCTTCGCATGTGAGCCAAAAACTTCCAAAATTGACGCGTTTAGGAGATTGTCAAGTACTGGTCTACCTCAACCCAGGAGACAACCACTGACAACAAGAAAGGCAAAGCCCTAATGGCTCATGTGTATGACGGATCGACACAATAAGTAAAGTGATGGCTTCTGTACTAATAAAATCCATGTTTTCTCAAAATTTAATCAGTTTTCAAACATCTGTGAAACCCGGTGACCATTGACATTTGCAATGAGTTGACTAAATTAGGATACATAGGAAGGTCTTATCATCAGCTACCTTTGTGCCAAATTTGACTGAAAAGTTTGCAAAAATGTTGATAAAATAACTACAATTATTGGCATTTTATACAGATTTGTCGACCTCTTGTGACCCTTGACATTTTCGAGGGGTCATCCAAATTAGTATGCATAGATAGGTCTTCAGGTATCTCTGTAGCAAGTTTGGGTTTGGAGTTGTGAATAGTAATTGAGAAAAAACATTTCTTGTCAAAATATGTCTATTTTTGTATCTATTTCCTGAGCTCTTGTGACCCTTGACCTTTCCAAGGGGTCATCCGAATTAGTATGCATAAATAGGTCTTATCATCAGGTATCTCTGTAGCAAGTTTGGGTTTGAAGTTGTGAATAGCAATTGAGAAAAAACATCTTTTGTCCAAATATAGCAATTTTGGACCTATTTCTTGAGCTCTTGTGACACTTGACCTTTCCGAGGGATCATCCAAATTAGTATGCATAGAAAGATCTTACCATAAGGTATCTCTGTAGCAAGTTTGGGTTTGAAGTTGTGAATAGTAATTGAGAAAAAACATCTGGTCAGTGTTATCTACAGTAAAAGTGAGAATGGCAAGGTTGTGAAGTCAAGCGATGCTTATCGTAACTTACAGGATAGCACAGATTCTCATAAGTCCCTGCATCCATTGGTGCACATGAGGATCTAGGCTACCATCATCCAGGCGGAAACTGGTACCTCCTAAACTGACCAGTGTCCATCTGGAAAGTAGCTACATCCATCTGGGCAACACTGACCAAAGAAAGCAAAACTAGAGGCCCAAATAACACTCCTTTGTTCACTTGACACTCTGAGAAATAACAACCAAATGCACATACTCAACAACTATGTCAGCACTTTCTACTACTATCTTGCACATAGAGACACATGAAACTACAAAGTCACTCAATGAAACCTCTGCAAAAATCCTGCAAAACATAACATCAATCAGGCTCAAACGGTCCTACATTTCCCAAGTAAATAATAGACTACAACAAACCAAGTCTTTTACTTCTGTTACGATTGTGGTTGTGTTGTTCTGTGGGAGCATGCATGTATTGATCGTAGGAAACGATCGGGTATTTATCTGAGCTATCATGGTTACGAATCTCGTACCTTTTTAGTAAGATTCATTCTTGTTCACACGAAGAGTGGAATTTACTGTGTTATGATACGCTAAGTTTAGTCCGGAAGTTTCTAACAAAGTCGCACGGAGAAGAGCAGTCGATTTTTGTAATGCGTAGATTTGCTGATTAATAGATTAATAGATTAATAGATTTAATAGATTAGAACATTCGAGCGAAGTTGCGCTCTGTCGAGTGACCTCATGTGACGTCAAAGTGTAAGCAACATTTTGCAACACAGTATTATAGCCGCTCAAATAGTTATAGTTGTTTTCTGTGCGCGTGAAGTTGGCAGCCAGTCAGTGTGTTTTTTGAAAGATCGTGAAACTTCTGGAAAATTCCGGCTAGGTCGTGAACTGCCTACCATACTTTTGTGAGACGTCATAACGCACTGGGATTTGAGCTGAAATTAGCAGACAAATTTTTGTAGACTATTGTAGTTATTCTAGAAAGTTCTTTTTTTTTTAATTTATTAATATTTATGAGTTTCAGTTACTTGTTCCGTTCTGATTGGTTGTGTCGTGTGAATTCGTAGGATTTTTCTGGAAAGTTGTTTTACTATAAAAGATGGTGCTAGGAAGCACGTGTATACATTGTCATGCATTGTCAGTTGTAGGGACACACAGTGTATCGTAGGTACGTGGCCCATATAGGGTGTACATTGTGAGAGATGCAGCGTACGTTGTATGAAACGCATTGTGTCGCCAGTGTTGACATTTTGCAGAGGAGACATTGTATCAGTGTTGGTGCATTTGGGAATGCATTGTGTGGAGATTGCATTGCTGAAATAAAATATTGTTGGAACTGTTACTCCAGTATTGTCTACAACCTTAAGCCACGTGTGACGGGTTGCAGCTGAATGAAGTTTCTTTAAAAGAACCTTACGTGCGTGCGTCTGGTGTGATATCATAGTACGACTACGACTGGTAAAACATAGAAAACAGGATGAAAAGTCTGCATGAAGACACTGATTCAGCTAAAACATAAACCTAAAGTGCACAATTATACCTTTAGGACCTAGGCTTCAATGAGTAAGGAGTGAAAATCATTAGCCTAAACAAGCCTACTACAATAGTCTCTCATCAGAAAATAACACAGGGCAAATAACCGCGGACAGGAAGCTTAGGCTATAATGAGCCCTCCGAAACGACGGGTGTGTGTGAGAGTCTATATGTCTCACAGCATAAACGGATGAGTAGGACTTCGTCTGCAGTGGGGGATTAGGGACAGTATCGAAGTGAAGAGGGGATGGGGATGAAGCAATGAATACAATCAGTCCAAGAACAGCCCAGATTCTTATGAACCCTTGCAGCCAACAGTGACCATGCAGATCTATGCTACTGCCAATCAGTCTTAGACTGGCCTCTGCAAACAGCTTTCAGCTAAAGTCATGAGACAAGGGTGTCACTCTACAGCTGCCTGTCTGCAAAAGTAATTAACTCCTACTGGGCAAGACTGGCTAAAGTCAGCAAGTGTGGCAACAGTGAAGAAAGGAACAACAATCAACCTTTGTCCACTTTGCCCGCTAGGAAACACATGTGCAAATTCAGTGCTGTCCATTACTGTACTAGTGAACATAAAATAAAAATTTGAAGAAAAAAATTACAAGTACAATCCATTTCCGTTACAGTTGTTCAACACATCAAAATCAAGCATACAGCTACTTCTTGGATATATTCAAGGGCATATACTTCACAAGTACTACAGTACCAGTGCGGCAAAGTGAAGGAACTCACCCACGAGTTGAAGCGCTATCGCTGGGACATTGTAGGACTTGCAGAAGTTCGATGGACAGGCTTCGGAGAAACAACAACAGATGAAGGCCATAAAATCTGGTTCAGCGGAAAAGAAACCAAGCACGAACATGGCGTAGCTTTTATCGTAAGGAAAGAGGTGGCTGGAACTGTCATCAGCTGCACCCCCGTGTCAAGCAGACTAATCTCCATCCGCATCTCCGCCCGACCGCACAACATCACTATCATTCAAGTATACGCTCCAACAGCAGATCATGATGATGAAGAATTAGAAGAATTTTACGAACAACTGGACAACATCATCAAGAAAACACCTAAGAAAGACATTCTGACTGTCCTCGGTGACTGGAATGCAAAGATCGGCCCTGACGCCTACCAACAATGGGCAGGAACAGCTGGCAAGTTTGGCCTTGGAGAAACAAACGACAGAGGCCTGCGACTTTTAGAGTTCGCACAGAGTCACCGTCTCACCGTTGCTAATACCCTCCATCCACACAAGAAGTCAAGAACAGTGACATGGCAATCGCCAGGAGGCCTGGTCCATAACCAGATTGACTTCATCTTGCTGCCTCGACGATTCAAATCCAGCATTAACAAAGCACAAACGAGGTCCTTTCCTGGCGCTGATATTGGCAGCGACCACAACCTCGTCCTTACTAGCCTCAAGTTGAAGCTGGCATTGAAACGAGATAGCAAGAGCCCTCGCATCAGATTCGACCTCCAGAAGCTAAAAGACCCGGAAGTAGAAGAGCTCTTCCAAGCCCAGGTGGGAGGCAGATTTGCAGCCTTGGCTACTTTGGACTGCGACGTAGACACCCTTGCTGGAAATATAAAAGAGGTGTTACTTTCTACAGCAGAAGAAGTGCTGGGGAAGCAGAGGAAGCGCAAACAGCCCTGGGTCACCGATGACATCCTCGATCTCTGTGATGAGAGGAGAGCCTGGAAGAAAAAGAGAGGCCAAGACCTCACATCAGCAAACAAGTACAGACTTGTCAACAAGAAGATCAGGAAGAGGATGAAAGAAGCCAAAGAAGATTGGATTGAAGACCAGTGTTGTAGCGTGGAAGAGGGCATGGCAAACGGCAACAGCAAGAAGGCTTATGAAACGCTAAGGACCCTCACCAAGACTCAACAGCGAACAGCCACAGTCATCGAAGACAGCAGCGGCCAACTCCTTACGGAAAACACTGCTGTACTAAACAGATGGACTGAGTACTGCCGAGACTTGTATAACTACAAGGCTGAGCCAGACACCAGCATCCTCCAAAACAACCAGGCTGGGGCCAGGAAGGCTGAAGACCTGCCAGTGTTAGCTGAAGAGGTGGAAGCAGCCGTACGCAGCCTGAAGGGAGGTAAGTCTCCAGGTGTAGACAACATACCTGCTGAACTGTTGAAACATGGAGGAGAAGTAACAACGAAGGTCCTCACTACACTCTGTCAAAAGATCTGGGAGCAAAAGAAATGGCCAGTAGAATGGACACAGTCTCTAGTGATCCCGCTCCCCAAGAAAGGAAACATGAAACAGTGCCAGAACTACAGAACTATCAGTCTGATAAGTCACCCTAGCAAAGTAATGCTTAGAATCATTCTCAACCGCCTCAAAACTTTCGCCGAGGAACTGCTGGCAGAAGAACAGGCTGGCTTCAGAGTTGGAAGAAGCACTGTAGAGCAGATTTTCAACTGCCGCGTCCTGATCGAGAAACATCTGCAGCATCAGCGCGAACTCTACCACAACTTCATTGATTTCAGGAAAGCATTTGATCGCGTCTGGCACGACGGACTCTGGCAAGTCATGAGATCGTTCAACATAGAGGAGGGACTGATCCAAATGATAGAAGCGCTTTACAAGAACGCCTGCAGCGCGGTTCTACTTAACAATCAGTCAGGCGAGTTCTTCAGGACGACGATCGGTGTCCGTCAAGGATGCCTGCTCTCTCCTGTCCTTTTCAACATATTCCTGGAGAAGATCATGCAGGAAACCCTCCACGACCACCATACTTCAATCTCTATTGGTGGCAGATCCCTGTGCAATCTTCGATTCGCAGACGATATTGACCTCATGGCAGGCAGCAATAGTGAGCTCCAAAACCTGACAGACAAACTTTCAAGTAGCGCAGGGTCTTATGGCATGGAGATCAGTACGGATAAAAGCAAAGTGATGATCAACACCACAAGCGACAGCAGCAGCAACATTCACATGAACGGCCAGAAGCTAGAAGAGGTCAATAGCTTCAAGTACTTGGGAGCCACCCTGTCCAAAGACGGTAGTTGCGTAGCAGAGATCCGTATCAGGATAGGTACAGCAACATCCGCAATTGCCAGGCTGGACAGGATATGGCGAAGTAACTCCATCAGCTTCACCATCAAGTACAGGCTTTACAAGTCCCTCGTAGTGTCTATTCTACTCTACGGCTGTGAGACTTGGACACTGCTTGCAGACTCAGAAAAGAAAATCCAGGCCTTTGAGAACAAGTGCCTGAGGAAGTTGCTCCGCATCTCGTACCGCGAGCACAAAACCAACGAATATGTACGGAGCATCGTCACCTCCCTGGTGGGCCCACATGAACCTCTTCTGGCAACCGTGAAACGGCGCAAGCTTGCTTGGTTTGGCCACGTGACCCGACACAACACCTTGTCCAAGACTATCCTCCAAGGCACTCTCGAAGGAAGTCGTCGGCGAGGTCGTCAGAGAAAGAGTTGGGTCGCAAACATAAAAGAATGGACAGAACTCGAGATGCCAGACTTGCTTGCCACCGCCCAAAATAGAACTCAGTGGAGAGCACTGTCTGTTGCTGCTGCCTTTCAGTCCCCCCAACGCCCAGTTCGGGCAAGGGACTGATGATGATGATGATACTTCACAAGTCATCATCAAAACAACTGCATGTAGTAGGCATTTGAATGTAGTAGGCATTTGAAATTTTGCATAGTTAGTGATGAAATCATGATATTTTACTAAGACAGAGCATTGAGACCCTACTCCTTCAACTGAAGAGCATCCAGATACATACACAGCGAATAGGATGCTCATCGGTCATCGGTCATTGACGCATACAAATTTGAAATGACGCATTGCTCTGTCAGTGAGCCGGTCATATGACTTTTTCATTTTTTAAACAATCACTGAGACCCGCAGTCCTCAATGAACAGAGTGCATCCTAGATTAGGGAGGCGGGAGGCCAGCTGCCAACAGTGATGGGTGACACTTGCCCCCTGTCTCGAGCAAATGTAAACAATACTGCAAGCATTGGCCCTGACTAGGTACACGGTCCAATATGATGCAAAACGCCTTCCGCCTGTAAGAGGCAAACATCTTCATCAGTCCCAACGGCTGCATTAACTCTAGTCTAAAGTCTCCTTTGTTGGTCTCATTGACGCTGATTTTGATCCTCGGAGTCGGTATGAGGGTGCGGCAGCGGACTGGGTCTAGATGTCTGTAGCCAGGTTTTGTTTTTCACGCAGTTCAGCAGTTCACGTATTCATAATAGACGTCTAGAAGCAAAGGAAATGGCTTAACTGTTGTCAGTGCTGCCGGTTCGTAATTTTTGCACAGATATGCGTATTTTACATGATGTCCAAATGTTGTAATGTAAGATGTTGCAATTGATGTACCGTGGTCTCTCGTGCTCACACATATAACCTTCGTTCTTATTTCATGGTTACACAATCAGTAACTCAATCTTGCTTTGTTCGCGTCTTGTAGTTGAAGTCCACATCATGTAATTAGTTGTACACTGATAGTCCATAAGCTAGCAGGTTCTACCGTGCACCCCCCCTCCCCCCCCCCCCCCCCCCCAGTACTCAATAAGATGGGTTTCAAAGTGTACCTTAGTATGTCATCCTGAGATGTTTAAGCCATGTTTCCCCGAAAATCTATAGGAACACACCAGAGATATAGCCGATGGCGCAAGGGTACCCCCATTCACGCTCTTTGCGGTTGCTAAAATGAGGTTGAGAAACATTTCACTCTAAATAAATCAGAGTTCATTCAAAAGCCCAAATCAGACACTATTATGTTAAGGCACACCTTCTGCGTCCTCTGCAAAAAAAAAAAAAAAAACAGAATGAAAAAATATTGAATCTCTGGCTCACAGTGAAGGTATGTGTGCACCCAGTAAACGGCCATTTCCGCAAAAAAAGACAAAAATAATGTATCAGATGCCTTCAGACATTTTTTTTAGCACTGGCAGTCTATTTTCAGGCTTACATCATTAAAACAGGATGTCACAATTATTATAAACTTAACTAGGTAATTCTATTATCACTATGAGTGCCACAGTGGTTGATTTTGTATTCCTACCCCAAAGTTGTAAAAATAAACAAAATTAATTAGAAAAAATTACTAAATTTATTCCATTTCATTTTGACCTCTCCTTACCTATTAAGTTTCATTAATGTGAGCGTAAAGTGCAAGAAAATAAGGAAAGTCGGCATCCTTTACAATAAATTCATGGTGAATGATAGCCTTTTCCCAATTAAAATTGCTGAATTGGGGAACATACGTTGTTTCTGATGCCCTCAAAAATTCTTTATACAACTGATAGGTCTTTCTTAGGTTTTATTGGTTAGGATAGAGTACCACAGTTACTCCCAACCTGATTTTATAATGCTGTGATGCATTTAGGGGCCACAGTGGCTAAATCTGCTGCCCTACCCCCATTTTACCAGTACACAAAAGAACGCAAAATGACCATAACAATTGCTTATATCATACTCCTCTGTTTAAATATTTTTGGTGCCAGTTTTCATAACAAATTATGCATAATGAGCATAACAATTTGTGATCATTTCATTAATTTCAATGTGACCCTTCAATTTAATTGTAACTATTTTTAAGTGGCTGGTCTTTTAGGTGATATTTACCTAGCATAAGGCGGGTCTAGTAAGGTATCCCCTTTTCTTTTCCATTAATTTTATCTAGAAATGTGTAAGTATGAATATGCATAATAAGTTTCATGGTTCCTAACAGCCTAAACAATGTTATCAAAATACTTAGTTTCCACATGTCCACCACGAGATCATCACTTCCACCTCCATTTTTTGCCTTCTTTTTTGCAACGTTCAATTACTTAATGGCCATCTTTAAATCTTATATTGTTCTGGCTGCCAATGAGTGAGCGGTCAAGAGGTCGGCAGCAGGAAAATGTTTGTCAACCTCATTTTAGCATCCACGAAGAGCATGAATGGGGTACCCTTGCGCCATCGGCTATATCTCTGGTGTGTTCCTAAGGATTTTCAGGGAACATGGCTTAAACATCTCAGGACATACTAAGGTACACTTTGAAACCCATCTTATTGAGTACTGGGGGGGGGGGGGGGGGGGGGGGGAGGGGGGTGTACGGTAAACTCTGCTAGCTTATGGACTATGACAACCACAATCTGTTCTTGCTTTGTTGTTTTCTAGGAGAGGGCGGAGGGTGGGGGTGTCTGTCTATGACAATTTGACAAAAATGTGTTGTGGTTGGTGTCCTGGATACTAAAGCTTGAATCAGTACTGCCAGAAAACTGGCTCTTGTTGCTGAGAACCATTGTGCTCTTCACTGTAGCACAGTAATTCAGTGCTTGCACACATGTTTACTGAAAAAAGCATATTATATGTAATGGAAGTCGTTGAAACGCAAACCTGATTACATTAGATTGCAAAATAGCAAAAGCTAAATAAAAATCCGAAATTGCCAAATATACTTGCGTTTGGTATTTTATACACCAAGTATAACACAATAATTATATTATCATCCATACCCCTATCCCTCTATCTAAACCCTCATCCTCTTCCACTTACCCCTACACCCCCACTTTACTAACTTCCAACTCACCAATATCTCAAAACATCACTATAACCACCCCCACCATTTACCTACACATCTTCCCCACCTACTCCACCAATACTTAAAACAACCACTATAACACCCACCAACACCCTCCTCTCCTAACACACCAACCACAATATAACCACCCACACCACCACAACAAACACCCCCCCCCACCCCCACCCCCCCCCCCCACCCCACCCCCCACCAACCACCCCCCCAAACAACCCACCCCAACACCACCACACCCCACCCCCACCCAACCACCCCAAACACCCCCCCACCACAACCACCCCCCCCCCCCCCCCCACCCCACCCCCCCACCCCCCCCCCCCCCCCCACCACAACACCACCCCACCCACCCCCCACCAACCACCCCCCCACACACCACACCACAACCCCACCCCACCCCACACCCCCACCAACACACACAACCCAACCACAACCCCACACCCACCACCACCCCCACAACCCACCCACCCACACACCCCCAACCACACAACACCACACCCCACACCACACCCACCACCCCACCAACACCCACCCAACACACCACACCCCCCCACACACCCCAACCCACACCAACCACCACACCACACCCCCACACCCAACCCCCACACCACACCAACCACCACCCCCACCCACCCACCAAACACCCACCACACCCACACCCCAACCCACCCCACAACCCACCCCCACCACAACCACCACACCACACCCCCCACCACAACCCCACCCCCCACAACCACACCCACCCAACACCCCACCACCCCACAACACCCCCACCACACACCCACACCCCACACACCCCACCACCCAACACACCCAACCCCCCCACCCACCACAACCACCCACCAACCACCCCCCCACACCACCCCACACCCACAACCCACCCCCACCCACACAAACCCCACCCAACAACCCACAACCACCACACCACCCACACCCCCACCAACAACCCACCACCACACCCCACAACACCACCCCCACACCCCACCACAACCCCCCAACCACCCACCCCCACCAACACCACCCCAACACCACCCACACAACCCACCACCCACCACAACCCCACCCACAACCACAACCCCACCCACCCCAACACACCACACCCAACCACCCACCAACCCCCACACACCCACACCAAACACCACCCCACCCCACCACACCACACACCACACCACCCCCAACCACCACCCACCCCAACCACACCCACCCACACCACCACCCCAACCCACCCACAACACCACCACACCACCCCACACCCACCCCCCCACAACACACCACCCACACCCACCAACACCCAAACACCCACCCACACCACCACCACCACACTACCCCCCAACCCAACCCACACCCACCAACACCCACACCCCCACACACCAACCACACAACACCACCCTCAAAACACCCACCACACCAACCCCACCACTACCAACCAACACCACAAACACAAACCACCCCACACCCACCACAACCCACCACCCCCCCACCCCACACCACAACACAACCCCACACCCAAACACACCCACCACAACCACCCAACCCCCCACCCACCCCCACACCACAACACACCACCACACCCCCCCACCACCCACCCCACCAACAACAACCCCCACCCACCACACCCAACCAAACACCCACACCAACACACAACCCACACCCACCCCCAACACCAACCCCCCCCCCAACACCATCACCACCACACAACACCATCCACAAACCACCACCACAAAACCACACAACCACCCCCCCACCCCCACCACCCCACACAACCACCCCAACCCCACACCACCCAACCCCCCACCAATACCCACACCTCCACAACTCAACAACCCCACCCAACAACCAAAACAAAACCACCAAACACCACACACAACACACCACCCCAAACCACCATCAACACCCAACAACTCAAACACCCAAACCCACCCCCACACCACAACCACCCCACATACCCACTAACACCCAAACCAACACCCAACAACCAACCCCACCAACTACCAACACACCCACCAACACCACAACCCCCACATACCCATCCAAAACCATCACCCACAAACCAAACAACCACACAAACAAACACAACACCACCCACAAAACATACAAAAACCACAACCACAATACCACACACCCAACTTAAACCACCCCAATAAAAAACCACCACAACCCAACCAACACTACCACCACACCCATCACAACACCATCACCCCACCCAAACACACCCACCCCCCCCCCCCCCAAAAAACACACTTCTTCCACCAACAACACTAATGGACTCGTACTCTCTCTCGCTCTCTCTCTCTAAACTATCTTCAAAAAAACTCAATCTCAAACCCCCAAAACTACCTCCTCATTATCTACATCTTCCTCCATCAATTCTCACAGCATTTACATCCGATATTAATAATTAATTATATACCCCCCCCCCCCCACTATATCACCTCCCAAATCCCTTTCAACACCCAAAAATACCATCCAGAGGTCGTGTCATAGGAGTGTAGATTAATCCTCACTCTCTGCGCTCTCTCTCGCTCTCGCTCACTCGATACATTGAAGTAGCTTGTTCTGTGTACTAGCGCGGCGTGTGATTCAAATATAAATAGTGATACTCGCTCGTGCTGAGATATGATATATACATCCCACCCATACCCTACTTAAACTCCTCCCACCCCCCTGTCTTTAATACACACCAACCCACACCCTAACACACTACAAACGTCTTTCGTATCACTACCCATACACCCCTACACTCTACTAACATATACGTGCTGAGCGGTGTGTAGTAAATATAAGCTATCACATAGAGAGATAGAGAGAGAGATCAACCCAACCGCCCCAAATCCGATTGTATAATGACCACTCCACCTCCCCAAATTAACACTGTCTTGTCTATAGCTAGAGATGATTTATGTGCCCTCTCGTCTAGTCATTATGACGGTGTAGAAGCGATATAGTAGAGATTATGGTAGTCCTATACCGCTTCCGTGCCGCGCACTCCTTTACATGTGAGAAGAAGGGATCTTCGCGTTGTGTGTGTGTGGATAGTGGGAGAGTGATGTGATCTCTCGGCCCCACAGCACGGTTCTAACTTATGATAGATAGATATGATGATGAAGAACGAGGACTTACGAGGGAGCCCCCAGCATGAATGCTACTCCTTCTGTATGGGGGGGCATTCTCAGTCCTCTTCATGACCTGAATACAGAATCATCTCCCCACTTAACAGCCCGCCTTTTCTGGCCAGACTGCGTCCATCTGGCTTCACTGATACCTAGCAGGGAAAGGTTGTACTTTTGCATTTCCACTGCTATCTGGGCGGCCTTGCCGCTCTGGTACATGGTCTTGACGTTCCATGTGCCCATGGCTGTGTCCCTGGATAGAGAGAGGCGGCTCGGTCCTGTGGCTTCCGAAGACTTCCGGCTTTCACCACAGGACGTCATAAGTCTTCTGGTAGAAGAACCTTCCTCCTCCAGGAAAGGAATTACTGTTAGTCTTTTCGTCGGCGTTTTTGTAGCTATTTCCTTTTTTGCAGGGTGGGGAAGCTACCCCTGTAACGAACGCCTTTAGTGCAGGTTTCGGTCGGACGATGGTGTGACGTCATTAGCAGTTGGACCGAATATACACATGCGAATAATGTAGAGATAAGCATTGTTCACGTGCGGTAATGTAGCGGTGAGCGATGTTCACGTGTGACAGTGTGGGTTCGGGAATAATTGCTAGTTAGAGATGCTACACCAGTTGAGCCGAGCGGTCGTTTTCGCTAGGGCTCTGAGGAAGAATTCTGGCTAGAGAATTCGATAGCTGTATATTGAATACAGGTATTTATTCTTTTATTACCGGTATTTATAATCTGTAACGCTATTCCGATGAAAAAGAAAGTATTGTTTTATGAATTATTATTAGAGTGCAGAAGAGCCATGTTTGAAGGAAATGCGATGGCTCGTGTCAATACTTGTTTAGTCATGTAATTATGTGATATAGTTTATAACTAGGATGTCATGTTTTCATTCATATGTGAAGATGTGGGACTGAAATAGGAATAGAATTCAGTATATATTTAGGTATACCTAATGATGAAATGTGCAGTAATATGTTACGAATTGGAGGTGAGCTCTGATTGTAATATTTGGCTCATAATCCATTGGGTGTAGGTACGTAAAATGTGTGTAAAGTGTTAGTGGCTATAGGAATTGTCATAAGAATTATGACAATAGTGACTGTAGTATGGTGGCATAAAGAAGACATTTTTCAGAGGAAATGATCTAGAGCGCTCTGAAGAATAATAATGTGTCGAAGACACATTCAGACTTTTGGGTATAAGAGCGAACATTTATGAGTGTATAAATGTTGTGTACAGCGGGGCCGGTACGGAGCGGACACCCCTGGTGTAGGGCCGATGAAGCTGTCCTGAGAGCATCACGTACGTGACCAGGTGCGGACATCAAGCCTTCATCTCTCCTTTGTCCTACCATCACTGGTGCTACGAGCAGCAACGGTAGCGAAGTAAGCCACAGATTCGTGCTACAGGACCACATGCAGTGTTCCGTCAGTGTAGCCTATTGTCGCCTAGCGCCGTTAATTTCACGCCTAGGAATGTTCTAAATCTGTGAGTAGTCATTGAATAGTAATATTCAGTTCGGGAATCTCCGTCAAGTCGTCAATGTGATATTGACTGTGTCGACACTAGTATAAAGAGGAGTCGAGTGACGTCTCTCGAGAGAGACAACGACCTCTACGGTAGCGAGTGAATGTGTGAGCGCTGAAGTTGTGAATAACCTATATGCCACTTGTTAGTTATTTGTGCAGATTGGTTTATATGATGTGAATTGTTATTGGTGTAGATTGGTTTATATGATGTGAATTGTGTGGTTTAATGTATGTTATGAGTGTATGAGAATAAGTTAAACAGAGGGCAAAGAGAGATAACTGTGTGGCCTTTGTCCTTGTTTGTAAGCGCGTGTGTGGTGGCTGAAAGAGTCTAGTAAACAGAGATAGAACACCCACCTTTATACAGATTGGCAGAAAGCCCACGCACACACTCATTCCATAAACGTTTATATGTAACAATTTAGTTCAGTAGTACACGAAAACACCGTCGTTACAACCCCCACGCCCAACCCCCTTACTAGGAGGACCAGGGGTTTTCTGTCGGTCACCTTCCCTTAGACCATGTTGGTTCACGGCAACTTATTTCATTCGGTGCACCCCTCTCACGAGGGACCCCCTATCCACCACCCAGGGGACGCGCCTCAACGCCATATGGTCCCAGCGCGAGGAGATGTGGACTAAGTAACGATTATAATCCACATCTGCAAGAGGCACAGATCCTCATGAGTCGCCTCTGCCCGCGGGTTCATGAAAATCTACGCCTCTGACTGGTTCCATTCATGCTCATGTTTCTCAAATTGAGTGTAACTGAAAACGGCCATGACTAAACAAATGGCAGGTGAGCACCGCGAAAACGTAAACAGTGAGAGAGTCTGCGGGCCAAGTTACCAAGACGCGTTGACAAGTTTGACATCGAAAATGCCGAAAAAATATATATATTTTTTTACTTATGGATTTTCAAAATGACCTATTGATTTAATGTTCCTCCGGTCATATGACTTGTTGACTGCAAAACTCAACCTAATCACTGCATACAGTGCACCTCTGGTATTTGTCTTAACCAACATCAAGCTCCCAAGCAGGTTAACAGGGCACTTTGTGCAGCACACATCAGTGGTATCAAGTGACTGGGGGGGGGGGGGGGGGGGATATGAGAGAGTAAACAGAGTCCAACAAACTTAGATGAACACATATACTCTTAGAATAGAAATTCACAACAAAAGATGAGCAATGTGAAACTGGGACCCCCATGGACATCTACAGTCTCCACCACAGACCAAATGAAATGTTCTACCCATTGAAACTTCACGTGATCAAACTGCATCATATTAACAATTTTGTTAAGATATATTTATTCTAAAGCTGCACTTCGACAGGTTAACATGCACAGGTCAATTTCCCCACGACCAACTTCTGAGATTTCTGGGCTATGTCTTTCACTGCCTCCCCCCCCCCCCCCCCCCCCCAAAAAAAAAAAAAAAAAGTATACACACACAAAACGGGAAATATTAATATAGTGATGGTAAGTGTGTATAGTTTGTTACTGCCCAACTCACTGGCATCTGGCATCCCCATGCGTTGGCGCTGGCGGCGAGCCTCATCCGAGTCCTTGTGCAACATGTTGCCATCCAAGGCAAAGTGGATGGCCAGTTGGTCCACACTGGATGTCTGCTTAAACTGACGCTCCTATAGAGGATTACAAGCAAATCATGGAAATATTACTACAGTGAACTTTGGACATTACAAAATGCCAGGAGGTTCAATTCTTCTTGTTGTTCAAAAGAAGTTTTTAACCTAAACATCCTTTTACCTTCTGCACAGGCCAACCAGCCGGCAGCATGGCTACAACAAAGGATGGGTGACTCCTCCTTTTCTCCTACAGTTTTCACCTGGGTGCAATTTGCTCATAGGACAGCTGCACCACATAACTGCTTGAACGTGAAAAATGCAGGAGATGCACTCAACAATCTACAATTCATCACTTGACTGTCACATCTGCTGCTGATCAATTCAGTCTTTTAGCTTATAGTCCAGACACTCCAAGGCCATCTGTGGAGAATTGTGTCAGCAGCATTGTTTGCCGAGTGTTAGGTGTCAGGTGGTGCAAATGCTGGTTGTGTTTGGAAATGCATGTAAAGTGTCAGGATATATGCATACAAAGTGCCAGCACACACATATATGCACACACACACACACACACACACACACACACACACACACACACACACACACATTCACACGCCTGCAAGTACAAGCAAACTCATCACTGTACCTTGAAGCTGTAGCGAACAATGTTCTGCGGCGCATGGGGGTTGTTGGCCGTCAGGATTCTTGTGAACTCCTCTTTCAGTTCCTGAACAAAGCATCCAGTGAACCAACAGAATTACATTTAATGCAAACAAAAGTACATGTAACTTGATGGTTCCGGTCACAAAGTAGTAATCAGTAATCTCTCTCTCTAGTCTCTCTTGTTAATATCCTTTCATGATTTATGATTATCATGTATATTTAACTTGTGTAAGTATGTGTGTGTGTGTGTGTGTGTGTGTGTGTGTGTGTGTGTGTGTGTGTGTGTGTGTGTGTGTGTGTGTGTGTGGGTGTGCATGTGTGCGAGACAGAGAATGCATGTCTTAAGGTTGAAGTATTCACATGAACTGCGATTTCAAATCCATCAAATCAATAATCTGGGAATGACTTCTTTACGTTCCCTGGGGTCCCAGCCCTTTACTAGAAACAATGCCTACCCTGCCCAAGCTCTCCTAACACTTGTTTAAAGTACGTAAGTATGCATTCATATTTTTGTGTTTTGACAAGATAATCTCTCTTGTCTGCAGCCTTAAAACCAATAGTCTAGCAGCTTTTCGCAATTTCTGCAGAGGTAAGTAGTTCGTCAAAAGAGTAACAATGGTTTGCAGGTACGAAACGAAAGTACTAATGCCATATAGTTTATGCATGGCAAGAATATTTGTCCTTAGGATGGAGACATTTTTGTAGAAGTGTTTTTCGAAAGCTATTTTTCGATGTGAGGGAACCAGTCCTCGTACACCGCCCAGATAAGGTGCAAGACATTTTTTGTGCATAACATTGAAAATTTCGAGCATACAAGTTACACATTTATTTCAGTGAGTAAATTAAAATCATCAGCAAGTAAACATGCATACATATTTACGATAAAATAATTTAAAAAGTAATATTTTTAATGCCGTAAGCATACTCGCGTCGCTAGTTTCAAAATGGCGGTCAGCGAGATGCCCTCGAAGGAAGTCAATCAGACGCGCACGGTTAATCAGATTTACTTTGCTCCTGAAGTGAAACAGAGATTATTTTGGATTTGAACTTTGAAGTACATCTTATCAACGTCAAATACGTTATTTTTCCTTGTCTTGAAAACAGCCTTTCCCATAGAACTCGGGTCTCATTTGTGGGAGGAAAGCATATCGAAAGTAAACTACCTTAGTCGTGCATGTTGTGCATTGTGTCTGCCGACCATCTTCAACATTCTGCAGACTTTATGTCCGGATACAACATGCATGTTGTTCGTCCGTTTTCCAGCCTAACGGCTCTAAGTGTAGGTCTGCTCTTTTGTTATTAGTGGAGATGGGATTTGTAACTGGTCAAGCAACTCTTATCCGACTGGTCTTAAGCACAAGCCAGCCAGAGTGAAATCCATCTCCGAACCGTTTCCATCTAAATCACCTTGTTCAGCTAAACACCTAAATATAAAAATTGTAGTTTTTGCAACCCATTCAACCAATCCACACTCAAGTACTCACAAAAACTCACTATGATCAAGCTTTATCGGTACTGCATGAGACACAATACACGTAGTAGCCCTCTCCATTGTATTACATGTTTTATTTATTTATTTATTATTGATTCATTTATGTATTCACTTACATATTTATTTATTATTTATCCTTTTAATTATGGATGGAAGGAATTCCTTGATGTACATGATCGCTAGTGGTATGGTGGTGGCCACGAAGGAGAGGAAATTATTTTTCAATATGCATACATCTGTGCATGTTCATAATCTATCCATAGGTCCCAGGTATCCCCGACTTATTTTATTTATTAATTTATTATTTTTTTAAATTTATTTATTTACTTATTTGTTTGTTTGTAATGTATGTTTGCACATACACATCAGCATACAAGATGAGAACATACATGTACACATATATGGTAATAGGTGCATAACACCTGCTCCCCACCCCACATACAAAACCACAGAACGCCCATTAAAAGACATGCAAGTCTGTGCATGTTTATAATATATCCTTTACTTGGTATTCATGTCCCAGGTATCTTTGATTTATCTTATTTTATTTATTAAAATTTATTATTTATTTTTATTTGTTTGTAAAGTAGGTTTTATACATATGCTGATGTTCTCATACACATACATGGTAATACTGCCCACTCCCAACCCCACTCCACCACAGAACACCCACTAAAAGACAAGTACATCTGTGCATGTTCATAATCTATCCTTTACTCAGCATTCATATGGCCAATGTATCTTGACTTACTTTATCTTATTTATGTAACAGCCACGAGATGACATTAGTCGCCTGCTCGGCATTAAACCCAAATAACTATTTATTTAAATTATTTATTTATTTACTTTTGTTTGTTTGTAATGCAGGTTTTGTACAAACACATCAGCATACAAGAAGAAAATATACACATATATATAGAATTTTAGATGGCAATAGGTGGCATACCGCCCGCTTCCAACCCCTACCCAAATACACACACAAAACCGCAGAGCACCTACCCAAAGACATGCACATCTGTGTATGATCATAATCTATCCTTTACCTAGCATGCATATGTCCCAGGTATCTTAGACTTACTTTATCTTATTTATTTAAATTATTTATTTATTTTGTTTGTAATGTAGGTTTTGTACATACACATCAGCATACAGGCTAAGAACATACACCATGATGCCTCTGTGCATGTGGTCACCAGTACTATTCTGTCAGATCTGTCGCACCCAGCCAATGATCTCTTCGAGCTTTTGCCCTCTGGCCGGCGGTTCCGTGCTTTGAAAGCCAGAGCCTCTCGATTCAGGTGCAGTTTCTTTCCAGAAGCTGTCCTCAGTACAGCACCATCCATGGAACAACGTGATTCCATGATTTGTGACATATGACTGATTAGTGTTTAATATTGTGAGCACCATTCATTTGGAAGTTAAGCACTATATAAATGTACATTATTATTATTATTATTATCTATCGTTTAGTGCTCTATACAGGATGATCGCCAACTGAGTGTATGACATGATGAATGCCCTACAAGTGAGGATGTATTTTACTGTCGCCATGCCACACAAAAATCCTTATAATGTTTTACTTGGTGAATAAATGTCTTATACATGTACATTGTCATAGGTGCCATACCGCTCGCTCCCAACCCCACTCCAGTTACACACACAAAACCGCAGAACACCCACCAAAAGAATGTATATCTGTGCATGTTCATAATCTATCCTTTACTTAGCATTCATATGCCCCAGGTATCTTTGACTTACTTTATCTTATTCATTTAACCATCATGAGGGTGGCCGTAGTCGCCTGCGTGGCGTTAAACCCAAATAACTATTTAAATTATTTATTCATGTTTTTGGGTAATGTAGGTTTTGTACATACACATACACAGTAATAGGTGCCAAACTGCCCCGCTTTCAACCCCACCCCACATACAAAACCGCAGAACACCCACAAAAGACATGCACAATTGTATACTGATGGGCATTAGTGGACTGTAAAACCTATATACATGTGTATATAGAGATTTGAGATTTAAAAAGTGGCTTGTATTGACTGCCTGTATTTTAGCCTAACCTAAAAATCTCATGTGTACAGTTAATCACACTGCACATGCAGCCATCAGTTCTGTGAAAAGTAATGTTGGCCTCATGCAGTGATGCACAGGGGTACCAAAACTTACAGATAAGGCCACACCTGATAACAATAACAGAACTAATATGCATACTCAGCCACTAGTTCTGTAAACAGCATCTTTGTAAACAATACTAGTGGCCAAATGCACACATACATTATAGATGACGCCACCACTGATCACTTCAAACAATAGGCTGCCCAGTTCACATTGATAAGGAAAACCGCAGAACACCCACACAAGACATGCACAATTGTATACTGATGGGCACTAGTGGGCTGTAAAATCTATATATAGAGATTTGAGGTTAAGAAAATGGCTTGTATTGACTATCTGTATTTTAGCTGCTCACCTAAAAATCTCATGTGTACAGTTAATCACACTGCACATGCAGCCATCAGTTCTGTAAATAGTACTGGTGGCCACATGCACAAGGGCACCAAACTTAAAGGTGAGGCCAAAACTGCCACCTCAAACAAAACGATACCTACACACACATATCAATGATACAGTCAACCTCCATGTGCGATAGTCAGGACAGGTTTAAAGTATGGGACTGTAAATCTTACAGCGAAATGTCAAAGCCAGTAAGAAAATAATATAACAGCAGCAAGTACATGTATTTTGTAAATCACTCAAATAAAACATGAGAACTCATCGAGGCCAATGGTGTTATGATGGGTGATGGAAACACTGAAAGAAATAGTATGTGCACAATATTATAAAGTATGTGCCTCCCCCCCCCCCCCCCCCCCTTAAATGCCACCACTGATCACTTCAAACAATAGGCTGCCCAGTTCACATTGATAAGGAAAACCACAGAACACCCACAAAAGACATGCACAATTGTATACTGATGGGCATTACTTGCCATTAGTGGGCTGTAAAACCTATATATAGAGATTTGAGGTTAACAAAGTGGCTTGTATTGACTGCCTGTATTTTAGCTGCCCACCTAAAAATCTCATGTGTACAGTTAATCACACTGCACATGCAGCCATCAGTTCTGTAAATAGTACTGGTGGCCACATGCACAGGGTCACCAAACTTAAAGGTGAGGCCAAAACTGCCACCTCAAACAAAACGATACCTACACACACATATCAATGATACAGTCAACCTCCATGTGCGTTAGTCGGGACAGGCTTAAAGTATGGGACTGTAAATCTTACAGCGAAATGTCAAAGCCAGTAAGAAAATAATATAACAGCAGCAAGTACATGTATTTTGTAAATCACTCAAATAAAACATGAGAACTCATCGAGGCCAATGGTGTTATGATGGGTGATGGAAACACTGAAAGAAATAGTACGTGCACAATATAAAGGTATGTGCCTCCCCCCCCCCCCCCCTTACTTTAAATAGCTGTTCATCACAAAGCATATCTCATTCATTTGATCACTCTGTGTTACCTGTCTCCGTTTTCTTTCTCGTTTTAATCCCCAAATATATGAGTGTCAGTGCTAATGCCAGCTGCTAAGAATCTTGCAGCAAACTGCAATAATGCAGACAAACTTTAAACTATGCAGCAGCAAAATAGTTCCTCTTTTGTGCAATAGGCTACTGCTAGCAAGATAGGGTTTAATTTTAAACAAAGCATTGCATGAACTTCCAAGCGTGTTCACATTGTGCTGTGTATTTTTTACGTGTCAAGTGTACTGTACCATCAGTGATCACTGATCGAGACTGCATGGCACTGATCGCACATCACAACATAGCTTGCCAGTACAACTGATTGAATTAAGTGTTACAGTATAATAATAATTAATCAAGTTCCGAAACTTTGTTCAGCCATGACAGTTACAACCTAGTGGTGTGGCACTCTTTTACAGCATGCAACATGTTGCACTTCGGACATTTCGAAGATAGCCTTTTTTGTTTCTTTTTTTTTTTTTTTTTTTGCTGTGGTGTCGAAATGAAACGGGCAAAGCGATGGTAAAGTGAATGAAAATAAACGTGACAAACCTTTATCAAGATGTAAAAATGCACAAAGCAACGTTGCATGTTCACCTTTTTGGGAAACAAACACGCTTCTGTAGAACAAATCAAAAAGAACTCGCCGGTACATCAAAATTCATCGCAGGGAAATCCGCGTGTGCCGATGTTTTGATCACGTGATCAGTTTGGGATACCTTATTGTTGAGTAACGATATTTGAGTTCAAGGCAAGCCTTTTCGTAACTGCTTCTTCTCTTAATATACCTAAGTGTGCAAATTTTATTAAAAAAAATAAATGAAATCCTTTTATGTGACATATAGTGCATACTATCACTGAATACAGGAACAATGAGACCCGCGTAAACTACTGATCCCCTGGGAACATGGCTGCGAATGTCCTGGTTTCGTCTGCAGGCGAACTAGAAACAAAATGTGCTACAGAAAAATGTCTCCATCCTCCGGCGGTTTAAAACGAGTGCGCACTGCTTTTATTCAAACTAGACTTCATTTTGATATACCCAAACCTTTGTTACTCTCTAGAAAATCACTATCTCGTAAACGGCTGATCGTCTATGAAGGGCAGCTGCTAGACTACAAGTGCATGTTTGAAGGCTTACAAACAGCCACAGATTTGGAAAGGCCAGCTATTTTTGCACAAACAGTCAAATTGAGACTGATCTGTGCTTGTGGGTTTTGATTATACACCGTCACACTAAATGCAGCCCCATGTCATAACGTTTGTTCTTTAAATATTTCACAGTCATTAGCACTGCGATTAAAAAAACAAACATGAAGGGGCCCAAATGACATTTTCTTTAGTATTGTCATCATTCTGGTAATGCTTTCTGCACCCATAATTGAACAGCCAAGCTCTGCGTTTTCAGCTAGCCCGTTCTAAATGACTGTAGTAGGCATTCCTTGTTTTGTGGGCAGGCTCACAATATTCACTATATACTGGGATGATTTATTCCACTATAATTCGTTAATTCACATCGCTGTTTTATGAAATAATTGTAAAATCAGTTTATGGATACACGCTCATGCTAGCTTTTCATAAAGAATGTAATAGTGAGACCATTTAGCCATCCTAAGCCATCAGAGACTGTTGGCTTTTGTACCTGTGAAAGCCATGCATTCTTAAAATTTGCACATTTTTTACTTTTGTTGAACTCCCACAACCCTTGACCTTTGTGAGTAGTGAACCAAATTAGTATGCATAGAAAGGTCTTATCAGCAGCTACCCTTCTGTTAAATTTGGTTTAAAGGTTTAGCAAAAATCCTGATAAAAACTAAAATTGTCCAAAAAAAAAAAAAATACATTTTTCACATCATTTGCTGATTTCTTGTGACCCTTGACCTTTCTGAACGGTCCTTCAAATTAGTATGCACAGAAAGGTTTTACCATCAGGTATGTCTGTACCAGGTTTGGGATGCAAGTTGTAAATAGTATTTGAGAAAAAAATGGCTACTTGTGACCTACTTCCTGATCTCTTGTGACCCTTGACCTTTCCAATGGGTCATCCAAATAGTATGCATAGGAAGGCCTTATCATCAGGTATCCCTTGGAGAAAACATTTTGATGTTTCTTCTGCAGTTCCAGTAGGGCTTGATGCTGCTGTGCTGTCCTGTCAAAGGGTCTCCTGTCTGACCTGTCCCATCCCACTGTTGACCAGTTCAATGCATGTCTGAAGTTGGTTCTAGACAGTCATGCTCCACTGTCAAAACTCAGATCCTCATCCCGTAAACCGTCTCCATGGTTTAATGATGCCAGTGAGTAGCTTCGTGCCGCCAAAAAGGAACGCCGACAAGCGGAAAGACTTTGGTTGAAGTCAGGTCTGACGGTCCACAAGCAGATCTTCAAGGCAGCGAAAAAGTTAGTCAATAAACTAGTGCTGAATGCAAAAATGGCTTCATCAGTATGAACATTTTGGAATGCACGTCAAGCAAACAGCTGTTCAACTTCACATGCAAACTTCTTGCAAAAAAGACTGAGTCTCCTCTGCCAAAATCTGTTCCTCCCATTGAGTTACCTGAGAAGTTCTGTGAGTTTTTCACTCAGAAAGTAGAGTCTATTCGAGACAAATTGGACTCCCAGTCATCAGTTTCACCTTACAGTCATGATGTGCCCTTTGCTGGACAAGTCTTCCATACCTTCAAGAGTTTGTCTGAAGATGATGTTCGTAAGATCATGACAAAGTGCGCTGCTAAGACGTGTGACCTGGATCCCACCCCTACCCAACTTCTCTTTGGTTGTATTGACATAGTCCTCCCTACCATCACTTCCCTGATCAATGACTCTTTGTCCTCTGGTATTTTCCCTGCTGTTTACAAATCATCCATCGTCAAACCCCTGCTTAAAAAGCCCAGTCTTGACCCTGAAAATCTGAAAAACTTCAAGCCTCTCTCAAATCTGCCCTTCCTATCCAAGCTCATTGAAAGGATTGTTCTCTCCCAGCTCCTTGACCATGTGAATGCTCACAGTCTTCTTCCTGTTTGCCAGTCAGCATATCGGCCCAGGCACTCCACTGAGACTGCTCTCCTCAAGATTGTGAATGACATGCTTAGGACAATTGACGATGGACATGTCTCAGTTCTAGCCTTGCTTGATCTGACAGCCGCCTTCAATACAATAGACCATGAGATCCTACTGCATCGACTTCATTCCACGTTTAGCATCACGGGTAGTGTCCTGTCCTGGTTCAGATCTTACCTGACTGATCGTCACCACACTGTTGTCATTAACAGCTACCAGTCGAGTTCTTCTCTACTGCGCGGCTTTGGGGTCTCCCAGGGCTCAGTCCTAGGCCCCATTCTCTTCATTCTCTACATCCAGCCTCTTTCCAGTGTAATTGAGAGATTCTCGGTTTCCCACCATGGCTTTGCCGATGACTCTCAGCTGTACGAACGTGCTACTCCCGACCAAGTCCCTAGTGCCATCCTAAGCCTGCAGAACTGTATCTGTGATGTCAAAGAGTGGATGTCATCAAACAAACTTCAACTTAATGATGATAAAACTGAGTCTCTTATAATCAAACCCCCCAGATTGACCAGTTCACTTTCCCTCCCCACGTCCATGGCCACAGGAACCAGCATCATCAATTTCTCACACACCGCCAAGAATCTTGGGGTAACCCTTGATGAAACACTGTCCATGAACCAACAGATTGTCAACACCTGTCACACAGCCTACATGGAGCTCCGTCGCATTTCTTCTATCAGACACTATTTGACCATCGAAGCCACAAAAACTCTCATCTGTGCATTTGTTCTTTCCAAGCTGGACTAATGTAATTCACTGTATGCAGATTGTCCCAAATATCAGATTGACAGGCTTCAAAAAGTTCAGAATTCTGCTGCGAGGCTCGTCACCAAAAAGTGCAAAACTGATCATATTACATCTGTACTTAAATCCCTCCACTGGCTCCCTGTGGCTGCGAGAATTCAGTATAAACTTTCTTCTGTCTGCTTCAGCTGCATTTCGACATCAAACCCCCCGTACCTGTCCTCTCTCCTGCAGACAACTCAGATCCTCTGCTGACAGCCGCATTTTGTGTGTACCTTTTGTCCGTACCAAGTCTTTTGGCCAGCGGTCTTTTTCATATCTTGGGCCGATGTACTGGAACGAACTCCCATCCCATGTCCGTCACAGTGCTTCAAAAGACGTTTTTAAATCTGCGCTAAAAACACACCTTTTCCAACTCCATTACCCCACTGATTAATCATTGACTGCTGAGGATTCTGTTGTAGTTTTGCTGTGGTTCCTGGAATGTGTGTGTGTGTGTGTGTGTGTGTGTGTGTGTGTGTGTGTGCACGTGTAATATTGTGTACAGTTTTCTGTAATTGTATTTTTGAAATTTGTAAGGTGCCTAGAGCTCTACCTGAGGTTAGGTGCCATAGAAATCATTATTATTATTATTATTATTAAATCAGGCTCAATTACTGAATCAAGCGTGTTAGTATTTGAGAAAAAATAACTTTTCATAAAATATTGCTTCTTTTTTTTAAAAACCTATTTCTTGATCCCGTGTGACCTGTGAGAGGTCACTCAAACTGGTATGTTTAGAAAGGTCTCAATTAAGTTTGGGCCAAGTTTGAAGACTGTGGCTTGAATAGTCTTCGAGAAAATGCCAATGTTTAAGGTTACCATGGACGACGGTGGATGGACGACAGACGGACAGCCACTAGCCCAGAACATAGACTCACTTTTGCTTTGCACGTGAGCCAAAAAGGATAGGAAAGAGGGTACGCTAAGTAAGTAACTGGAAGCAATGAATATGGAGGACCCCTCCCCGCACCCCCCACCCCCCCTGAAGGGGGCAAATCACATACACTGGATTTCCAGCCCCTTGATGCATGGAACTTTAGATCTAGGTCCCCCCCCCCCCCAAAGTGGGGGGGGGGGGGGGGGCAGATTGTGCAGCTAGTGTTAAGCTGTTTTGATTTTTCCATTGTTTTATTCAAAAGTAAACAAATCATAAACAACAAAAGTTAAAAAGTTAAAAGATAATAATGGACCGCCCCAAGGGGTCACTCAAATTGGTATACATAGAAAGGTCTTACCATCAGGTATCTTTGTACCAAGTTTGGGTTTGAAGTTGTGAATAGTATTTGAGAAAAAACATCTTTTGTGAAACTATGGTTATTTTCACATATTTCCTCATCTCTTGTGACCCTTGACCTTTCTGAGGGATCATTCAAATTAGTATGCTTTGGAAGGTCTTACCATCAGGTAACTTTGTACCAAGTTTGGGTTTGAAGTTGTAAATAGTATTTGAGAACAAATCAATTTTGTCAAAATATGGCAATTTTTTTAACCTATTTCCTCATCCCCTTTGACCTTAACTTTTGAGAGAGGTCACTCAAATTGGTATGTTTAGAAAGGTCTTGCCACAAAGTATCCTTGGGCCAAGTTTGAAGACTGTGGCTTGAATATTCTCTGAGAAAATGCCAACGTTAAAGTTTACCACGGATGACGGCGGAGGGATGACAGATGATGGACAACAGCCAACGGACGGATGACCACTGGCCTAGAACATAGACTCGCTTTTGCTTCGCACGTGAGCCAAAAAGGATAGGAAAGAGGGGTGTGTTAAGTGGTTGTGGCGTGTTCGGCCTCTGCAATAAAGTGATTGACTGAAACCATGCCATCGCCAGCAAACCCAAACCAGGGCAGTCATGGAGGGCGAAGGGTGGAATGACCATGCGCTGTTGTTGGTTTTCTGCCATCTGTGCACTGCCTCCTTGTCCTGTCGTAATCCTGTTGTGTGACGCCAAAGATGTGGGGTGGACCAAACAAATCAACAAGACAGAGAGGCTGTATTGCGCCTTAAGAAGATTTTTTATTGCATCACCAAGTAGGCAGTACACAGAGGCCTGGGAAGATGAAAACTTGCGAAGATGATCAAGTGTCAAATAGATATAGGTCTTGCATCTGTGGTGGTGTCAAACCAAGTGCGTACCTAGAAGGGGGGATGCTAACATGGAGGGGCGCTACTGGGTCAAGGTCAATGTTCTAGCACTGGTCTAATGAAATGGTCAGTGCCAGCTAAATTTAGATGGGGCAGCCAGAAGGAAAATTAGATGGTGGTAAAGAAACAATGGGGCTGTGGGAGTGGGGAGTAAAAAAAGACTGGTCAAAAAAGGGTAGATGAAAGTGGTAGTAAGTACTAGTACTAGTGGGAAGGAAAAGGGGAGCTGGACTAAGACTGGGGGGCTAAGTAGGTCACCTCTGCCAGAGAAAACATTGTGTAGCTAAGTGGCACCAGTCATACAAAATAGTACTAAAGTTCATAAACGCACGACTAGAGGGGTTGCACTGAGTGACATAATAAAACACAATATGAAAAGACACAGCTCATCACACTGGGATATTTTTGGGGTGAAATGCTTGCTAATTAAAGCTTTCACCCAAAAAAAGAATACGTTGCTGAAAATATTTTCGTAACTCGCTCAACCCCAATTGTCTAAGCACTATGTACAGTACAACAACAAATGTATATAACATAAAACTTTATACTTACAGCCTCAGTTAGATCCAACTGATCTTCTGGTTTTACGAGTGTCTTTGTCTGTAAATACAATAAGAACAAAAAAAAAAAAAAACGGTTTACAAAATTTTACAATTTTCTAGAAAGGAACATTTAGTGTGAAGTATTGTCAAACATTTCATTATAATTTCTCTTTATGTTTTAGATGTGAAACCACAGCAAGAACAAATTAACTAGTTAAAATAATGCACACCTGTGTCCAGTCATCAGCATCTGTGCCATCTCCCATGTCTGTCATGTCGTCTCCATCCTGCTAAAACAAGCAAGAAAGGTACAATATCCTCTAATTTATAATGGCTGAAGTGTGTAATGCTGATGTTACAAACAGGAAGCTCTTTCACACAGTTGCCTAGGGAAAGGCCTTACTTATCATGCAGTGTCTTTTCCTTCCTATGACTCAATATACCCAATATACACATTTTTGCCAGACAACTCTGATCTGCCAGCCAACCCCCCACCCCCTTCCTGAAAAAAACAAACACAAAACAAAACAAAAAAACCTCCCCTCCCAGCCCCCTCCCTCCCCCCCCCCCCCCAAAAAAAAAAAAACCCAAAAAAACCCTCCCCTCACAATCTCATCTGTATCTCCTCATCTCACTGCACGTGTGTGTGTGTGTGTGTGTGTGTGTGTGTGTGTACTTCAGTTTGATAGGTTGGTACCATGAGGTGGTTAGCAAAGAGACTGAAATAATAATAATAATACATCAAGCACTTAATTCTAACAATAGCTATGAGAGCTAGAACAATAGAACATTTGTAAAAAGCTAACATACACACATGGACACAAGCACACACACACACAGAGTGGTCATATCGCAAAGTGGCACAGAAAACGACTAGTATAGCAGTGTTGAACAGGTGAGTTTTACAATGTGATTTAGAAGAGGGGACATGTTTGGAACATAGCACTTACTTTGATTCTTGTGATTCTCCTCTGCTTTTCTGGCATCTGAAAGAAACTCAAAACATAAACATCCAAACAACATGGGAACAGCTAAGATCATGGGTCCATGCATCAACATCGATCCCCTTTACAAACTTTCAAATTAGAAAATGGTTTAAATATAACAACAGGGTTTCTCAGTCTGGCTTATAAACTGCATTATTTTAAGTGCACACTGCAAACTTCTTTTGCAAGAATACATGACGTTATACGGTGACGCAATAATAAACAAGACAGGCAAAGCCCTTATGGCTCACATGTATGTCCAATCTACATGTGTGACCTTTGTGACAATAAGTAAAGAGCTATGCTTCTGCAACAGCAAAATACATGTTTTCTCGAAATGTAATCAGTTAATCACACATCCGTCAAACACCCGTGACCCTTGACCTTTCCGATGAGTCAACTAAATTAGTATACATAGGAAGGTCTTATCATCATCAGCTATACACTTGTGCCAAATTTTATTGAAAAGTTTGCAAAACTGTTGATAATTTAACTACAATTCTATCAAAAATTGGCATTTTACACACATTTGCCGACCTCTTGTGACCTTCACCTTTCCGAGGGCTCATCCAAATTAGGATGCATAGATAAGTCTTAACATCAGGTATCTCTGTAGCAAGTTCGGGTTTGAAGTTGTGAATAGTATTTGAGAAAACATCTTTTTGTGACCTATTTCCTGAGCTCCTGTGACCCTTGACCTTTCCAAGAGGTCATCCAAATTAGTATGCATACATAGGTCTTAACATCATGTATCTCTGTAGCACGTTTGGGTTTGAAGTTGTGAATGGTGTTTGAGAAAAAACATCTTTAGTCAAAATATGGCTATTTTTCCCCTATTTCTCGAGCTCTTCTGACCCTTGACCTTTCTGAGGGATCAACCAAATTAGTACATATAGAAAGGTCTTACAATCAGGTATCTTTGTACCAAGTTTGGTTTTGAAGTTGTGAATAGTATTTGAGAAAAAATACATTATGTCAAAATATAGCTATTTTTTTAACCTATTACCTGATCCCCTGTGACCTTGACCTTTGTGAGAGGTCACTCAAATTGGTATGTTTAGAAAGGTCTTGCCACAAAATATCCTTAGGCCAAGTTTGAAGACTATGGCTTGCATAGTCTCTGAGAAAATGCCAACGACGGCGAATGACAGATGATGGACGGACGACCACTGGCCCAGAACATAGACTCACTTTTGCTTTGCACATGAGCCCAAAAGTAATTGATAATGTCACTAAAATATTATGTTGCATCGTAAAAAATATTAAATAAATCATGAAGGGAAAATCTGTCTCTTGTGTTTGAAAAAAGACGGCTCTACGTTTGGAGTACCACAATTGCATCCTGATGTGTCCAGCATGCGAGTACCTCTACAGATTTGGAGTGTGTACCCATACTGTGAGGTAGGTGTAAAACTAACTGTCTTCCTGTCTTCTTGAATGAATTCATTTCGGGTTTTCACTTTCTGTCAGCAACATTTAAAAGAAACGGAAACATCTAAGAGGTGGTTATTATTTGTTTCAGTAAGCTTAGCTGACTCAAAGTTAGAACCTTATGGGTAGGGCTGATAGACAACATACAGCAAGCTAGTACATGCTTTTGTAAACGGAGAACAAAAAGCATTCTGAATGTTTCCATTCATAAACATATGCATGCCCTGTCAAAGAGTGACCACTCTGTTTGATATAGATAATGTAACACAACCCCAACAGCAACAAGCATCCCACTTTGTATGTGCTGTTGTCTATCATCCCCAGCCAAAAAGTTCAAAATTTCAGCCAGCCAACTGAAACGAACGAAATCCACATCTTAGATGTCTCCATTCCTTTGAATGTATTAAACAGGAAGAAAAAAAGTGAAATGAGCATATTCAAGATGATATGAAGGAAGTTAGTTTTACTCACCTCACAGTATGGGTACACACTCAAAATCTGTAGAGGTACTCATAGACTGGACACATCAGTATGCGATCATCTTACTCAAACTAAACAGCAATATTTTATCAAACACAACAAACCAGATGTTTCTGTCACAATTGTTCTTCACATGCTGCAACATAAGATTGTTAGTAATGTTTTGATTACTTTTTATCTCCAGAACTGGTTACTACTTGGGGTAGAACACTTTTTTTCCAGTGCTTACATTTTCTGCAGCTTCTAGGTGGATGACTATGTCACAAATCCATCAAATATATTCCAAAGAATCAGCTGAATCAGAGTCAGCCACATGAGGTGTCTACAAAATAAGAAAATTTGAATAAAAGCTAAACAAGATGGGATGAACCATAACCCACAAAGTCCCTTCTATATGAGAGCTGTCTTCGCTGTCAAGGGTCTCTACCTTTTGTCTTTGACTTGATTCTGATGTTGAAATATCTCCTTTTGAAAAAGCCTCGCAGATGTGCCAATGCATCATAGTGAACTCTATAAGGGGCGCATGCAGTGCATACGCGTCGTTGGTTTGTCAAACGTCATTTGTCATGACGTATTTTTTTGTTTTTATGTAATTTTATATTGAACGTGATACGAGTTTCGCTTTCGCTTCAAGACTTGGGAAAATGGTGACAAAACTAGAATTTCACAGAACAATTTCAATCTTACTATAATTTGTGTGAAATCATGTTGACTTTACCTAGCTACATGCTACATACATACATACATACTAAGTACACCTGCATACTCTTCTGAAAGTGCGCCGATGTGTGTGTATGCGTGTGCATGTATGCATGTGAGCGCTCCAAACATCCTCAAGAGGCATAGATGTTCATGCGCCCTCCAGGCACATGAGGATCTATGCTGCTTGGAGATGCACGCATATGTGTGAGCGAGAGAGAGAATTACATCATATTTAGAGTATGTCTGCGTGGTGACGGAGGTGCTTCTTTTATGTCACCGCCACTGTCTGACTTTCTCCAGATGTCAAGTTTTAATTTTTTTCTGAAAAGAATTAATTTTGGCACTGAAGAAGTTGAAAGGGTACAAAACTGGCTAACGAACTCATCCAATGTCTTTCTCCAAACTAGCTATATCGGGTCACCTGATGGCTGAATGCTCTAGTCTGAAAGCGTGACGATGTGAGTGTGTGTGTGTGTGTGTGTGTGTGTGTGTGTGTGTGTGTGTGTATTGGTGCATGCATGAGCGCGCGCTCCAAACATCTCCAAGAGACATAGATCCTCATGCGCTCTCTGGGCGCATGAGGATCTATGTCTCTTCGAGATGCTCGCATGTCTATGCGAGAGAGAGAGAGAGAGAGAGAGAGAGAGAGAGAGAGAGAGAGAGAGAGAGAGAGAGCGACCTTTCAATGGACATGCTATTGAACAAATCCATCTTTTCCCCCTGGATTGCGAGTCCAGCTACCGGGGCCGGGTCGAACCCACGACCCGACGATTCCCTTCGCTCTCCTGCTCCGGCGCTTAACTGCCGTCTAAGCTATTTCTGACTCTGTCACTTGTGAACCGATACACATGCCAGTTAGCGTGTGTGTTGAGCACAGTGCTTGAAAACAATAGATGCAGTTCGGACCGAGGTGTGAATGCTAACAATGATGCGGTCATTCAGGCGTATTAGCTATAGGGCTCGGGAAGCTGTCTGTCGTGGCGGCCATCTTGTGAGGATACAGGACTACAACGGGAAATCGCTGTTTTTGTAATGTCAGGAAAGTCCTGACGTACTATAAGCAATAACAGCAAGTCTTCCCATCACTTTAGGAAACCGCTCACCAGAATCTGTTTTTGTTTCCAAAGAGGAAGAAAAATGAAGAAAAACGTGTTGAAACACTATTTCGCTACTATCTCATGACTATAGGGACGAATCACGAAATTAAGGCGTCTGCTTCGTGCGACGTCATCTTCGTAATCATCATCATCATCATCAGTCCCTTGCCGGAACTGGGCGTTGGGGGGACTGAAAGGCAGCAGCAACAGACAGTGCTCTCCACTGAGTTCTATTTTGGGCGGTGGCAAGCAAGTCTGGCATCTCGAGTTCGGTCCATTCTTTTATGTTTGCGACCCAACTCTTTCTCTGACGACCTCGCCGACGACTTCCTTCGAGAGTGCCTTGGAGGATAGTCTTGGACAAGGTGTTGTGTCGGGTCACGTGGCCAAACCAAGCAAGCTTGCGCCGTTTCACGGTTGCCAGAAGGGGTTCATGTGGGCCCACCAGGGAAGTGACGATGCTCCGTACATATTCGTTGGTCTTGTGCTCACGGTACGAGATGTGGAGCAACTTCCTCAGGCACTTGTTCTCAAAGGCCTGGATTTTCTTTTCTGAGTCTGCAAGCAGCGTCCAAGTCTCACAGCCGTAGAGTAGAATAGACACTACGAGGGACTTGTAAAGCCTGTACTTGATGGTGAAGCTGATGGAGTTACTTCGCCATATCCTGTCCAGCCTGGCCATTGCGGATGTTGCTGAACCTATCCTGATACGGATCTCTGCTATGCAACTACCGTCTTTGGACAGGGTGGCTCCCAAGTACTTGAAGCTATTGACCTCTTCTAGCTTCTGGCCGTTCATGTGAATGTTGCTGCTGCTGTCGCTTGTGGTGTTGATCATCACTTTGCTTTTATCCGTACTGATCTCCATGCCATAAGACCCTGCGCTACTTGAAAGTTTGTCTGTCAGGTTTTGCAGCTCACTATTGCTGCCTGCCATGAGGTCAATGTCGTCTGCGAATCGAAGATCTTCGTAAATGATCGGTAAAAATCTTCGTTTTAACTACTTCCGGTGACAACACTCGGTGTCCAACTAGTATGTTGTTTGAAGAATTTAATTTGTGTTTTGGATGGTAACTGTCGATCTTAGACTTTTTGAACAGACAAGACATGATGATCATGGTGATAATAGTGTAATATATCTTAGTCATATAATATCAATACTGTTATATATTTTATGTATGTATGTGATCTCGAATTGCTGCGGATTACCTCACATTCTAGATTTGGTAGCCTGACGGACTACCTCAAATTATGACCAGTTATCTATTATATGACCAGTCATCTATTATTTTTTTCGCCGATTTGTAAGGCATGACGAACACAAGCGTCGTCTACTTCTCGAAATATATCACCATTTTATTTATAGTCATGTGACCATGTGATAACTTTCACGACTTTCTGCTAGCAGACGACAGGACTCTTATGTTGTTTTGATTTTTGTGATGGCTCACTGTATTGTTTTAGAAAGCGATCCTTAAGAAAAGAAGAAGAAAACAACAACAGATGAAGCGATTTTTTTAAACGATTACGTTTTGCAAAAGATTTTAAGCAATGGTGTATAAATAAATGTTCATTTAATTTACAGTGATACTTTTATGATTCTTTTTACCATATGCAGTTAGAAGGTAGGCCTATCTAACGCTGTGTTAAGTAATTTTTGTGTGAGAAATATAAACTTTTTTTTATTTTAAGAAAACTTATAGAAAAAAAATACAATTACAATACTAAATGTGTTATTTCATTAAATGTTTTTTCCTTCATTTTTTTCACTAACATTGTACAAGCATTCTGATTTTTGGTGATTAGTAAGCGGACTAGTTAAGATTCTTGCAGACTAATTCATTTTTTTTCTTGAGCTAGTCCGCCAGATGACCTCAGAAAAAAAAGATTTGGCCACCCCTGTATGTATGTGTGTGTGTGTGTGTGTGTGTGTGTGTGTGTGTGTGTGTGTGTGTGTGTGTGTGTGTGTGTGTGTGTGTGTGTGTGCGCGCGCGCGCGCGCCGCTGTGCATGTGTGTGCAGTCAGAACAAGAAATCAGTCATTCTCAGGAAATGCCTGTAGACAAATTCAGCTATTTCTGGGAAATGCCCGGTTTAGGACAATTTTCAATTATTTACGGAATGAGTGATGTATTTCGATTCAGAGAATTGAATTTAACAACTTACAGATCTTTCCGTCTAAATAATTTCTAAGTGCAATTATTTACAAAAAGAGTGGTATTTTTATCTGTAACATAAGGTATTTATTTTGCACCAATTTAATAAATTCTTTTAATAGTGTTCTACTTTTCAGTGTTTTAGGGTTGACATCTTTGTCCATGTCTTGTGTGTTATTTTATCTGTGTTGCAAATCGAGTAATATTTGTTGACGCTGAAAATCAGTGTTTTTCATACATGTAAGCATAGTCAGAAAACAAAAAGCAACCACTAAGACAAATCTGAAATAAATTTATTTTCATTGCATACAAAAATTATATTATCTAAAAAGATGAATTATGAGAACACTTTACAGCATAATATGGTACATGTTGCATTTTCCCCAGCTGCAGTGCTTCGTCGGTATTTTCGACGGTCAGTGCCATGTCACCGGAAGTAGGCATTTGCGCTCGGAAATCTATTTTTAGAATTTTTTTTCGCGGGCAAGGGTCGTGATTCGACCCTATGGTATCCCCTTAAGATGGCGGCTGATGCGCCAACGCTTCTAGGAAACGCGGGGAACTTCCTGAGCCCTATTGCATAACGGAGCTCTCGGGTACTTCTGTAAACAAAGCTTCCGCGTGCGGTGTTAAACGGATGACGGAATCGTCTCAGTCATTGGGATGGTTATTCGTTTTGATTGTACATTGCTTAACGTCCCGACAGCAACAAGGCTTTCTCAGGACGTGCCTGCACTGCTGGTGAAAAAAAAAAATAAACAGAAAATTGAATGTATGTCGCCAGCCGGTCAAATACATTAAATAAACCTACAACATGGGGCATAAATAAAGCTAAGACCATTTAGCAACACACATCCAATATCAAGAGCTACAGGCAGTGCAGACAGTAGGGAGAGTTTTAAAAAGGCAAATACAGGTGAATGGACAAAGGGTAGACAGAAACACATGCCCCAGAATAGAGAGAAAAACCCATCCTGTGGGGCTGACCAGGGTGACCCTGGGAACTAAAAAATACCTAACCCCACCCAAGTCCCCCGGGGCAGACCCGGGTGGGGGTGGTTATTCGTGTTAAACAGGTGAAAATACTATAAAATGTTCTGCTGGGGAAACAAAATCATCTTTGTGTTAAGCATATATTTCGTTTTAAGCATCTTGCGTTAGCCATGAAATTTTAATAGAGAACAAGAGGGTTCTCAGCTGGGAATGCAAAAAAACGTTTCGTGTTAACCAGAAATTCATATAAAGCGTGTTCGTGTTAACTGGACTCCACTGTACTTATCAGAATGGGCCATACATAAACAATAAATGAGATCCTTTTCTTTTCTACTACCTATATTAGATTCTTTATCTTTGTGTGTGTGTGTGTGTGTGTGTGTGTGAGAGAGAGAGAGAGAGAGAGAGAGAGAGAGAGAGAGAGAGAGAGAGAGAGAGAGAGAGAGAGAATTTCAGGACTATGGAAGAGTTAACTTATCAGATTAAGTGCACAGTTGTACATATTGTGAACTTTACCTTAATTTACCTGAATTTACCTGAGTGGCCACTGAGCGCGGCCGACGGGGTAGGAAGTTTGAGAACTTATTTTAACCCCCTTAACTGTCTCTTTATCATGGCGGTTCTTGAACTGGTTGACAGTTTCAGCTTCGACAATTGATTGTTTCAGAGCATTCCATGGGTTCACAACTCTTTGGGAAAAAAAGTTTTTTCTAAGATTCAGTCTGGACCTCCCTTTGAACAGTTTGCTGCTGTGACCTCTATGGTAAAATGATGACTGGCATGAAGTAAAAAATATGTCCGCAGAAACTTTTTCAAGTCCCTTTATGATCTTGAAAGTCTCGATGAGATCTCCCCTGTCTCTCCTTTCTTCCAATTTCTGCAAATTGCAAAAGGCCAGTCTCTCCTCATACGGCAGGTGACCAATCCCTGTAATCGATCTTGTAGCACCTTTTCCAACTCTGCGATGTCTTTTTTGAGATATGGTCGCCATGCTTGGATAAAGTACTCTAAATGTGGTCGTACAATTGTTTTGTAGAGTGGGACAATAACTTCTCTAGTTCTGGCTGTAACTGTTCGCATGATCTGCCCCACTGCTCCGTTGGCTCGTTTTGCTGCCACGCAGCACTGGCGACTGACCGACAGTGACCTGTGCATGATGACGCCTAGGTCCCTTTCTTCCTCCACTGCTCCAAGTTCTTGTCCTCCCAGCGTGTAAACCTGACAAGTGTTTTTACGGCCTGCATGCAGAGTCTTGCACTTGTCCACGTTATACTGCATCAGCCACCTCTCTGACCATCTTTCTGCTACCTTAAGGTCATGCTGTAGTTTGTCGCTCCCCGCTGGGTCGGAGACGTTGCCGTAGATCTTAGTGTCATCAGCAAACTTTAGAACGCTGGTCAGCATATCGTCCTCCAAGTCATTAATGAACACCAGGAACAAGGTCGGCCCCAAAATGGATCCTTGTGGAACTCCGCTCGTCACATCTACCCATGGAGAAGCTTGTCCGTTGACCACAACTCTCTGCTTCCTGCCACGTAGCCATTCTTCCATCCACTGCAGCACTTTTCCGTCTACACCATGTGCTTTCAGCTTGTCCATAAGCCGTTTGTGAGGGACCTTGTCGAACGCCTTGGCATAGTCAAGGTAGATGACATCTACATCTTTCCCTTCGTCCAGCATGCATGTCATGTCCTCCAGGAAGACGAGCAGGTTTGCCAGGGAGGACTTTCCTTTTGAGAAACCATGTTGGCTGCCTCGGATCAGCTGATGCCTCTCAAGGTGATTGTTCAGAAAATCCCGCACAACACTTTCAAAGACTTTCCCAACCTGAGAAGTCAGCGATACCGGCCTGTAGTTTCCTGCTATACATTTTGCACCCTTTTTGAATATCGGCACAACATTTGCCTCTTTCCACCCCACTGGCACCTCTCCGGTGTCCAAGGAAGCCTGAAAGATCAGTGACAGGGGATATGCTACGGATTCTGCTGCTCCCACCAGTACGGCTGGAGAAATTTCGTCAACCCCTGGCGCCTTGCTAGCGTTCAGGTTTTGCAACTTCTTGAGGACTATGTCCTCTGTAAAGATCACATGTACCAGTCTTTCCTCTGGTAAGCCCGTAAACTTACATTGGGGTTCCGGTCTGTCACCATTGCCCTCCACCGTGAAAACTGATGCAAAGAATTTGTTCAAGATGTCCGCTTGTTCCTCATCATCAGTGTGCAGCTCCCCGTCGCTATCTTCCAGAGGACCAACCTTGACCTTGCAGCGCAGCCTGTCTCTTGCGTAGGCGTAAAAAGACTTTGCATCCTTCTTGATGTTTTGTGCCAGCTTTTCTTCAAACTTCAATTTACTATCTCTGATGAGTTTTGTACTGCCATTCTGCCACTGTTTATATACAAGAAAGTCTTCTTGCCTACCACTCTGCCTGTATTTTTTCCATTTCTTTCTCTTCTTCTTGACACTTTTGAGTGCCTCTCTGTTTATCCACTTGGGCTTCCTAGTGCACCTCGTTTTCTTCAACGGTACGAAACTTCTCACCACCTTCTGCAGCATTTGATGAAACAAGTCCCACTGTTGACTGCAGCTCTTCCCTTCAAATTCATTGTCCCAATTCACCTTATCTAACTTCTCTCTGAGCACTTTCCAGTTTGCCTTTCTGAAATCCCTTATCTCTTTCCTCCTGTCGCTGTTACTGTCTCTAGGCTCGGAAAAGGCCACTTTGAAGTGCACAATGTTGTGATCGCTGTTGGCTAGAGGATCACCTATCTCGACCTCTTGCACCATCTCTTCTTCAGAACTGAACACCAAGTCCAACACATTTGCTTTGCTTTTGAAATTATCAGGAACATTATAATATAGATAACGGGTATCTATATTATAATGTTCCTGATAATTTCAAATCAACAGAATATGATGCAGTAGTAAGAGATCCTATAGGTGTTGTGAGCAAATATTCCTAAAATCAAATCAAATGTTTGGCCCCTATTGTAAACTGAATATTCTTATGAACTCTTCAAACACTGTGACCTTGACCTTCATGAAGGTCATGTCTAATCGTTTTATCAACTATTCATAGCAATTCCTTACATGTTATCACTTTTAGTAAGATTCTTTTAATCATATTTTGAAAAATATGTGTTTTATTTCATAAAGTACAACTTTAGGAGACCTTGACCTTAAATAACACCTTTCAGGATCACCAGTCGAAAACATTGAATCGTTTATGTTTCCATTGATGATATATTATAACATTGGTATATATGTTTTCATCATAGTATGTCAAAGACTGGACACCTATTTTTCTGGCAAGAAGGCTATTTTGCGGATAATGAAAGGTAAAAAGGATGGCGCTGCGATGACGTCACCATTTTGCTTTTTAGACATTGATCATTGTAAATGGTAGGTAAATGTATTCTATTTCCAAAGATACCAGTCATTTAGTTCTGTGTGCTTTTTTACGGGAACTGTATCGGTAACACCAATCCTACCCCAAAAGCAAAATATTGGGCCCAAACAAGGAAAATATGACCATAGTACATGCCCTCCTATATTCAATATGGTATTTATTTTGGGCAAACATCTACGGTTCAACTTCAAAGGTGATAGGCTTCCCCCCAAATTTGGTCTCTAATCCCCCGCAGACAGGGGGTGGGGGGTGTTCACTTCCTATCTGATGGCCTAAAATGAACAAGTGTATGTCAGAAACTAGCTGTTCATTGAAGTTTGTCTATTATTCAATTCAATTCAATTCAAATACTTTATTGTGTCAGTCTAGCCGACAAATTTTCTTTCGTTGGGATCACATGCGCGCGTACGGTTTTAGCCACATTATAACAATGGTGGAAAAAAAAAAAAAAAAAAAAAATGGCTACTATAATAAAGATTTCAGGAAGCAAGTCATGATGTCGCATAAATGAACAGGACGTCTTCGCAACAGTTTCAGCCTGTAAACGGGTCAATGAAAACGGATAAACATTGAAATAGAAATAATGTGTCATAAGTACTATATGCCAGAAAATGAGCTCAGTTGATCCCATGTTGAGCTGCTGACAATTTAGTGTGGCAGTCCCGACTGTTACTTAATTTCTACGGTAATGCGATCAGGTTGAAAACCAGTTGATTCATACTTTATGACTGAATGAAAAACACATATCAAACTAATATGCATGTTTTTTTACATCCACCGAGTGGTATGCAGCAAGACAACAAAAACACATTTAATCTTTGGACACACCTTTATTGGCATTATTTCAACAAAATAAAGCAATTAAAGGCCAAGTTTACTGTATTGATTTGATAACATGAAACATCCACGAGTAGGTGGTCAGTTAAAACTTTCAAGACGCCATTTCGCCCCTTTTTAGCTTTTATTCCAGTTTTCTCATTTTGTAGACACTTCACGTGCCAGATTCTGATTCAGCTGATTCTTTGGCATATATTTGATGGATCTGTGACACAGTCATCCATCTAGAGGCTGCTAAAAATGTAATCAAGGGAAAAATAGTGGTCTACCCCAAGTAGTAACTAAAACGACTCATAGAAGTTCTGCTATGTGAATTTTATAGATTTTAAATCGAACTGTGTCCGTAAAGCAGAAAGTTAGCCACTTTTTAGAATAAAATGATATTATACACAACCTGTTTTGGTTTCAATTGCTTTGCCGGCATTTTGAAGACTGTCGAGGCCTTATCTCCAAGGAATTTTCACGATGTTGAGCTCTGTCCACTACAGCGGTAGTTGTAACTAGGGGCAACAACAAGAAAGGTTACTCTCCGTAGACATCCGGTTCGGTGTTTCCGGAAGAGGGAACCACAACGCCACATGGTTGTGTTGACAGAGTGCCGAAACATGTTTTGGGGTGTGTACTGAAATTGATTAAAACACATACAGTTCACTTCAGTTAAAACAAGGTCGCATGAAATATTGGATAAGGGAACTTTTTTCCCCCCTTATTTTGTTGTTGCAGATGACGACACTTTTTGTTGTATAGTACTCGGTGTCACTCGAGTGATCATACATGCATATGATTACCATGAGTCGCCGATTTAAAAAAAAAAAAAAAATCAAATTATGGACGTTGCATGGCCAAAGCCTTCAACAAGTACTACGAGTTCGCTATAACTATAAGTCACTGAATGAATTTAAAAAAAAAATCAAGTTACGGGCGTTGTACAGGCCAAGTTAAGTTCCCCAAGTGTCGGCTATAGGCCTACTGAAAGTTTTAGTTTTAGATTTCAACAACAAAGAAATTAACCCCTTGACTGCCAACAGCCAAGACATAATACCAAAAGTGGTTTCCTGACGCCAGAGCAAACAATCGCGCTTACGCCTGCTATGACTAAAACCTTCACTATTCATTCATGTCTTGGAGTATTTGTTTGAAATTTGACATGAAACATTTTTCTAAAACTCACTTTTCTAAAACTGTACGCCAGACGCAATGCTGCCCAAAAATGGCGTATGATTTAACCTCACTAAACACAATCAAATGTTTTGAATAACTTTGTCTTGCAAGACAATGCCAGACCAGTGACAGTCTGAGATGATATCGTCACTGAATTTTCATTGTTAAGCTATTATAATTTATATCAATATCCGAAAGTATCGTCATCTTTCTCTCTCTCTCTCACACACACACACCACACAAGTTTTGCATTTAGCAACTGTGCGATTTTACCTATATTAGTATAAGGGTATACTGCCAAAATCCAGCCTATGTTCTGTTGTAGCCGTATACTGGGGTATGCTGAAAGTGTTCTTGCGTGGTTTGGACAAGGAAAGATCATTTCAAAATTGAGAGAGTCTTCTTGTGTGGTTTATTGAAATTACTGTGCTGACAAAAAAATATGAACGGTATTCATGGTCAAATTTCTCTTGGTCAGTTTCGATTTCTAGTTCACAATGAGAGGAACATCACTAGGTGTTGCCACAAAAAATTACCTCTGAATGAACCGATGCTGGCATTTCAGCATCGTCAATTGTCACTAAAGGTCACTGACCCCCAAAACTGGTTATTTGGGTTTAACGCCGAGCAGGCAACTAAGGCCATCTCTCGGCGGGGCCCCAAAACTCGACTGAAGATGTGCAACTGTTGTTTAGCGTGGACACACACACATACACACATAATTAACAGTATACTGTGTTTATTCAGTGCTAAAAAAAAAGGGATAAAAGATGATAATAACAGTAATTATGATGTCTCAATCTTTGCTAAACGGCAGTGTTATACTAATCTGTTGTTTTTGCTGAAGACAGCTGGTGTAGTGATTTGTATCAAGGTTTTGAAGAGGATGATGCATGGGTGCATGATAGATGAAAGAAACCCTTTACAAGGTTTACAGCATGTGTCCCACATTTTTGGTGTAAATGGCATTTCCATGTTCAGGCAATTCAGCAAACTTTATAGATATATTATTTTCTTTTTATTTACTCTGCAATAAGATTATAGTAGGATTATAATTATGTAGAGAAGACCTTGATATGCCCAAAAGTACCTAATTATTTTAAGTTGAAATAATTTTATTTTCTTGTGTGTTGGCGTGTAATTTGTAAATGTTAAGTTCAAACCAGTATGCACATTATTTTTGTTTAAGGGTTTATTTTGTTGCAAATCATAGTAAATGATGTCAACACATGAAAATAGAAATGCATATGCACAACATATTTGATACGCAACAGTCTTTTATCATGAACATTACTTTGCACAACTTTGTGGGATGTAAAGTTACTTTCAAACATTTATAACCTGAAATCACAAGAATCACTTAATAAAAAAAAGTACTAATAGCTGAGAAGATGCTGTTTAATTTTTTGGGCACGCATGCAATATCAAAAGTGAGTATTATATGTAATGGGCCATCTGTCGTCTGTGGTAAACTTTAACATTGTCATTTTCCCGGAGGTTATTCAAGCCTCGGACTCCAAACTTGACCCAAGGGTTCTTTGTGGTAAAACCTTTCTAAACATACCAATTTTAGTGATCTCTTGCAACAGTCAAGGTCACAGGGGGTCCAGAAAGGGGTAAAAAAAAAAAAAAAAGCCATATTTTGACACAAATTGTTTCTCCTCAAATACTAGGGAGACTTGGAACAACCAATCAACTTTGTTTTGTTTCGGTCCTACAATACGAAACAGGCTATGCGAACCGCGGATGGTGCTAACTTACTCACTTACGTACGCCTGTCACTCCTCCCAGGGTATAGGCCGTCGACAAGAGACCTCCAGTGACTCCTGTCCTGTGCTTCTCCTTCAATTTTACTCCAGGTGGTTCCCAGTCTCTCAGTCTCTTGATGTCTGCTTGGAGGTCTCGACGCCAGGTGTTTCTCAGCCTGCCTCTTTTCCTCTTTCCCTGGGGGTTCCATGACAATGCTTGCCTAGTGATACTGGAAACTGGCTTTCTCAGACTGTGACCAATCCATCCCCATCTTCTTTGTCCAATTTCATTCTCTGCTGTTATCTGCTCTGTTCTCTCCCAGAGTGACGTTGCTGATCTTCTCTGGCCAGTGGATTTTCAAGATTCTTCTAAGGCAACTGTTTATAAAGATCTGTACTCTGTTGACTGTGGTTTTTGTCAACCTCCAAGTCTCTGCTCCATATAAGAGAACTGCTTTTACGTTTGAGTTGAAAATCCGGACTTTGGTGTGTTGTGACAGCCCTCTGGAACTCCACACTTTTTTCAGCTGGAGAAAGGCTGCTCTGGCTTTACCGATTCGTGCTCTGACATCTGCATCAGTGCCACCTCTTTTGTTGATGATGCTCCCGAGATAGGTGAAGGACTCCACCTCCTCCAGCAAGCAAGACTGGTTCTTCCCTGGTTGCGTTCAGCCTCATTGTCTTTGTTTTCTGTTTGTGGATGGTGAGGCCCACTTGGGACGAGATGTCAGCAAGCCTCATGGTCTTGCCCTGCATTTGTTGATGAGTGTGGGACAGTAAAGCCAAGTCATCTGCAAAATCGAGGTCATCAAGCTGTGTCCACAGAGTAGACTGTATTCCGCTTCTTCTCTGCTCTGTGGTCCTCTTCATGACCCAGTCTATGGCCAGTAGGAAGAGGAACGGAGACAGCAAACACCCCTGCCTGACGCCGGTTCTTACCTGGAGCTCCCTGGTGAACTGCCCTTCATGGATCACGCGACATGTCATGCCATCGTAGCTGCTCTTGATCAGGCAGACGAGTTTTGTGGGTACACCGTAGTGTCGTAGGAGTTTCAACAAAGTCTCTCGGTCCATGCTGTCAAATGCTTTCTCGTAATCCACAAAGTTGACGTACAGTGGGGAGCTCCACTCCAGAGACTGCTCCACGATGATGCGGAGAGTGGCAATCTGGTCTGTACATAATCGGTTTTTCCTGAATCCTGCTTGCTGGTCTCTCAGCTGGGGGTCGACGGAGCTCTTCATTCTTTCCAGGATGATCCTGTTGAAGACCTTTCCTGGTACTGACAGCAAGGTGATTCCTCTGTAGTTGGAACACTTGCTGAGGTCACCTTTCTTGGGAAGCTTAATTAGGTACCCCTCCTTCCAGTCAGCCGGCATCACCTCCTCTTCCCAGATCTTTCCAAACAGTGGGTACAGCATCTCTATGGTTGTTTCTAGGTCTGCTTTCAGAGCTTCCGCTGGGATGCCATCTGGCCCTGCTGCTTTGCCATTCTTCAAAAATGCCACTGCTCTTCTGATCTCTTCCCGGCTGGGTCTGTCATAGCTGATGGGTAGGTCAGTCTCTGCTGGCTGGATGTCTGGGGGGGTCGGGTGGGGTGGGTCTGTTCAGTAACTCTTCAAAATACTCGGCCCATCTGTCAAGTTGGTCTGCTCTGTCTGCAATAGGCTTGCCTTCTTTGTCTTTTACTGGTCCTTCTGTATGGCCATACTTGCCAGACAATCTTCTGGTAATGTCGTAGAGCTGTTTCATGTTGCCGTTGTCTGCTGCCTTTTCTGCCTCTGCTGCTAGGCCGTCTGTGTAGGCTCTCTTGTCTGCCCTGATACTCCTCTTTGACACTCATATTAAAACATTTCATTCACACAAATCTTACATACACGTATCAGTGGTTAGGTTTACAGTGCACCAATGACACATTGGTAACTCGGGGGATAAAACATAAAACTGTACTTATTGTCATCTGTAGCACTCTGCAAAAGAAGCTCTGTCAATGTTTGGTTATTTTCTGATCTGACTGATTTTAATGGTGGTTCTAAATGTTATTTGGATTGTTTAGTTTATTGATGATTAGCAAAAAAACGATGATCAGTTGCCTGTGGATTGCTGCCTAATCACCTGACGAAGGATAACCAGTTTTAATAACGGTACACATGTCTGTGATTGTCACAAAATAAACCAAAACAAAATTGAAGTGATTATCACAGAAATAACCTGCAAGTAACTTTTACCAAAAGATCCCCAACTGCATAATCATAGCTCTCTGTCTGATTACGTGACCTGCTCAACGAAACCAGTGTGAAAATGTAGGCCAGTGGCGCAGCTGAACGGCATCATAATTTACCATTTCTTTGATTGTCAAAATTCTCAACCGTTCAAATTGAAATTTCAATATCCCCAACTTTTTATGCACAGTATACAACCAAAGACCATCATTAGTTGATTTCAGTAACGGCAAGTATAAAAAGTGGTAGAAATGCCAATTACCTCATCTGTTCACAATGAAAGCTCATTGATCATTACCACAGGACATCAGTGCCAGATTCATGGCTCCCAATCTGACCAGGTGACTCACACAACAAAACCAGTGGTGTGAAAATGTAGGTCAGTGTTGCGACTAATTGGCGGCATTACTCATTATTGTGATATTTTTTAAAATTCTCAACTGTTTAAGTACCCCACCCGGGTCTGCCCTGGGGGACTTGGGTGGGGTTAGGTATTTTTTAGTTCCCAGGGTCACCCTGGTCAGCCCCACAGGGTGGGTTTTTCTCTCTATTCTGGGGCATGTGTTTCTGTCTACCCTTTGTCCGTTCACCTGTATTTGCCTTTTTAAAACTCTCCCTACTGTCTGCACTGCCTGTAGCTCTTGATATTGGATGTGTGTTGCTAAATGGTCTTAGCTTTATTTAGGCCCCATGTGTTAGGTTTATTTAACGTACTTGACCGGCTGGCGACATACATTCAATGTTCTGTTTTTTTTTTTTTTTCACAAGCAGTGCAGGCACGTCCTGAGAAAGCCTTGTTGCTGTCGGGACGTTAAGCAATGTACAATCAATCAATCAATCAACTGTTTAAGTTGAAATCTCAATATCCCCTACTTTCCTTTTTTTTTTGGTTATTGTACAGTATACAGTGTATTTCAGGTTTTAAATTTCCCCAAGGGTAGGGACTAACCCACTGCAAAACTATTCAAAATTAACAGTGAAATAGGTCCAAGTTTGGTGATAACATTTGCCTCTTTGAGTTGTCTTGAAATAACCTGAATTTAAAAGTTATTTGCAAGAAAAAAGTGTTTGAAAAATAAAAAAAATTAGGGAAACTTTGTCCAAACAAACTTATACGGAGATATCTGATAAGATCTTTGTATGCAAACTAATAAATCATCTGAAAGGTCAAGGGTCACAAGAGGCTTGCTGTAGTAAATAATAGAAATGCTACAAATCCCTGAACAACTGCGCTCCTGCCTATCTCTCCAACTTACTTCACCCCTACACACCTTCCCGCTCCCTCCGCTCTGCCTCCGACCCTCTCCGCCTCCACATCCCTCGCACCAAACTTAACACTTTCGGTCCCCGCTCCTTCTCCGTCTACGGTCCATCCATCTGGAACACTCTCCCACTCTCTCTCCGTCAGAAACACTCTCTCTCCTCCTTCCAGTCCGCCCTCAAAACTCACCTCTTTCAACAGTTTTAGCACTATATCACCGCACTCCCCACCCCAAGCTGACCGTCGTAATGTATTTCACTGTTTGTGGTACGTGAGTCATTGTCTAAAGCGTGCGCATGCGTGCGCGAGTTGTGAGTGTGCGCTTAGAGTTATAATTATTATAAGATAAGCGCATTATAAATACCGTAATTATTATTATTATTAGAAAAGGGCATGCCAGTAGAGTCGGCTACCAACTGTTGGTACTCTAAACCCAGGCACAATGAGGAGATGAGCCTTCCTGTGGTGGAACATAGACATGATGGACACATTGACATGGTGGAACATAGACAGTGGGCAGATGTTCACATCTGCACGGGACATGGACGACCCCGCCCTCCACGAGTCCCCTGCTGCCTTGCAGGTTAGGTTTTGGATAACCAAAGGCTAGGGTGCTGACACGGTACCTGATTGGGTGTATGAACTTCCTTGATGAAGTCACCACTCAGGGCGAAAGAGTCCCATGAGGGTCCCTGAGGGTCTCATCGGCCACGTGTCCAGGACCAAGGCGAGCCACAAGTTATGTGGCGTTTCGGTTGTGGTTAACAGCCTGGAGAAGGATGGGCTCCACCAGGTTCTTTTGCCCAAGACACACCACATGCAATGACAACCTTACCTCAATCCATACCGGATTGGTCGTCGCCCAGAACAAGGACCACGCCTTCTGTCTTGCGCCAGGGCAGAGGTGTTAAGTGTGTTAGTGGTGCACCATCACCATCAAAACTCCGTGCCAGAAACAACATCAGCATTGGCACTTGGAACGTCAGAACATTAAGAACGCCTGGAAAGGTAGAGGAACTGACACATGAAATGAACAGATACCATTGGACCATCCTAGGACTTTGCGAAGTACGATGGAAGAACCTTGGGGAAACATCAACCCAGGAAAACCACAAACTGTACTACAGTGGCAAAGAAGACAAACATGAACAGGGTGTCGGATTTCTCGTCCACAAAGACATCGTGAACACCGTCATGAGTTGTCGGCCAGTCTCCAGTAGGCTTATCACCATACGCTTGAGGGCAACCCCATTTAATATCACCATTGTACAAGTTTATGCCCCAACAACAGACTATGGCGATGAGGAAATAGAAGACTTCTATAACCAACTGCAAGAAGTTCTGGACCAGACCCCCAAGAAAGACATTCTTGTGGTGCAGGGAGACTGGAATGCCAAAATAGGAGAGGATGGTGCTAGGAACTGGAAAGGCACATGCGGACGCTACTGCAATGCAGAGACCAACGACAGAGGCTTAAGGCTCCTGGAGTTTGCCAGTTCAAATGATCTAAAGCTGATGAACACATTTGGCCCGCACAAAGCATCCAGAAGGTGGACATGGCACAGCCCGAACAGAGAACACCATAACCAAATTGACTACATCATGGTGAAGAGATGCTTCCAAACCAGTGTGAACATTGTCAAGACAAGAAGTTTTCCAGGAGCAGACATTGGAAGCGACCATGACTTAGTGATGATGACCTTTCGACTCCGCCTAAAGAAGGTCAACAAGCAGGGTCCCACCAGAATCAAGTTTGACCTCGAGAAGCCGAAAGACCCAGAGGTAGCGGAAGCCTTTCAGGCAAAGATAGGAGGAAAATTTGCGCCACTGTTACTTCTAGGTGCAGAAGACATGGACGTGGACACACTGATTGACACATTTAACACTGTTGTAACCCAAACAGCCAGTGAGACCCTTGGCAAACACCGACAAGCAAAGAAACCTTGGGTTACAGCTGACATCTTTGTTCTATGTGACAAGCATCGAGAATTAAAGAAAAAGAAATCAGAGGTAGAAGGCGCTAAACAATACAGGGAAATTAACCAGGATATCAAGAAAAGCATGAAAAAGGCAAAGAATAAGTGGATTGAAGATCAGTGTAAACACGTAGAAGAAAATCTGAACAAAAATAATAGCAAAAAAGCATACCAGCTGGTGAAAGACCTGACCAGTGTAAAACAAGGACGCTCCTCGATCATTCAAGATAGTGAAGGAAACTGTCTTACGGAAGACTAAGACATACTGAAGAGATGGACAGAGTACTGCTCAGATTTGTACAACCACCGAGCTGCAGGGGACCCAGGCATACTTGTCAACCCACCCGTGACCAACAATGGCAACTATCCCATCCTCCGAGAAGAAGTAGAGGCTGCAGTGAAGTCGCTGAAAAAAGGGAAGGCAGCAGGAGCAGACAACATCCCTGCAGAGCTAGTCCAAGAAGGGGGAGAAGACACGATAAGCGCCTTACTAACAATCTGCAATAAGATCTGGCAGTCAGGGGATTGGCCCACACCATGGACCCAATCACTTATAATAACTCTCCCCAAAAAAGGCAACTTATATCAATGCCAGAACTATCGCACGATCAGTCTTATATCTCGCCCAAGCAAAGTCATGTTAAAGATCCTACTGAACAGGCTGAAGCCACAGGCAGAGGAAATCATAGCTGAGGAACAGGCAGGCTTCAGACCAGGGTGCAGCACAACTGAGCAGATCTTCAACCTGAGAGTTCTATGTGAGAGATACCTCCAGCACCAGCAGGACCTCTATCATGTCTTTGTGGATTTTAAGAAAGCGTTTGACAGGGTGTGGCATGCAGCCCTTTGGTCCACCATGAAGCTATACAACATCAATGCGAACCTGATCAAAGTCATAGCAAACCTTTACAACAAGGCCACTAGCGCAGTCTGCTTCAACGGCAAAATAGGAAACTGGTTTAGGACTACAGTTGGAGTCAGACAAGGCTGCTTGCTCTCACCTACTCTCTTCAACATCTTCCTGGAAAGAATCATGACGGACGCTCTGAAAGATCATGAAGGAACTGTCAGTATTGGAGGCAGAACAATCACAAACTTGTGCTTTGCGGACGACATTGATGGCCTTGCAGGAACAGAGAAGGAGCTAGCTCAGCTTGTGGAAAAGCTGGATAGTACAGCCATTGCATATGGGATGGAAATCAGTGCAGAGAAGACCAAATTGATGACCAATAACGCCAGTGGCATTGGCACTGAAATCATGGTTGGAGGCCAAAAACTGGAAACAGTTAAGAAATTCAAATATTTAGGAGCCATTGTGACAGATGAGGGATCAAAACCAGAAATACTGTCCAGGATTGCGCAGACAACAACAGCACTGACAAGATTGAAGACCATATGGAAGGACAGAAACATCACACTCTGCTCCAAGATCAGACTGATGCGCTCCTTAGTCATCTCAGTGTTCTTGTATGCCTGCGAGTCATGGACCCTCACAGCAGACCTTGAAAGGAGGATACAAGCCACTGAAATGAGATGTTTTCGAAGGCTGCTTGGCATCTCATACAGAGATCACATCACAAACGAGGAAGTGGGAAGCAGAATCAGGCAAGCCATCGGGCCCTATGAAGACATATTAGCCATTGTGAGAAAACGCAAACTAAAGTGGTATGGGCATGTCACGCGTTCAGCAGGGCTTGCCAAAACAATCCTGCAAGGCACTGTGCAAGGAGGACGAAGGAGAGGAAGACAGAGGAAAAGATGGGAGGACAATATCTCAGAGTGGACAGGACTGAAGCTGGGCGATACGCTGAGAATGGCAGAGAACAGAGAGAAATGGAGGGAGCTGGTTGCCAAGTCATCAGTGGTCAGCAAGACTACGGGATATAGATAGATAGATAACATAGACATGCTTCCTATGAATCTGGAACAGTTTTAGGGTTACTGCTGTGATTTATAAAACAATGCTTATCACATTGAAGCCACAACTGATGTAAGTTTCTCAAAGACAGAGAGTATGAAAAAGAGAATGTGGCCTATACATTCTATCACACAAGCATTCACGAGCTGAAGACATTCAAACCTAGAATTAGAACTGCCAAAAGTTATATCCTTTTGCCTGTAGTGTGTAGCAGCTTAAACATCTCATGAGGTTTTCATACTGTTATAATCCCCCTGGGAGACTTGGTGGAGTTAACAACCTTTTTGTTCCCAGGATCACCCTGGTCAGCCCCACAGGATGGATTTTTGGCTCATGTGCGATAGCAAAAGTGAGTATGTATTGGGCTATCCATCGTCTGTCCGGCTTCCCAATGTATGTCGTCCGTGGTAAACTTTAGCGTTGGCATTTTCTTGCAGACTATTCAGGACACAGACTTTCAAACATTGTGACAAGACCTTTCTAAGCATACCAATTTCGGTGACCTCTCTAAAAGATCAAGGTCACATGGGGTCCAGAAATAGGTAAAAAATAGCCATATTTTGACCAACAATTTTCTTTTCTCAAGTACTATTTTCAACTTCATACCCAAACTTTGTACAGAGATACCTGATGGTAAGACCTATCCATACAAACTTTTTAAGCAAATCTGGCACAAAGGTAGATGATGATAAGACCTTCCTATGCATACTAATTTAGCTGATCAATCGCAAAGTTCAAGGGTCATTGGGTGATGCAAAAATTTAAAAAAAAATTTTGTTGACAAAAACATTTTTTTCCTAAATACTATTTTCAACTTCAAACTTGGTAAGGAGATACCAGGTGATAAGTCATTTCTATGCATATTAATTTGGATGACTCCTTGGAAAGGTCAAGGGTCATAAGAGGTCAGCAGGTGTATGAAAATGCCAATTTTTGTTAGAATTGTAGTTTTTATCAATGTTTTTGCAACATTTTCAATCAAATATGACAGAAAGGTTGCTGATGGCAAGACTTTTCTATGTATACTAATTTGGTTGACCCATCACAAAGGTTGAGGATCACAGAGGGTTGACAAATGTGTGACAAATGCATACATTTTGAAAAAAAACATAAATTTCGCTTGTACAGAAGCCAGCCCTTTACTTATGTTAAGACACTTGCTTATTTTCGTGACATGTCAGAAAGTTCAAAGTCACAAAGGTCACACGTGGAATTTTATACACATGAGCCGCAAGGGCTTTGTCTTCCTTGTTTTTTTTTTTCTGGGGCATTTGTTTCTGTCTAGGTACCTTTGGCCCATTCACCTGTATTTTCCTTTGTGTGGATGCGTGCTTGCTTTGGTCAATTTTGGCATATTGTGTTCTACCCACAAACTGAACATTCTTACAGATGAACAGGAAGACAGAAAATGGTTACTGCTGAAATCATGCAAGAAAAACGTGCAACTCTGGACTGACGATGTATTCCTTTTTAATGGAGTTCATTTCCTTTTTTAGGTCTCTTCCATTTATAGAAGAGACTTTAGGATGGGACGTGGTGGAGTGTTTTCAATAGCACGCACATGACATCATATTAATGGGTGGGCAGGCCTCAAACTCTGACAGTGAAGTAGCAAAAGATAAAAGTTACGTCATGTCTAGTTGCGCAAACCTCGCTGTTGAATGTAGTTTTGCGACTAAGTGCCATATATATGTGTTTGTGTGTGTGCGTATGTATGTAAACACAAAAATCTCAGAAGTTTGTGTACATACAAGGTTGAAAATAGGGGAAATGCTTCATTCAGGGTGTGTCTAGGAGTTTTTGAGCTTAATGTAGTTGTATGTCTCATTAAAGAGTTAAATGACTATTTATAGAAAGTCAGTTGACCCACATTAGAGTCCTAATTTTCGTTATATTCACTTGAAATTTTGGATATAGCTAGTTTGGAGAAAGGCTTTGGATGAGTTGGTTAGCCAGCATTCTAACTCTTCAACTTTTTCGAGAAAAAAGAATTAATTACAGAAAAAAATGTCAAAAGTAAGAATCCTTTTTTGAAAAAGTAATTTATTGCAGAAAAAAAAAGTTAAATGTAAGAATTCTCGACTTGTCGATAAGAATCAGATGTTGACGTGAAAGCACCAGACACGCCAGTGTTTTACGATATTCTTGAATTGATGCGAAGCACCAGCACACCAGTATGAATTGACTCTCACTCTCTCTGGTAATTTGATTTAGTTAGGAATACAGTCTCTATCTTTGTTATGATATCTGTGAGCGAAAGTGGGAAAATGCATTCAAGCTCATTTAGACAAGACTTTGTGGGCTGCTTCATTCCATCTTGTTTAAATTCTCCCTACTGTCTGCAATGCCTGTAGTCCTTGATATTGGATATGTGTTGCTAAATGGTCCGCTACACCTAAGAGATAAGTTATGTGAAAGAAAAACAGAAGATAGTGGTAGAAAACCCTTTAAAATAGAAACAAATAACGACGTTTCGGATCAAAGATCCTTCTTCAGGTGACATGGAAACAAATCTGGTTTGTGTCCATGTCACCTGAAGAAGGATCTTTGATCCGAAACGTCGTTATTTGTTTCTATTTTAAAGGGTTTTCTACCACTATCTTCTGTTTTTCTTTCACATGGTTTGGGTCTGGTTTGTTTCCATGTCACCTGAAGAAGGATCTTTGATCCGAAACGTTATTTGTTTCTATTTTAAAGGGTTTTCTACCACTATCTTCTGTTTTTCTTTCACATGAAACCCTAGCGGCAACAGTTTTACTACAGATAAGTTATGTGTTTGCGGTTATTGCATTGTTTTATGTATCATTTCCCTGTACATATTTTGTGATCATAGTGATTTTCTACTATTTATTTCTAAACTAGGGTACGACAAATTTTTATTTTTTTTTGCATATTAGATCGGCTGGTGACATAGTTCAATATTCTATTTAGTTTTTCTCACAAGCAGTGCAGGCATGTCCTGAGAAAGTCTTGTTGCTGATTTTAGCTTTTTAATTAATGATATTTTACCTGGTGTACTTTCTGCCCATTTATGACGGTGAGTCTTCAGGAGATCAAGTTTTAACTTGTTTGTGGACAACACAATATTCTGTTTATGTTCTTTTATGTTTGTGCATAAAATCTAGAGAGAGCAGAAACATTCTCTCACCTGTTAAATGCATGAAGCTTTTTTCCCAATTGCTGCCTCCTCTGTTTTGTTCGGTATTTTCACAGTAGTCTTTTTTTTTTTGCTATTTCAGGAGTGACCCTAGATGGTGGCAAACGCTATTCACAGATTGTGGAGAGTCCCTTTCACCTGTCTATGGCTGCACTGGAATATAGCCTTGATGGTATGTTACATATCATGTACATGTATGCCTTATCATGTACATGTATGCATGCTTGCTGGGAGCGATATCATGTACATGCATGCTTGCTGGGAGCGAGTACAAACATGGGTGGGGTCAGTTTTTGTTCAGAGCCTGTTAAGTGCTCTGTCTATATAAAAATTTAGTGTTGGCAAAAAACACTAACATAAAATGTTTAACTTTTTGCTGCTGTCATTTTAAGCACGTTTACATACGATAGTTTGTTATTGATGAGTATTTTAAATATAATTTCTGCTGAGCAAGTTGACACTACCACAAAATATACATGTTTGCATGTCATATTAGTAACTGAAATTTTAGGTCAGATATCATGATTTATTAATAGATTGAGATGTCCTCATGAGAGATGAAACAAAATAGCATTCAAGCAAAAGTGAGTATATTTTGGGCCAGTGGTTGTCCGTCCGTCGTCTGTGGTGAACTTTAATGTTGGCATTTTCTCGGAGACTATGAAAGCCACAGTCTTCAAACTTGGCCCAAGGATACTTTGTGGCAAGACCTTTCTAAACATACCAATTTGAGTGACTTCTCACAAAGGTCAAGGTCACAGGGGATCATGAAATGTGTCAAAAATACCTATATTTTGACATAATTTATTTTTTCTCAAATACTATTCACAACTTCAAGCCCAAACTTGGTACAAAGGTACCTGATTGTAATACCTTTCTATCCATACTAATTTGGTTGATCTCTCAAAAAGGTCAAGGGTCCCAAGAGCTCAGGAAATAGGTGAAAAATGGCCATATTTTGACAAAAGATGTTTTTTTCAAATACTGTTCACAACTTCAAACCCAAACTTGCTACAGAGATACCTGATGGTAAGACCTATCTATGCATACTAATCTGGATGACCTCTTCGGAAAGGTTAGGAGTCACAAGGGCTCAGGAAATAAGTCTGAAATAGCCATATTTTGACAAAAGATGTTTTTCTCAAATACTATTCACAACTTTAAACCCAAATTTGTACAGAGATAGTCTCAGATACCTGATTGTAAGACCTATCTATACATACTAATTTAGATGACCCCTTGGAAAGGTCAAGGGTCACAAGAGGCTGGCAAATGTGTGTAAACTGCCAATTTTTGTTGTAGGTATTATCAACATTTTTGCAAAATTTTCAACCAGATTTGGCACAAAGATAGCTGATGATAAGACCTTCCTGTGCATACTAATTTATTCACATTCAAATTCAATTCAAAACAACTTTATTTATCCCTCAAGGGGCAATTACAGTTTTGCCACCACAGGTGATGTTCACATTCACTCACTCGCTCATTCCACAAATTACAATAACAGAGCTACAAAATGGACAATGACTCGGGACGGGTGAAGCCCGTCGCCAAGGCATCTCAATGGCCAGCGCCAGTGGCCTCATCCCGACCCGAACCTCCCTGACAAAAATAGAATACTAAGACAGCCCTATGTCTCTAGAACACATTATTATAATTATATCTTCTTTATTAAGTTCCTACTTGACTAAATCTAGTACATGAAAAAACAAGTTAACAACATGAGATACCGTCGATACGGAAATGATCTCCGATCTAGGCAACATAAAACAACGGTCAAAACAGCACCTGGGGGCCCGTCGCCATTAGTACAGCGCTGGTGTTTAGAGGGCACCGCTCCGAAAAAGTCCGTCAACACTATTATAACACATACACGTCTTTATGGCAACAGCCTTGAGTCATTATGATGAAATAACGTGAAACGCACACACACACAATTGTGTTCACTGGCACGCCACTTGTTGGGAAACATCTGTCAGCTGCTAAGGTCGGCCGGCCAGGCAGTTAATGCAACACTGATAAACATGGCCGCCGCGATGAAATGCAATGAGAACGTAGTGAAGCTCGCTGGTAAAGGCTTCTATGTATGCTTCTGTCACAATTTATTTTAATCATTATGCAGTATTTTCTTTCGTGGAGAACTTTCGTTCTTTGTTGTGTGTTGCGGTTATGGCATGTACTTTTTAGTGACGTCAAGAACATATGACGTAAGATGTGTGTTTGGAACATGTGACGTAGGATGTTGGTTTGAAGAGTTACGTCACTGTGAATCGTTTGGAAGACAGTCAGTCAGGAGAGATTTTTGCTCTCAGTAAAAGTTGTTTTTTTGTGAGGTGTAGTGGGCAGAGAAATGCCGTGTTATGGTCTATGGTAGAATAGACGATTGAGAGCAGAATGCTCAGTACAGTGGTACGTAAAATTTTGTAGTTTAAGAACTACGACTAGTAACCAGATCGACTGATTAGAGTAACGAGTACCGGACCTTGTCCAACGGCCAAGATGGGCAGACAGGCCTGAAACAGTCGAAGGTTTACTTCACGCATCTTTGGATGCTTCCCTCCCCTATCACCAGCTGAGAAGTTGGATTTGTGTATGCTTCGTGTGGGAATGTGGTTAATCAACGTGGTGTGCGAGATAAGTTGATCCTGACGGTGTGCGTGTGGAGCTTCGACGTGTCATCGCGAGAGACAGTGCGATTATTCGACCAGTGGTGTGGCCGAATCAACAGCAGCGACGCTACATCCATCTTTATCCACGGTCGGAGTAATCAAACTGTTTGATCGTTCGAGGATCTAAGCGTTAATTAGTGTCAGTTATTATCGACAGACATTGCGGAGATGTGACATCGTAGTGGAACAATAAGTGTAGGATGTGTGGTTAGTGCTGTGAACATTGTACGAATGGTTAAGGGTGTGCGTGAGTTACAGGTGCATGTATGAATTGAGTGAGTATTGCGTAGGTTTGTATACGTCTTGTCTATTGTTTGTCGTGCGAATGAGAAGATCAAATCATTAAAAATCGAACAAATATCCAAATATTCCGAGTGGTATATATTCTTCCTCCCTGGTGTGACAGCTTCCAAGCTTTTATGTGGAGCCAGCCAGAATAAAGAAACATCTGGCAATGTGTTAGTCTGTGAATTATGTAGGATGGAGCCCAGAATAGCACATATTTGGTTGTTCCAGAGTTCCTCTGCGCGCTCTTCTTTGAAAACGTAGGCTGGCACGAAAATAGTCCAAATTCCGACTCAGTCGGTGTCAGGGTTACAAGGTGAAGACGAAGTTTTAGTTGATACACAACAACCATCAAATAAAGTTGTCGAAATAGTACATCACTGTTCCCGCAGAACTTGATAGCACAACACTGCCTGGTAAATAACAAGAATAAGCATCACTTCCCTAGCACACCTCGCGCTGGGACCATATGGCGTTGAGGCGCGTCCCCTGGGTGGTGGATAGGGGGTCCCTCGTGAGAGGGGTGCACCGAATGAAATAAGGTGCCGTGAACCAACATGGTCTAAGGGAAGGTGACCCCGACAGAAAACCCCTGGTCCTCCTAGTAAGGGGGTTGGGCGTGGGGGTAGCTTCCCCACCCTGCAAAAAAGGAAATAGCTACAAAAACGCCGACGAAAAGACTAACAGTAATTCCTTTCCTGGAGGAGGAAGGTTCTTCTACCAGAAGACTTATGACGTCCTGTGGTGAAAAGCCGGAAGTCTTCGGAAGCCACAGGACCGAGCCGCCTCTCTCTATCCAGGGATACAACCATGGGCACATGGAACGTCAAGACCATGTACCAGAGCGGCAAGGCCGCCCAGATAGCAGCGGAAATGCAAAAGCACAACCTTTCCCTGCTAGGTATCAGTGAAGCCAGATGGACGCAGTCTGGCCAGAAAAGGCTGTTAAGTGGGGAGATGATTTTGTATTCAGGTCATGAAGAGGAGAATGCCCCCCATACAGAAGGTGTAGCATTCATGCTGTCACCAGTGGCACAGAGAGCGCTGATGGGCTGGGAACCTATTGGGTCAAGAATTATCACAGCAGCCTTTAGAACCAAGAAAAAGCTCAAGCTGAACGTCATCCAGTGTTATGCGCCCACTAATGACAGTGATGAGGAAGAGAAACAAGAGTTCTACGACCGACTCCAGAGTGCCTTGGGCAAATGTGCGGAGCGAGACATCACCATCGTCATGGGCGATTTTAATGCCAAAATAGGGGAGGACAACACCGGATACGAAGAGGTGATGGGGAGACAGGGACTAGGCTCGGAGATGAGTGAGAACGGGGAGAGGTTTGTAGACTTTTGTGCTCTAAACCGACTTGTCATTGGAGGCAGCATCTTCCCACACAGAAGAATACACAAAGCAACTTGGGTCTCACCTGACCATACTACAGAGAACCAAATAGACCATATCTGCATTAGCAAGAAATTTAGAAGATCCCTTCAAGATGTTCGAGTGAGGAGGGGAGCAGATGTCGCCTCCGACCACCATCTGCTTACCTTAAGAATGAAGCTCAAGCTAAAGAAAAGCCGCACAGAGACAACAAGAAGACAGCGCTATAATGTAGGCCTCCTGAGAGAAACTGGAGTTAGAGAAGAGTTCAAACTGGTGCTGTCCAACCGTTTTCAAGCGCTACAGGAGCTAGTAAATGAAGAGGAGGCGGTCACCACAGAGCAGCAGTGGAAGGCAGTTAGAGAGGCGCTGAACTCAACCTGCAAAGACACTGTAGGGTTCAGGAAACACCATCACAAGGACTGGCTGTCGGCACGGACCTTGAAGAAGATAGAAGTGAGGAAGCAGAAGAAAGCAGTTGTCAACAACAGTCGCACGAGAGCAGCCAAAGTAAGGGCACAGGGGGAATACTCGGAAGCCAACCGCGAGGTGAAGAGGAGTATCAGGGCAGACAAGAGCGCCTACACAGACAGCCTGGCAGCAGAGGCAGAAAAGGCAGCAGGCAGCGGCAACATGAAACAGCTCTACGACATTACCAAAAGATTGTCAGGCAAGTATGGCCATACAGAAAGACCAGTAAAAGACAAAGAAGGCAAGCCTATTGCAGACAGAGCAGACCAACTCGACAGATGGGCCGAGTATTTTGAAGAGTTACTGAACAGACCTAGCCCACCCGACCCCCCAGACATCCAGCCGGCAGAGACCGACCTACCCATCAGCTGTGACAGACCCAGCCGGGAAGAGATCAGAAGAGCAGTGGCATTTTTGAATAACGGCAAAGCAGCAGGGCCAGATGGCATCCCAGCGGAGTCTCTGAAAGCAGACCTAGAGACAACAGTGGAGATGCTGTACCCACTGTTTGGAAAGACCTGGGAAGAGGAGGTGATGTCGGCTGACTGGAAGGAGGTGTACCTAATCAAGCTTCCCAAGAAAGGCGACCTCAGCAAGTGTTCCAACTACAGAGGAATCACCTTGCTGTCAGTACCAGGAAAGGTCTTCAACAGGATCATCCTGGAGAGAATGAAGAGCTCCGTTGACCCCCAGCTGAGAGACCAGCAAGCAGGATTCAGGAAGAACCGATCATGTACAGACCAGATCGCCACTCTCCGCATCATCGTGGAACAGTCTCTGGAGTGGAGCTCCCCGCTGTACGTCAACTTTGTGGATTATGAGAAAGCATTTGACAGTGTGGACCAAGAGACTCTGTGGAAACTCCTACGACACTACGGTGTACCCACAAAACTCGTCCGCCTGATCAAGAGCAGCTACGATGGCATGACATGCCGCGTGATCTATGAAGGGCAGTTCACCAGGGAGCTCCAGGTCAGAACTGGTGTCAGGCAGGGGTGTCTGCTGTCTCCGTTCCTCTTCCTACTGGCCATAGACTGGGTCATGAAGATGACCACAGAGCACAGACGAAGTGGAATACAGTGGACACTGTGGACACAGCTTGACGACCTCGATTTTGCAGACGACTTGGCATTACTGTCCCACACACATCAACAAATGCAGGACAAGACCACGAGGCTTGCTGACATCTCGTCCCAAGTGGGCCTCACCATTCACAAACAGAAAACAAAGACAATGAGGCTGAACGCAACCAGGGAAGAACCAGTCTTGCTTGCTGGCACCCCATTGGAGGAGGTGGAGTCCTTCACCTATCTCGGGAGCATCATAGACAAAAAAGGCGGCACTGATGCAGATGTCAGAGCACGAATCGGTAAAGCCAGAGCAGCCTTTCTCCAGTTGAAGAAAGTGTGGAGTTCCAGAGAGCTGTCACAACACACCAAAGTCCGGATTTTCAACTCCAATGTAAAAGCAGTTCTCCTATATGGAGCAGAGACTTGGAGATTGACAAAAACCACAGTCAACAGAGTACATACCTTCATGAACAGTTGCCTTAGAAGAATTTTGAAAATCCACTGGCCAGAGAAGATCAGCAACGTCAGACTCTGGGAGAGAACAGAGCAGATAACAGCAGAGAATGAAATTGGGCGAAGAAGATGGGGATGGATCGGTCACAGTCTGAGAAAGCCAGCTTCCAGTATCACTAGGCAGGCATTGTCATGGAACCCCCAGGGAAAGAGGAAAAGAGGTAGGCCGAGAAACTCCTGGCGTCGAGACCTCCAAGCAGACATCAAGAGACTGGGAACCACCTGGAGTAGAATCGAAGGAGAAGCACAGGACAGGAGTTGCTGGAGGTCTCTCGTCGACGGCCTATACCCGGGTAGGGGTGACAGGCGTAAGTAAGTCCCTAGCACAATTGACGGATTTTGTCGGAGCGGCCAGCCAGGAGATGGTGCATGGCCACCATTTTCCCTCTATCCGCCATTTTCCCTCTTTGCAATTCCTGTAATTTAGTCGACTCATCACAAAGATCAAGGGTTGGTTGACAGATGTGTGAAAATGCTTACATTTTCAGAAAAAATGGATTTTGCTGCTGCAGAAGCCAGCCCTTGTCACAAAGGTCACACATGTAAATCGGTCATACATGTGAGCCGTAATTGCTTTGCCTTTTTTGTTCTATAAACATGCTGAGCTCCAAAATCTTATAAACAAATTTATTGCTGTAGAAGCGAATATAAAGAGTAAGAGTGAGCATGAGTAATATAAAGTGTAAGTGTGAGACAGCTAGAACAGCTACTGACAAATTGACTTTTGCACAAAAACAAGATGGAACTAGGCTGCGGCGCTTAGTTTAAAACTTGTGATATCGGACACAGACATCTTGATAATGCAGCTGCTCTGTGTTTCACTTTTGATGGCTTGGTCAAAGTGAGGAAACAACAAATGGCTGGTAGTGTAGCAGACACAGAGACAACAATGCAAAAGCTGTCTAAGGTATGACATAAAGATTATAGTAAAACATTTTCATGTAACTCTTTGCCTACTACTAGCGGTTTGCTGTGAGATGGCCTTAGTCACCGGCTCATCGTTAAACCTGTCCCTAATAACCAACTACTACTGGTGGCGTCGTCCGCCTCTGTCCTTCCCCCACCCGGGTATGCCCTGGGGGACTTGGCTGGGGTTCACTACTTTTCAGTTCCCAGGGTCACCCTGGTGGGCGCCACAGGGTGGGTTTTCCCCTATATTCTGGGGCATGTCCATTCACCTGTATTTTCCTTTTTTAAACTCTCCTGACTGTCTGCGCTTGCTGTAGCTCTTGATATTGGATGTTTGTTGCTAAATGGTCATAGGTTTATTTAGCGTATTAGACTGGCTGGCGACATACATTCAATATTCTGTTTAGTTTTTTTTTTCACAAGCAGTGCAGGCACGTCCTGAGAAAGTCTTGTTGCTGTCAGGACTTTAAGCAATGTACAACCAACCGCCTCTGTCCTTGTACCATGGCTGTACCATGCAACAGAATCAATCCATCAATCCTTTGTGTACTTCCTTGTATGTACACAGCCGCAAAGAAGACGTTTGAAAACCTAGCCAGGCAATGAAATGTTGCTGATTACATTTTTCTCATGTGATTCCGTATTAATTTTGTAAGATTTTGAACAGGAAAGGCAAACAGCTCTTTTTTGTTGAAAGAAAACTTTGTCAGCAATAATATAAGGCTTCCTCTGATATCAGATCCCACCCCCACCCCCTTTTTAAATCTGTTCTATTTATAAAAGAGATTTTTTTTTAAAGGATGGACGCGGTGGAGCTATTTCAAAATAACACACACGACATCATGGGTGGGCTAGACTAAAACTTTGACAGTGAAGTAACAAGATAAAAATTATGTCATGTTTAGTTACGCAAACTTTGCTGTAGAACGTACTTTTGGCGTGAAGCACTGTATGTGTGTGTGCGTATGTATGTAAACAAGAAAATCTGAGAAGTTTGTGTACGTACAAGCGTAAAATTAGGGGAGGTGTTTCATTCAGGGGGTGCCTAGGAGCCCCTCCAAGCATTTTGAAATTGGATATCTCATCGAAGAGTTAAATGACCATTAATAGGAAGTCGGTTGACCCACGTTAGAGTCCGTTATTTCATTATATTCACTTGCAGTTTTTGATATAGCCAGATTAGAGAAAGACATTGGATGAGTTTGTTAACCAGCTTTGTATTTTTTGAACTTTTTCAGTAAAAATTAATTGTATACTGATCAACAAAAGAAACACAAAATTCGAGTGTATGTTGTATTTGTATGATAAATCCACAAAAATACAAGTTACACTATATTTGATAGCCAGTGTAGGAGCAACAACATGTAAGCATGCAGTCACCGTACAGTAGTAGCCGTGTTACCCTCCCTGTGCACGAGGCACCCGTATTGGTTAAGATGCACGGCGTATGCTTTCCACGCACGTGCATACACTGCAGAGTGATGTTGGGTCATGAACTGTGTTTAGCAATGCAAGGCAATAAAAAATCAGCAGTGTTATGCCTTCTGTCACCTTTGCCCTTCCCACATTAACCATGCCAAGACTTAGTGCTCCCCAACGACAACGAGCTCTTGGGCGTTTGGAAGCCAGAGAAGATCCACAAGCTTTGGCAGTGGTCTTTAGATGTCACATTTCAACCATTTACAGGCTGCAGCAACGCTATCATCCCAACAGGTCTTCTGCTGACGCTCCCCGAAGCGGACGACCATGTGTGACAACTCTATGGCAAGACCACCACATTTTCCGGGCTCACATGCGAAATCGCTTTCAGCTGGCCGAGGAAACGGCAAGAGAAGTTATCGGCAACCACCAGGCACCCATCAGTGGTCACACATTGGGACGACGGCTAGAGGAGCATAATCTGCACAACCGTCATCTACATTGACCTGTTCTTACTGACTGTCATTGCCTGCACGCCTACAGTGGTCACAGGCTCATGTCGACTGGACCTGGTGACAGGGGCAGAACATCCTGTTCACAGATGAGAGCCGCTGCTGCATCAGCCATGTAGATGGGCGTATAAGAGTGTGGCGGAGAAGGGGTGAACGCTATGCTGATGGCTGTGTGCTGAAGAACAATGCCTGGGGCGGGCCAAGCGTGATGATTTGGGGTGGGATTACGCTGAATCAGACAGAAGGACCTGTGTTCTTCCGTGGACTCGTACCAGGTCGTGGAAATGGCATCACAGCTCAGCGCTACATTGACCAAGTACTACACCCATATGTCCTGCCATTTTCTCAGGGATGCAGAAACTTCATCTTGCAGCAAGATAATGTGCATAATCACACTGCACGAATCACCCAGCACTTCTTGCAGTAGCACAACATCCCAGTCATGCACTGGCCTACCCTCAGCATGGACCTCAATCCCATTGAACATCTTTGGGACCAGCTGCAAAGGGAGGTCAACGCTGTACGCCCCAGACCAACAACAGCCGCAGAACTGGAGAATACCATTTTCCAGGCCTGGAACAACATCCCCAGGGCAGCTGTCAACATTCTATGCACCGACGCTTACAAGCCGTCATCAATGCCAATGGGGGTCACATGCCATATTGACTTTGTGCTGTGCCATGCTTGCTCCAAATACAGAATAAACTTCCACACTGATTACACTGGTGTCCATGATTTCATTCCTAAAATGTCGATAACATCCGTTGTCTCTTGGCTTGACTTCGCGAACGAAGATTCTATAGGGCTTGCCCACGTCGTCTGCAGGCATTTTCGTGGCTGCGGAGGCCAATCCGGGACAGGCAGGTTCGACCGCAGTGGCTGCAGGGGAAGGTCTGGTCAGGGTTCTGAGTTACGACAGCTCTGTTTTTTCTTCTGAGCCGCTTGTCTTTAAGGTTAGCTCTGCGAGAGTCCTCAAAGGAGACGGCTGCCTTGTGAATGGTGGAGCGCCAGGTGTCACGGTCCGCAGCAAGCAAAGACCATTTGTATGGTTTGTCCAAATCGACTTTCAAATGTTGGATTAAATGTGATTTGAAGGGGTTACTTCATGTTTCTTTTGTTGATCAGTATATGAAGAACAAATTTCAAAAGTAAAAACCTCGACTTCTGGAGAAAATCAGACAGGACGGTGACGTAAAAGCAGGAATTTCGTCAATCCAGACCAAAAAGGTGACTGCCAAGCATGTAAAATGCAAAGAAGTGCCCAACGGAGAAAGAAACACGCTTAGAAAGATGGTTACAACACAATTTATTAATATTTCGGGTAAATACCCTTTGTCAAAATAGACAAACAAACAGAGAGATCTGTTGCTACTTATCTTCATTCGCAGAAGGAATGTGGCAACTGAAGGAGGTGACGTAAAATAAAAGGAAGAACAAAAGTGCGTAAAAAGTAAAATAAAAATGACGTCAATGAAAAACTCATAAGAGAGAGACTCGGAGAGAAAGTGAACACGAGAGAGCGAGCAAAAATGAATGCATGTGTGTGAGGCCAGAAAGAGAGAGAGATGATGATGATGATGATGAAACGTTTTTATTCAGGATAAAAAGTTTTAGGCATAGCAATGCCTATCTTCCAAACTGTCCTGCTACTCTACACATATAAAAATACATCAGACGATACATCAAAAGATAAAACATATGTAAGTAAAAAGACCCATCCCCCTCCCCCCCCTCCCCCCCCACACCACCACTCAGAGGGAAAAAAAAAAGAAATTAAAAAAAAAAAAATATATATATATATATATATATATATATATATATATATATATATATATATATATATATATATATATATATATATATATATATAATTATATACACAGGTATGAACCTGACATGTTAATGCAGACAGTCGAACTATTACATAATCTGTAGCAACAGTAGAAGAGTATTAGGTAATAGGAAACTTGTCACTAACTATACGAATAGTAGCATAAGGGAGAAAGAGAAAGAGAGAGAGAGAACGAACGGGGATTACCCTTGGGCACGAAGTAGGCTGAGTGTCTAATACACAAAGCCTGCTAAACACCAACTCGAAGGCAAAGTTTATATCACCTTCAAGTTGAGGACTACCTCGGGGAAAAACGGGAGGACCCCGTGGGAAAAAAACCCCAGCATTTAGCACGGTACACAACAAGTAATAAGTCATTGAATCAAAGCAAATAATCAAATTCAGTAAGAGATTATGGGTAGGAGTGGAGAGTAGGTAGTTGTGAAACCGTCTTCAAGGGTAACCCAAAAATGGAAAAAAACAAAACAAAACAAAAACGCTAAGGGAGGGAGAGGGGGGGGGGGTTGGATCCCCCGCTGAGAAAGTCCCTTGGGATGTGTACAGTGCAACCAGCGCCAGCCTCACCTATCTGGTTAGTGAGTGTTCAAACAGAAGTGACACAGTAAGGTAGTTGGGTTAAAGGCCTCTGGCTATTGTAAGCCAGCAATGTCTGGGCCAGGAAAGACCGAGCAAAAATTTCTGATTAACCCTTTAAACCAGGCAAACCGCTGTAGCGGTTGGCAGCCTCATATACCGTTCAGCCCGGCAAACCGCTACAGCGGTGTCAGGTGTTTCATATCGCGCGCCTGGTGATGCGTGAGCCTCGCTGCGCATGTGGTGACCTTGCCCTTCACACTGACACATCCTGTTTACACTACGGGGTCCTGACAGTGCGCACGTACGTTCGTTTGTGGTATGCGGTAAGTTTTGCGGTGCTAGCGTGGGAATTATGGTCGGAGTGGCGAGTGGATGTGTAGATATTCGGAGTGATACAATTTTGTGTTTGGAGACATGGTTTCAAAAGCAGATAGCTTTGATGTTTTGGGACATGTGTGCCTACCTACCGCGTGGCAGCATAACCACGTGTTGGCAGTGTCAGCTGGAGCGATCGCCGTTTGAGGCACTGACAACGGCAATGACTTACAGCTTGGTTCTGATGCTGAATTTGGAGGTTCTAATTGATATTCCATTGTTGTTTTTTTTGCCACACCTTGGTGCACCTGTAGGTGACTCTGTGGACACCAACGACACACACTGGTCACATGTGTAGTACGTGTATAGTCTTTACAACACTGGTACTTCCATCCGATCGTGTACGAGACACAACACAGACACACTGATCATCATTCGATGCCGCTTATTACATGTTGTCTAAACCGTGGATATACCTTATCAGTGGCAGGTGTAAACATTGACATCAGGTGATAAGGTAGGGGCCTTACGTTGTATCGGCATGCTGGAAATGCATGGACACTTATGTGTCACAGTAACAGACGCCCTATGTAGTGATGCATGTTAAGTACCAGTGACCTGTCATGCACGAAAGACTTTTTTTTTTCAAGTTTATTGTCACCTGTCACTATTTTTGTCACCAGGCATTATGACACATGTGACAAAGTGTGGTCAAATCCATAAAATGGTAGTCCATCCAATGGCAAATCTGTACATATATACCTTTATGGGGATATCTGTTATAAAGTATTATTTACAAATATTTTACAGTGCACACCCATTTGCAACAGAAATTTCTCAAATAAAGTCAGGGCTGAAGGGTATATAGACTTTTTATTTACTCAGGGATGAAAGGGTTAATAAACTGGGCACTGTGGCACCACTCGGGATTGAATATGAAAGATTAACATTTTTTACCTTGCCTGTGACATTCTTATCTGCTAACTGTACCTTTCCTCGCGCTGGGACCATACGGCTTTGAGGCGCGTCCCCTGGGTGGTGGATAGGGGGTCCCTCGTGAGAGGGGTGCACCGAATGAAATAAGGTGCCGTGAACCAACATGGTCTAAGGGAAGGTGACCCCAACAGAAAACCCCTGGTCCTCCTAGTAAGGGGTTGGGCGTGGGGGTAGCTTCCCCACTCTGCAAAAAAGGAAATAGCTACAAAAACGCCGACGAAAAGACTAACAGTAATTCCTTTCCTGGAGGAGGAAGGTTCTTCTACCAGAAGACTTATGACGTCCTGTGGTGAAAGCCGGAAGTCTTCAGAAGCCACAGGACCGAGCCGCCTCTCTCTATCCAGGGATACAACCATGGGCACATGGAACGTCAAGACCATGTACCAGAGCGGCAAGGCCGCCCAGATAGCAGCAGAAATGCAAAAGTACAACCTTTCCCTGCTAGGCATCAGTGAAGCCAGATGGACGCAGTCTGGCCAGAAAAGGCTGTTAAGTGGGGAGATGATTCTGTATTCAGGTCATGAAGAGGAGAATGCCCCCCCCCATACAGAAGGAGTAGCACTCATGCTGTCACCAGTGGCACAGAGAGCGCTGATGGGCTGGGAACCTCTTGGGCCAAGAATTATAACAGCAGCCTTTAGAACCAAGAAAAAGCTCAAGCTGAACGTCATCCAGTGTTATGCGCCCACCAATGACAGCGACGAGGAAGAGAAACAAGAGTTCTACGACCGACTCCAGAGTGCCGTGGACAAATGTGCGGAGCGAGACATCACCATCGTCATGGGTGATTTTAATGCCAAAATAGGGGAGGACAACACCGGATACGAAGAGGTGATGGGGAGACAGGGACTAGGCTCGGAGATGAGTGAGAACGGGGAGAGGTTTGTAGACTTTTGTGCTCTAAACCGACTTGTCATTGGAGGCAGCATCTTCCCACACAGAAGAATACACAAAGCAACTTGGGTCTCACCTGACCATACAACAGAGAACCAAATAGACCATATCTGCATTAGCAAGAAATTTAGAAGATCCCTTCAAGATGTTCGAGTGAGGAGGGGAGCAGATGTCGCCTCAGACCACCATCTGCTTACCTTAAGAATGAAGCTCAAGCTAAAGAAAAGCCGCACAGAGACAACAAGAAGACAGCGCTATAATGTAGGCCTCCTGAGAGAAACTGGAGTTAGAGAAGAGTTCAAACTGGTGCTGTCCAACCGGTTTCAAGCGCTACAGGAGCTAGTAAATGAAGAGGAGGCGGTCACCACAGAGCAGCAGTGGAAGGCAGTTAGAGAGGCGCTGAACTCAACCTGCAAAGACACTGTAGGGTTCAGGAAACACCACCACAAGGACTGGCTGTCGGCACAGACCTTGAAGAAGATAGAAGCGAGGAAGCAGAAGAAAGCAGCAGTCAACAACAGTCGCACGAGAGCAGCCAAAGTAAGGGCACAGGGGGAATACTCGGAAGCCAACCGCGAGGTGAAGAGGAGTATCAGGGCAGACAAGAGGGCCTACACAGACAGCCTGGCAGCAGAGGCAGAAAAGGCAGCAGGCAGCGGCAACATGAAACAGCTCTACGACATTACCAGAAGATTGTCGGGTAAGTATGGCCATACAGAAAGACCAGTAAAAGACAAAGAAGGCAAGCCTATTGCAGACAGAGCAGACCAACTCGACAGATGGGCCGAGTATTTTGAAGAGTTACTGAACAGACCTAGCCCACCCGACCCCCCCGAAATCCAGCCGGCAGAGACCGACCTACCCATCAGCTGTGACAGACCCAGCCGGGAACAGATCAAAAAAGCAGTGGCATTTTTGAAGAATGGCAAAGCAGCAGGGCCAGATGGCATCCCAGCGGAGTCTCTGAAAGCAGACCTAGAGACAACAGTTGAGATGCTGTACCCACTGTTTGGAAAGATCTGGGAAGAGGAGGTGATGCCAGCTGACTGGAAGGAGGGGTACCTAATCAAGCTTCCCAAGAAAGGCGACCTCAGCAAGTGTTCCAACTACAGAGGAATCACCTTGCTGTCCGTTCCAGGAAAGGTCTTCAACAGGATCATCCTAGAGAGAATGAAGAGCTCCGTTGACCCCCAGCTGAGAGACCAGCAAGCAGGATTCAGGAAGAACCGATCATGTACAGACCAGATCGCCACTCTCCGCATCATCGTGGAACAGTCTCTGGAGTGGAGCTCCCCGCTGTACGTCAACTTTGTGGATTATGAGAAAGCATTTGACAGCGTGGACCGAGAGACTCTGTGGAAACTCCTACGACACTACGGTGTACCCACAAAGCTCGTCCGCCTGATCAAGAGCAGCTATGATGGCATGACATGTCGCGTGATCCATGAAGGGCAGTTCACCAGGGAGCTCCAGGTCAGAACTGGTGTCAGGCAGGGGTGTCTGCTGTCTCCGTTCCTCTTCCTACTGGCCATAGACTGGGTCATGAAGATGACCACAGAGCACAGACGAAGTGGAATACAGTGGACACTGTGGACACAGCTTGACGACCTCGATTTTGCAGACGACTTGGCATTACTGTCCCACACTCATCAACAAATGCAGGACAAGACCACGAGGCTTGCTGACATCTCGTCCCAAGTGGGCCTCACCATTCACAAACAGAAAACAAAGACAATGAGGCTGAACGCAACCAGGGAAGAACCAGTCTTGCTTGCTGGCACCCCGTTGGAGGAGGTGGAGTCCTTCACCTATCTCGGGAGCATCATAGACAAAAAAGGCGGCACTGATGCAGATGTCAGAGCACGAATCGGTAAAGCCAGAGCAGCCTTTCTCCAGTTGAAAAAAGTGTGGAGTTCCAGAGAGCTGTCACAACACACCAAAGTCCGGATTTTCAACTCCAATGTAAAAGCAGTTCTCCTATATGGAGCAGAGACATGGAGATTGACAAAAACCACAGTCAACAGAGTACAGACCTTCATGAACAGTTGCCTTAGAAGAATTTTGAAAATCCACTGGCCAGAGAAGATCAGCAACGTCAGACTCTGGGAGAGAACAGAGCAGATAACAGCAGAGAATGAAATTGGGCGAAGAAGATGGGGATGGATCGGTCACAGTCTGAGAAAGCCAGCTTCCAGTATCACTAGGCAGGCATTGTCATGGAACCCCCAGGGAAAGAGGAAAAGAGGTAGGCCGAGAAACTCCTGGCGTCGAGACCTCCAAGCAGACATCAAGAGACTGGGAACCACCTGGAGTAGAATCGAAGGAGAAGAGATAGACAAGTGGACAGTTGATGGGCACCCCTCCCCCCAATCTATAAATTTATTTGATCCTCTCCGTATTTAGACAAACGAACTCCCAACACTTACCGCCAATACCTTTATTACCTAGCCATTTTAGTTCCACTCCAGAAATCATTCAATCTACGTTTTTTGATCAGCTACCAACCCGCGATTATTAAGCCAGATCCCCCACCTAACCTAAATTATTAATGCTGTCATTGACTACTATCAGCCGTTTTCGGGAAATGATTACTTGCGCCATTGAGGGAATTCCCGTTAGGCATAATTTCCACAACACCCAACCCAAAAGTAAGTGACGTCAATGTTGCCAATAACAACGCCACGTGTCAACTCGTGACCCTAGTCTCGTGATCAAGTATTGCGTCGTTGAGACGTTTGTAGGGCGTGAAGACGAACATTCTCGATCTTTCCATTACTTTGTGTTGGAGTGCGGTTATGTTCTCAGAGTAGCAGCATTTTTTATCAGCTACCCGTGATTATTAAGGCAGATCCCCCACCACACCTAAATAATTAATGCTGTCATTGACTTCTTTAAGCAAAGGTACTTCAGTTATTAATCACCATTGTCTCTATCAACACACCACCTTTCAATACAAAATAAAATGCAGTTAAACACACACACACACACACACACACGCTCAAACACACAGATAACATGTTTACATGAAAACACACACACCACCCAGACAGTTATTTGGGTTACAAACTTATCCTATTTCACTGACACACACACACACAGTGCCCTTTGTACAATAGCTGAAGCACATAGTCGTTCTGCTCTACTGAACAAGTATAGGAACCCCATTAAATCTGACTTCCTTCCTCTGAGAACATGAAAAAGCATGTTTTATTTTACAAGAGGCTTTAATTTTCAGTAGCCCACGCCATCACAGATTCTTATGAGCAGTGTGAGATTCTCATTAGCCGCCGATTTCATAGAGTTTTAGTCAACTGTAAAGATTGCTGAATCTATGCATAACACTTAAACACAGACATGGCAGAGTTGTACTGAGCACGCTTAAACACAGGTATGACAGAGAAGCGGACATTCACCAATGCCAAGGACATCTTACAATAGCATGTTAGGCTTACTACCTTTGAGGACGGAAACACCAGAGGTCTTTTGCAAGAGACTTAGATTCTCAGGAGCCTATGTCTTTATAGGCTTAAATTCTTAAGATTCTTTTTTGATTCATATCATGGAGAGCCCTGATTTAATAAGATTTCAGCCAAACCATAAATACGTAAAATAATCTACCTTTGTTTGGGTCTGCTGAGTGGCCGAGAGGATACTTCCGCTGGTTAGGATAGAATAGTTAGCGCAAGCTATTCTGTCTGTGCCGGGTTCGTTTCACGCTCTCGGAGCCAGTTGACACTCTCCACCGCGGAGGCTTTCACAGGAAAAGGTGAACGTGCAACCCCCCAGGGTTATAGCCCTCTCCATAGGGGGTGAATTAGCACGTGAATAACCCGGGTTACATCGATTCCTGTGGAAGCAGGTGACAGGCCACTAAGCAGCCCTTTTGTCAATGTTTTTTTTTCTATTTTTTTTTTTTTTTTTTTTTTTTTTTTTCTTTGTTAATTTTTAATTATTCTTCTTTTTTTCTTATTTTTTCTATTTTTTTTTAATTTTAAATTTTTTTTTCTTATTTTATTATTTTTTTCCTATTTTTTATGTTAGGAAAAAAAGCAAAATAAGTACATCACTGGACAAAGGGAAATAATCTGGAAACAAAGGCTAGTTAAAATATCAATGCTGTCACCCAGCCCCCTACCCCCACACCCCACCCCATCCTACAAAAGTGGGTTATTAGGGCACTAGAACAAATTTTAAATATGGAGCGTTCACCAAATATGGAACAAACCTTGAATATAGGTTTTTCTCCAAATATAGAGCACTAGGTCATTCCTAAATAAATAGATCTCGCCAAGTGAGTAGTAGTATGGAGAAAAATAATTTTGTTTTCTGTTTCTTCGTCTGACAAAGTGTGGAGAAAATTTTGTTGTTTCCACTCCAAGCACATCACATCAGCACATCGTGAGTGTTATTTAACAGGCGCAGACCAACCTGTGATGCATTTGAAATTGAAAGACAAAACCCATTTTATGTTTGCAGCCACAAGAACACATGAAAAACACCCCCTGGCAATAGGCTCATCCATCAGGCCTATTCAAACGGTCTGGCCCATTCAAAAGGGGTGTTTTAAAATACCCCTTTCACGTCCACAGAGGTATGGACAGATTTTGCACTATAGACCTTTCTTTCCAGGGTGCTATGTGCACACACCCTTATTGTGTAATAAAAAAAATATTCTATTACACTACCGGGCAATCTGAGTGGGAAGTAAACTTAGGAAGTTACTGTTGATGTGACTTTCTAGAATAACATGATTTTACTTGCCAACTAACTTCAAAGATACCTACAACTTTCAAGTAACTTTAAAGTTAGTGTCATAAGTTCTTTTAAGTGACTTAAAACAAGTTCTTACAAGAACCTAAACATAAGAATTTGTAAGTTCTTGACCCTAGTCAATAAGACACTCGGACAGATTTCTCAAGTTACAAGGTCAACAAGAAAACTTTTTTTCTCAATAGTAGTCTGGTGGTGGGGCAGATGGTGTTAGATGGGCAGACGAGAAAGGCATGACATCTCTTTGCGAAGAGTATGACAAAATTAATGGATTACTAAAACCTATTGTTAATTGCTTATAAGTCCTTGAACTTTTTTCATAGTTTCTTCTATGCCTATCTTTTTTCCTTCCTCTAAAAAAGATTTCTTTAGTTCTTCAACATTTGCGGGTTGACTACGCATCTTATTTTGAATTTCAGACTTCTGTTGTTTATAGTTGGCCAAATCATCCTGGACTCTTTTAAATTCGTTATCGTCAATTTCATTATTTTCCAAAGATTTACTAATAATAAGTTTCATACTCGTCAGCTTAGCTGCTGCGAGCGTACTTAATGCTTCATGCTTCTGCAACTTAGTATAAAATTTTTTGTTAAGGGCTTCCATACCAAAGCATGCCAGGCTTGTGGCAAGGCCAACAGCTTCAACAGCAATTCCTACGACACTTCCCACCCCCGTTGCAAAAAGAGTTATACCTCCTACAGATAATCCGGCCGAAACCACCCCCATGGCCATTGATGTGTTGTGTACAGAATTGAAAACCGTATTGTAACGGCGTTTACACCTCGAGTATTTTGCTTGTTCTTCTTCCAAATACTTCAACGCTTCTGTAATATTCATTAAACGGAATGAATCTGCCTTTAATGTTTTATCACGCTCAATAGGCTCAAGCTGCTCAGGTGGTATTTGTGGATACAAGTTCACCATTTTTTATTTACAAATATTTTTTTAATCAGCAATTACATTTTGCAACTCTTCAAAAGTATACAATTTGCTGGCATAATAAAATGCAACAAGATCAATGTGTTCAAGGTTTATGTAAGTTAGACGAACAAAAGTTGTTTTGTCGACCACCACCTTGACAGCTGGAATACTGCTCGAAACATTAATAACATCATTATTTTTTGTAATAGCAATAAAGACCTTTGATGATTCTGTTACTGTTTCATTCCATGTAAGTTTAATTCCTTGTGCAATTTGAGCCTCTTTAGCAGTAGCAACAGATTTCATGATAATTTCAAATACTATTGTCGCTTCTCTAGCCACGACTAAGCTTGCTGGCATAAACACAACAGAAGTATCTGATCTACCCTTTCTAGTTGTAAGAAGATATCTCCGTCTCTCATAATTTTCATCTTTCAGTTTTTCTCTGCTATTGTTGTCTAGGGCAAAACTTGGAACAAGGCTTACAATAAGCGGCCCAGAATTAACAACCTTCCTAAACACTAAGGCGCCTTCATCATCAGTGTATACATAAGGACTAATAAATTCAATCTTTATGTCCCAGTCAATTGTGGGTGGTGGTGCCGGTACAGGTGAAACCACCCACTTACTACCTACATGTATTAAGTTGTAGGGCGCATTATTTACAGGTGGAGTAGGTACAGTAACATCACGCAGCTGACCAAGTTTAGGAATCTGTCTTTCACCATCTTTCATGTCAACAATTACTTTCCTCTTGTACATGCCATTTGAATCAAGTTCAAAACCATATATTTCTCCAATTTCCCCTTCCTTCTCAAAATCCTGTACGTCAGCCAAATCTTTCAACTCTGTTACTGAACACGCAACTGGTATGATTCTAGGCTTTGGACCAAGACCACTCATTTTTATAAACAAAAATAAAATTATTTAATTTCTAACACTACACTAAAATCATGCATAAGAACTGGTTTGTCATCCTGATTAGTTACACAGTGACTCAAAGAAACTAGAACCTAATTTTTTAAACTGCAAATTAGGAAATCTAACAACCACACTTTCACAATAGGGTGCAGTTCCAGTCGGCAAGCATCTCAGCAAAGTTGAAGGCTTTCCATTGTGAACATTCTCAGATGTGTTTAGTTCTTTCAAATAAACATTTAGCACTGTGTGTACTGACAAATGAACAGGATATCTTCCAGTTATTCTTGGTTTTTTTGGTGATAGTAGACGTTCGACTGATTGTGACCAATCTTCATCTAGATGTGTTATTTTTTTACCTAAAAATCCAAGTAATAATAAAAGACTAATTGATAAAGAAAACTGACCACTTTTTGGAAATTCAATTGTAACAAGTAAATTAGCTGGGTTTAAAGTTGCTTTAATTTTAAATTCATTTTGAAGCCATTCAGCTAAAGTACAAAAGTCATAATACCCAGCTCGTAAAGTATCACCCTTCTCAATACCATCAAGAGTTCCACTTACAGAATAATTTTCATCATCCGTTACATTAAACCACTTTACTGTATAAAACATTTCATGGATAGCCACAGCCTTGTTACCATCTCGATTATCGATTCCATTAGTTAGCCACACTGGTTTGCTTGTGTCAAGATTTACCCCACCCGGGTCTGCCCTGGGGGACTTGGGTGGGGTTAGGTATTTTTTAGTTCCCAGGGTCACCCTGGTCAGCCCCACAGGGTGGGTTTTTCTCTCTATTCTGGGGCATGTGTTTCTGTCTACCCTTTGTCCATTCACCTGTATTTGCCTTTTTAAAACTCTCCCTACTGTCTGCACTGCCTGTAGCTCTTGATATTGGATGTGTGTTGCTAAATGGTCTTAGCTTTATTTAGGCCCCATGTGTTAGGTTTATTTAACGTATTTGACCGGCTGGCGACATACATTCAATGTTCTGTTTTGGTTTTTTTCACAAGCAGTGCAGGCACGTCCTGAGAAAGCCTTGTTGCTGTCGGGACGTTAAGCAATGTACAATCAATTGTGTCAAGATTTGTTAAGGTTATAAACATTTTTATTATCACATAAAAAAAAGCACAATGGAATTTAAATCACCAACAATTGCCATTGTAAACGCGTTTCAATTTAACGTGGATGCCAAGTATAATGTTGCACCAACTTATGACCACCCCCACCTGGGTCTGCCCTGGGGGACCTGGGTGGGGTTAGGTACTTTTTAGTTCCCAGGGTCACCCTGGTCAGCCCCACAGGGTGAGTTTTTCTCTCTATTCTGGGGCATGTGTTTCTGTCTACCCTTTGTCCATTCACCTGTATTTGCCTTTTTAAAACTCTCCCTACTGTCTGCACTGCCTGTAGCTCTTGATATTGGATGTGTGTTGCTAAATGGTCTTAGCTTTATTTAGGCCCCATGTGTTAGGTTTATTTAACGTATTTGACCAGATGGCGACATACATTCAATGTTCTGTTTATTTATTTTTTTTCACAAGCCGTGCAGGCACGTCCTGAGAAAGCCTTGTTGCTGTCGGGACGTTAAGCAATGTACAATCAATCAACCAACTTATGACCAGAAAATAATTCAACTAAATCAGCTTGATATAGCTTTGTCTGAAGGAGATTTATTTCAAGTGAAAGTGCCAAATCCTTATGAGCATTACCTAAACCCTCCAATTACAGATGACTCTACTGCAAGAAAGTGGTCTTCAAGTCCACTACAGATGTTTCAAAACCAACTTAACTTTGCTATTCTATGTTCTACTACAGGCTGTGGTGTTTCATTTACAGACCATTTGAATCACTCAAACAAACTGATTAGGTCTGTGTATCATTTCCATGTTTATTACCAGCTTAGACGTATACTGTCAGAACTGCATACACCATTACCCACTGAATCCAGTTTCAACAGGTATAACAACCTCATGGATATGAAAGCGTTTGAACGCATTTGTAATGAATTTAACATAAGCACTAAGTATGACTTCACACAAAAACTTGATGATCACAAAGGCATTGGTACATTGTATTACGCTTTGAGTCACAGACAATACCCTCAAGATTATTACCCTGGTTACACTTCATTCTCATCAAAATCACAAGTCTGGTTAGGATCAATAGAACAGAAACAGTCAAACGCCTGGACCACATTTGTCTTAGATAAATCTGACGGGTTTACTCAAGCGGGAGTCGAGCGCGTCAATGAGTCTATCAGAACATATGTCTGGTGTTTACTAGGAGCACAATCACTAACAAAATCAAACATTTTGAATGGAAGTGGTAAATTTGAAGCACAAAAACAGTTTCTTGCAAATCTTGAAGATTCAATTAACTCAACAGTTGATCTTCCATCAAGCATACAGCGTTACCAAGACGTTTTAAGATATGCCAGATCAAAAGTTGACTTTGTAGTTGGCATCGGGTTATACATGTTACCATCTGACCTTCAACTCCAAATGGGTACAATAACAAATTATAATAATGAAATCATTGTTGCAGGTGTTGGTCAAAAACTCGGTCTCAATCAATCTGTAAACTTAGGAGCAACAACCACACACGTACAGCCGTTAAAATCATTACAGATGGTAACACCCCCGGCCCCGGCCCCAGCCCCCACACCGGCACTCATACAATCAGTACAGTCAACCCCTGACACACATGAGTCGGAAAGAACTGCATTGGTAATAGGTCTAACAGGATTAGGGGTTTTACTTCTTTATCTGTTTCATTAAATAACCCACCATCAACCCTCCTACTGTAACCAAAAAGACCCACACATGTTCTGCGATAAACCCTACTGCCTTTGCCGCTGTACTAATCAGCCAACTGACAACAGTGCCTATAATGCCAGGCAAAGCGTCCATTGCTTTCACAGCCAATTTCTTAAGCAAGTCTGATATGTGAGACAGTTGTTTCTTTACCCACGACTGTAAGTCTTTTGGATCTGTGGGGACTGGGGTTGGTGGTGCTGGAGGTGGAGAACCACCCCCGGAGACAGCCAACACAACTGTACTGATAATAAACCCCAGAGCTGTAATTAAACTGGCAATTGTGATACCCTGTTCTCTGAAAAGTGTTTTTAGTCTCTCAGCCAGAGTAGTGTCTTCGTGAAGTATTTTCTGAATAGTTTCTCTAATCCTGTTGACCTGTGATTTCAGTTTTTGTCTCCCAATACTAATCGCTTCTAACCTTCCTGATCTTTCTATCTGCAAATCATTTAATCTGTGTTGAATTCTTTCTTTCATTTCTGTGTCAAGATTTCCATTGTCTGCTGTAGCCAGTTTCTCTTTTTCTCGTTCTATGTGTTTGTCAAGCTCACCTAGTTTGGCTAAATTATTTACCATCTCACCTCTTATTGTCTGCAGTGATTTATCCAAACCCATAATCTCCCTCATTGACAAAGGTGGATCATCTATTGTTTTCAAAGCGTCATTTATTTGTCCTTCAGTAAATGAGGTTTCTTGTATCACTGTGTTTGCTATTTCTGGTAGGCTTGTTACTGGTGCCATTTCAATTTGTTGCCCCGTTGGCAACTTTGTTTGCGTGTCGTGAAGCACACTAACAAGTCTTGGGGGAACAGGAGACCCTCCAATACCAAGGTATCTTGCCAACCCAGAGTTACCACCGACTTCACCTTTAATTGTACTTAAAGCTCTAAACTTAGAAGGATTATTTTTATGTGTTAGATTTATTTTCCCTCTGTCTGTATTTACAAATAAGTGTCCTTTATCATATTCAAACTGATTAGGATCTATTACATCTGGGTGGACACCAACACTGTCATAAAATGAGTTTACTTTGTCTTTTAATAGTTCGTGATACATACTAGAACTAGTTACCATTCCAGTCATATCTGTTGCACCAGTATCATAGTCATTCATGTCATCCATTTCAAAATCTTCATGATTAAATCCTCCCGCTGCCATTGTTTTATTAATTTATTATTTTTTATTGTGCATAATAAAAATGACACAGTCTTACGGATCAAAGTTAGACCCATACAGAAAACTACGTGAGCCTCTGGGTGTTAAGGGCATTCGACAAACAATAGTCATCACAAACAATCCAAGTACCATAGACCAGAACCAAACACTTACAGTCAAGTTTCCAAACCTAGGACCCAGTGACGTTATTGTTCCTGGCACTGCAAGCCTTGCTTTTAATATTGAACTATCATCAGACGCAGACGTGAACAGAACACTAGTTAACAATCTTGGCAGAGCAATTGTTAGAACTATTAAAGTAAAACTTGAAGGACAGGAAGTGTTTAGTCTTGACGACTCTGATGTATTCTACTGTTACAAAGACCTTTGGCTAACAAAAGAAGAACGAGAAGACCGTATTTACCAAGGCATACAGCCAGATAATGTTGGTAAACTTCGAATCGACGCCGGAGATAAAGTAACTAATACAGCCATGGATGTTATAATGGCCGAAACATATGGATCCAGATTCTACATTCCACTTGAGTTTGAAATCCTAACAGCTCATCTGCCTTATTATCAAGGAGCACTGAATGACCGTCTGAGTTTTGAACTAACCTTCAATGACTACTCCAAAGTTATTAAATCATCTGATCTTAGTGCAACATATAAGATCTCTAACATTTCCTTGGAATATGAAATTGTCACACACACTGAACTAGCCAGACTCATACAAAATCAGTATCAGTCAAGACTACCAATTTATTATGACAGGGTGATTAGACATAGTTTAATACCCAAAGACAAAAGCGACCCAATGTGGAACATAAACTTAAACACGCCTGCTAGGTCACTGAAAGGTATTTTTATGTTGTTTATTGAACCAGCGGCTCCATACAAACGGGATTCAGAAAAATTCTACAATCCTAAGATTACACATTTGTCCTGCACAATTGAAGGCCGCCCTAATCAAGTGTACGCGTCTGGAATGTTACCTTATCAACACTACGATGAGATCACAAAGTATTTTGCGGGTGGAAGGATTAGAGATAAACCAGCAAACATTGCGTGCAAAGATCTACATCTGTATGACGTTAGGATCGGTCAATACCTGACAAACAAGTATGCACTGTGGTTAGACCTGCGTAGTACAGATGATGACTATCTTCATGGGTCAGGACGAACTGTTGAGAATGGTAGTGATGGGATTACAATTCAGATACAAAAGAAGGTTGAAACTGCTGCAGCCATAAATATATATTTGTACCTGATATATGACGCACAACTCAGTATTGCAGAAAGCAGACTGAGTGGACACATATATTAAAATTATATTGTGTATTAAAATGAACCGGAGCTTAATGACACTCGATCCACACTGTGGTTTATTTTGTGGTGCCACAGGCTGTGGAAAAACTGAATTTGTTCTTAATCTGTTACAAACAAGATGCATATACCATTTCAAAAACATTGTAATATTTTGTCCTACGATAAAACACAACAAAGCTTATCACAACCGTTTATTCATTTGGACTGACAGCAACATATACTTAGTCGACCCTGAGAAAAAACTGAATGACTACCTACAATATTTTTACAAACAATTTGAAGGACAGCCAACGTTGTTTATTGTTGATGACTGTTCTGCAGAGAAAGACATTGTCAAGAAGAGAAACACACTGGCAGAACTTGCCTTTAGTGGCAGACATGCAAACATAAGTGTATGGATTCTCACTCAGAAATATAATGCTGTACTGAAAGATTTTCGTAAACAGTTAAAGTTTATCTGTTTGTTTTACTGTAAGGATCGTGACAGCTTCGAAGACTGTCTCAGAGAAAACGATGTCATTCCAAATAAGCAAGAACGGGATGATGTAAAAAATAAACTGAAATCAACTAAGCATCTAAAGCTCATTTTAAAGACAGATCAACCTACAGGGTATGGGTTAGTGAATTAATTTATCTTTTGGGTTTGTCTATAAAAATGACGGACAGACAAGAGGATCAAAATTGGCCTATTGGTAAATTCATAGATATTACATCGAGTTTCAGGGGTTTTATGCATATTAGTGACTTAAAAACACAAGTTAGACGCCCTTTTTCAAAACTCCCAACACCGATGAAGATATACATGACATATAGTTTTTATCTTGGATATTCTAATACTTTTCCATGTTATAATAATAGGACAAAAGATTTTATAGTTTATGATGCTAAATCTGACTGGTTTAAAATTATGTGTTTACTCCTATACCATCAAATAAAAAAAGAAAATAAAAATATTAAATTTATTACTGTCAATAAAACGATATTACACATGCAAAAGCTTGAACATGATACCACAAAAGACATATCAATGAAGTGGCTTATTAGTTGGTGATTAATTTTGTCTATTATATAGATTTTAGTCAATAAAGTGCCATTTTCATTATATAATTTTCTATTTATTTTTTTGTCGGACAAATAAAAAAGATGGACAACCATCAAAGATTAAGAAACGTGTTTCACACAACTGACTTACCTATATCTAATATTTACAATGTCTATGAATCAATAGAAAGATCTTTTTTAGTCATACAAAATAACCTTCTTTCTGATAGTGTAAAGATTCAGATTGTTGCAAAAATAGAATTTGCCAGAGATGTTGGTGAAGTTATTGTAACGTATATCTCGACAAGGCAGCACACAGTTAATTCGAGAAGAGAACTAGAGAAAGTGTTTAGAGAAAGATTGTTACCAGACTTCCATGAAGCAATTACCCCACCCGGGTCTGCCTTGGGGGACTTGGGTGGGGTTAGGTATTTTTTAGTTCCCAGGGTCACCCTGATCAGCCCCACAGGGTGGGTTTTTCTCTCTATTCTGGGGCATGTGTTTCTGTCTACCCTTTGTCCATTCACCTGTATTTGCCTTTTTAAAACTCTCCCTACTGTCTGCACTGCCTGTAGCTCTTGATATTGGATGTGTGTTGCTAAATGGTCTTAGCTTTATTTAGGCCCCATGTTGTAGGTTTATTTAACGTATTTGACCGGCTGGCGACATACATTCAATTTTCTGTTTAGTTTTTTTTTTTTTTTTTTCACAAGCAGTGCAGGCACGTCCTGAGAAAGCCTTGTTGCTGTCGGGACGTTAAGCAATGTACAATCAATCAATCAATCCATGAAGCAATTGACAGAGCAGAAATGCAAGGGTCTGGCTGGCATGAAGGCCTTGTACATGAACTACAACTGAAGCAGTCAAGATATCATCCTATACTAGGTAAATCAGGGATACCACTTCCAACTGAGGTTGCAAACAAAAAGGCTGTAGTCAATATTCAAAACAATGATAATTTATGTTTTATGTGGTGTGTGCTTGCTAAACTTCATTTTGTAAGAGTAAAACCTGATCGTGTATCTAACTATACCAAATTTGTAAACGAACTCAACTTCAGTGGCATTGAGTTCCCTGTTAAAATAGAGGACATAGACTTGTTTGAAAAACTAAATCCTGGTATATCTGTGAATGTGTTTGTGTGGGAAAATGAATCTGAGAATAAGTTACAGCCAATTAGAGTATCTCCAATTGCCCCAACCTATGGGCAGCCAGAAGATAAACATGTTGACATGTTGCTAATAAGATCTGGTGATAACTTTCACTACACAATTATCAGAAGTATGTCAAGACTAATTCATCATACAACAAAACATGACGGTAAACAGGAATTTTGTAAAAAATGTTTACAGAGGTTTTCCTCTATTAAAGTAGCACACAAACATGTGCAGCACTGCAGGTCGGCTGATGACATTCAAACAATACTGAGGTATCCAGATCCTGGTAGTCAAGTGTATTTTAAGAACTATGGGAATCAGCAAAAGCTGCCGTTTGTAGTGTATGCAGATTTTGAATCACTCGTTGTTCCATATGAGGGTCCTGTTCCAGAGTCATTACCAAAGACTATAAAATTGAGTGACCAAGTGGTGTGTTCTTTTGGATACATTCTTGTTAGGTCAGACGGTCTTCATTCAGAACCTGTTATCTACAGGGGTGAAAATGCAGCTTGTCTGTTTTTAACAGAAATGAGACATTTGTATAGTCAGGTAGTACAGTATCTCACAACATGTCAGATGCCTTTGGTGATGACAGAAGAAGACAAACTAAAATTTGATACAGCAGAGACGTGTTGGATTTGTGAACAGCCTCTGGGAGGTGATAAAGTTCGTGACCACGATCACATAACTGGGCGTTACAGAGGTGCTGCACATGGTGATTGTAACTTGAAATTAAAAATAGATCCTAAGACATATAAGTTACCAATCTTTTTTCACAATCTGAAGGGATATGATTCACACATCATCATGCAGGCTGTTGATGAGTCTTACAGAAAAATTAGTTGCATTGCCCAGACAACTGAGAAGTACTTGACTTTTAGATTGGACAAATTAGCATTTTATGACTCCATGCAACATTTGTCTTTAGGTCTTGCTAGTCTGGCAGAAGGACTGACTGAGTATCCAATAACAAGTAAATATTTTGAACCAGACTTGATTAAGAAAGGAGTTTATCCGTATGAGTACATTGATCACTGGGTTGTGTTTGAGGAAACAAGACTGCCTCCAAAAGAGAAATTTTATTCTACACTAACTGGTAAAGGTATTTCTGACTCTGAATATCAACACGCACTTGATGCGTGGGATAAGTTAGGATGTCAGACAATTGGTGATTACCACGATCAGTACTTGAAAGCTGATGTTTGCTTGCTAGCAGATGTATTTGAAAGTTATCGTGAAAAGGGTTTGTTGCACTACAGTCTTGACCCTGCTTGTTACATAACTAGTCCTGGCATGACATGGGATGCATTTTTGAAATCCAGTAAGATATTTATAGACCTGTTGTATGATCGTACGATGGGTGAAATGGTGGAACGTGGATTGAGGGGTGGCATTAGTATTGCAGCAAATAATTATGCCAAGGCAAATAATAAATATCTTGACGACTTTGACCCCTCAATGTCAAGGTCATTTATTACGTACTTGGATGCTAATAATTTGTATGGATTTGCAATGTGTGAATTGTTGCCATTAAAAAACTTTTGTTTGTATGATTTGTCACAGTATGGCATAAAAAAATTAACAAAATATATTATGGATCGAGGTCAAAATGATGAAAAGGGTTGGATCTTTGAAATAGACTTGGAGTATCCACATCATTTACATGATTACCATAATGATTATCCATTAGCAGTTGAGAAACTGAGTTTGACTGGGAAAAAAGAAGACACCAAACTTGTACCAAATTTGAATGACAAATTCAATTACGTTTGCCACTATCGATTGCTGCAGTTTTACATCAGGCATGGGTTAGTACTAAAAAAAGTTCACAGAGGCATTCAATTTGATCAGAGTGCTTTCATGAAAGATTACATAATGAAGAACACAACCCTTCGTGCGAGAGAAGGTAACACTGCATTTGACAAAGACTTCTTTAAGCTTATGAACAATGCCTGTTTTGGCAAGACAATGGAAAATCCTCATCACAGAAAAGATGTGAGACTAGTCACAACTGAATCGGGTGCAATTAAACTTACAAGTAAGCCTCAGTACACAGGGTATAAAGAATTATATTCATCATTATATGCAGTGTCACTCAAAAAAAAGATTGTTAAACTGGACAAGCCAGTATTCATTGGTATGGCAATTCTGGAGTTGTCAAAATTATTAATGCTTGAATTTTATTATGATTACTTCAAACCAAAGTATCCTGACTGTCGTCTGCTATACACTGACACTGACTCAATGATCATTGATGTGTGTACTGAAGACTTTTATGAAGACATGAAAACAGAACTACACATGTATGACACGTCTGATTACCCTAAAGACCATCCACTGTTTAGCACACAAAACAAGAAAGTGCCTGGAAAGTTTAAGGATGAACTAAATGGTGTGCCAATAGTTGAGTACGTTGGACTGAGATCCAAAATGTATTCTATACTGCATCAGAAAGGTAGTCAGTCGAAAGCCAAAGGAATTAAAAAAACAGCAATAAAAAATAAAGACATACGTCATGAACATTACAAGCAAGTGTTAGATGGTGCATTAATGCCTGATTATCCAAACAAGTCACTGAGATCAAACAAACATAATCTTGAAATGATCCAAACACATAAGAAGTCTCTGGCAGTTGGAGACACAAAACGAGTGTTTCATAGTAAGGAAAAAGCTTATGCACCTGGTCATTACAGACTCAAGTTATCTGAAGAAATAGCTGACGAACTGGTTGATGAATTAATTGATGAGTTAGTTACTGAAATGAGTAACGGTGTCTGGGGGAATAATCTGTAATTCTTCTCTGACAAATGCCCTCTTTGGTGCAGGCTCATACAGATAATATATTGTTGCATTAGCTGAAGGAACTATTTTTTTTATATTATGAACAGATGTAGACCAAATTGGATCAGTTGCCCTACGTCTAACGTCATGTTCAGCCTCACCAGGTTGATACAAATATCTCACCTGTTTTGTAAATAAGTTAGTGTCTGGAGGTGTTATTGCTTTTATTTCTGACGGTATTGTTTTCAATTTAATAGAATCAACAGGTTTAGGGTGACCATCATTATTCATTGCTTTTATCACAGAAGGTAATCTTTTAACCCACTCAGTGTTACGTGCGTCATGCATGAGTTCCTTAGAATACTGATAGCTAAAAAGTCTCTCCGATAATTGCTTGTTAAAGTTTTCAACAATTGCCTGTGATCTATGCAAGCCTGGAATACCGCGTCTAACCAGTACGCCATGCTTTGCAAATAATTGATTAACAGCCCCTTTAAATTCACTCCCATCATCAACCTGCACAAGCCTAGGGTATTTTAAAGGACCTCGACTATATATTTTTGATAATGCAGTGGCCACTGTTACAGCTTTTTTGTCAGTTATGGGTTCTGCATCCTTATACCTTGAAGCTATGTCAACAACAGTTAATGCATACTTGTATCGTTTCTTTCTTATTGTGTCATGCGGAAGAAACAGGAGGTCCATTTGGTGTGTGTCATTAGGTGATGTGTTTTCAAAATGAGGCCTTGTTATTTTTCTTGGAGCAGGAAGATATATTTGCCAAATTGCCTGTTTTTTAAGCCACTGTTTTATTTGGTTAACATCTCCACCCACAGCAGCATGTAATTTTTTTATTGCAGTATTCCCTTTCCAGTAGCCAATTGGGGAGTAATATATTTTTGATAGTTTAGCGTCTGCCATTTTTTCTAGCAATATAAACTCCTGTAAAATATACTAATGTCATTCCTACTAAAACAAATATTATTTCTCCATTTCTTTGTTCTGAGCTTGGTTGGTAATAGTCGCTAAGTTTTGGTTGAGGAATAGATATGTCTTCACCAGTTACAAGATAGTATTCTTTGATCGCGTTATCAACATTTGAAAATGTATGCTGTGCATGACCCTCAAGTTTTAGTTTTTCATTAATAAAATCAAGTTTCTCAATTCTTTGCTTTTCGTAATCTTGTTGAGCTTGAGCTAGTTTTTCAGATGCCTCATTGTGGCGCTTCATTTCTTCTGCTGATTCTTCTTTACTAACTTTTGAAAAGAAATAGTTTGATCCACTAAAAGCTAATGAGTTAATAACTGCACCACCAATCATAACAGCTATAGTTGCCATATTTTTTATTTACTTAGAAATATTTTCCGGAATAATTCCTTGCTTGACTAGAAAATCTTTTGTTGCAATCGACGCTGTTATAACAACTACTAGCTTAGCACTGTCTTCGAAGTCTAATTTACTAAGGTCTGCTGATTTCATTTTGAGAAGACTTTTTCCCAGCATAGAATATGCTACTGCTAGTCCACTTATTACAGCGGAGTGATAGACAAGGTTCATTAAGTTCTTTGTGTCGCTCATTTTCTTATACTACAAAAATTAAAATAATAAATTTATTTACTGCATGTAAAATGGGTCCAAAGGTTTTGGAACTGCTGGTAATGTGGAGACTTCTTCTTTTGTTTTTGGAGTGTTTGATTTTTTGGACACTGTTTGAGTGTTTGGTTTGTATTTTTTATATAATTGGTAACCTACGTAACCAAATCCAACAAGAAATCCAGCAACTATATAATTTGTTGTTGTTTTAGTTGTTTTTTTATCACTTTGTGGGGTATGTGTTGGTTCTAATGGTAGTGTCACTGATGATGTTACGTCAGTCTTTTCTGTTAATGCTTGAAGCTGTAATTTCTTTTGTCTGTTATATTCAGCTAATCTTTTCCCAGCCTCTATTCGACCTGGACTTTTAGTCTTAGTCACTGTTTGAACCTGTGTCAAGACATGGCTCTGTTGTGGAGTCGTCTCGTCCATTTTCTTCTAATTTAAAATTTATTTTAGAAAAATCAATATGACTACTAGTAACAAGTAAGGTTACAGCAGGCGCAAGGTAATTCCCAAACTTATAAAACATGACGCATGCTAATTTACCAATCGAACTAGAAACAATAGGATTGCTTTCTAAATCATGTAAAAGGTTTTCACTATCAACAGGTAGGAAGTGACTCACAGCTTTTGTATATAGGAATATGAGAGATCGACTCAAATCACGAGTCATTAGTGAGGCAATGTGATTTTCATAAATTAAATGTAATTTATTTAATTCATCGGCTGAAAGAGATTCTATATCTTGTGTCATGTACTGTTTTCCGAGATAAGTTTTGGACTTTCCAGAAACAATCACAGATAGAAGCCGCTGTTTTTTTTGGTCTAAGTCTTTATTTTCTACAGCGCAGATATCACTTAAAAGAAGTAATTCGTCTTGATTCATTTTATAATGTAATATAATAATTTTGCTTAAAGAAGTCAATGACAGCATTAATTATTTAGGTGGGAGTGGGGGATCTGCCTTAATACTCGCGGGTTGGTAGCTGATCAAAAATCGTTGCTTTGAATGATTTCTGGAGTGGAACTAAAATGGCTAGGCGATTAAGGTATTGGTGGTAAGTGCTGGAGTTTGTTTGTCTAAATACGGAGAGGATCAAATAAATCTATAGATTGGGGGGAGGGGTGCCCATCAACTGTCCACTTGTCTATCTCTGGAGAAGCACAGGACAGGAGTTGCTGGAGGTCTCTCGTCGACGGCCTATACCCGGGTAGGGGTGACAGGCGTAAGTAAGTAAGTAAGTAACTGTACCTTTACCTTACTGTGTCGCTTCTGTTTCATCTCTAAACTTTCTAGAAAATAAACACCAAAAACTGCACACTGTTTAATATTATCATAAAGGGATGCGAGTAAAAGGTTCCAGTTTGTGGCCCCCACCCAGGTCTGCCCTGGCGGACTTGGGTGGGGTTAACTACTTTTCAGTTCCCAGGGTCACCCTGGTCAGCCCCACAGGGTGGGTTTTCCCCTCTATTCTGGGGTATATGTTTCTGTCTACCCTTGGTCCATTCACCTGTATTTTCTTTTTTTAAACTCTCCATACTGTCTGCGCTTCCTATAGCTCTTGATGTATTGGATGTGTGTTGCTAAATGGTCTTAGGTTTATTTAGCGTATTAGACTGGCTGGCGACATACATTAAATATTCTGTTTAGGTTTTAGGCACGTCCTGAGAAAGTGTTGTTGCTGTCGGGATGTTAAACAATGTACAACCAACCAATCCAGTTTGTGCCTGAAGAAAACACTCTCCAAATCCAGCTGACCTTAAGTGCTTTGTAAAAAGCTTCGATATCCATTACCTTGAGCCCTCCTGCTTCATACTGTCTAGAAACTGTAGTTTTTTTTTTACTTTATCTCTCTTTCCTCCCCAGATGAAGTTAAACATTACCATGTTAATTTCTTTAATAATTACACTCCCTGGGGAAGGCAAGGAGATAAAGAGATACAGTGTAAAAATTGAAAGAATTAAGGACTTGAAAACAACATTTTTTCTGATAGGTGCTAAATCTCGCAGTTTCCACTGTTTTACAATATTTTTTTTATTTTTGCAAGTTTTTGTTTATAATTCAGGAGTATGATATAAGGCAGTTATGTAGAAAAAGTAACTCCCAGGACAGTGAAGGTAGCTGGATTCCAAGAGATGCTGAGATGTGGAGCATGTAAGGCAAATCCTGTTGATTCCAATCCATGCAGCAACAGTCTTTTCAAAATTAATTTTTAGCCCAGAAATTACTTCAAAATGTTCTAGCTCTAAGATGACACAATCAAATGATTTTTTGGACCCATCTAAAAACAATGACATATCATCAGCAAACAATGAGACTAAGAATTCCTGTTCTTTGCATTTTATACCTGAAATGTTCTTATTATTCCTAAACTTTATGGCCAACAACTCAACACATACTAGGAAGATATAGGATCCGCTTGTCTACAACCTCGCTCAACAGAGAAACGACCAGACACTTGCCCATTCACTGTCAGACAGGACTCACTGTTTTTATAAAAATATCCACCCATTTTGAGATACCACTGCCAAATGTAAACATTTTTTAAGCTTTATGAATAAATGAATGAGAGACAGAGTCAAATGCTTTTTTCAAAATCGACTAGCAACAACAATCTAGGTTTTTTAAATGTCTCTGTATAATGAAGCACATCATACAAAAGTCTAATATTGTCAGAGATTGATCTACCTGAAATGAACCACTCTGGTCTTCATGAATTATACAAGGGAGGACCTGTTTTGTTCTATTGGCGATACATGCGGATGCAATTTTATAACTGACATTAAGCAGAGATATTGGACGCCAATTTTTTAAATATTGTTTAGATTTGTCCCCTTTAGGTATAAGGGTTATCAGCCCATGTCTTTGTGTGACTGACAAAGACCCATGGTCGTATCCCTCGTTGATAGACCTCACTAAGAAAGACCCTAGCTCCTTCAAAAAAAATTTGGCCGAACTCTGCTGGGAAACCATCACTTCCTGGGCTTTTCCCATTTTCCACAGACTTTAAAGCACGAGAAGCCTCCTCCTCGGTTATGTGTCCTTCTAGACTGTCCCTCTGTTCTTCAGACAATGTTTTGAAAAAACAGCTGTCAAAAACTGACGGGTCAACATCATGTAAATCTGAATCTTGATTCTTGTATAATTCCCTGTAATACTTCTCTGCCTCCTTTACAATACCCACCTCATCTGTTATCTTTTCACCATTGTTGTTTTCTATGACCTTTATAAATTTACTCGTGTAATGTCTTTTTTCCATACCATAAAACCTGAGATTAAGAGAGTCTATTTTGTCAAAACACAAAAATCGAATGCATACTTACATACTTTAAATGATAATAACATGTTATGAGATTAGGCATTGTGTCGGGTGAAAGGCTGGGACCCTAGGGGATGTAAAGAAGTCATTCCTGAAGCATGTTCATGGATTTGAAATCACAGTGCTTTGACCTTAACCATGACATGTTAATAGAGAACAAGAGTGCTGTCAGCTGGGAATTAAAAAATGTCTCGTGTTAACCAGACACTCGTGTAAAGCATGCTCATGTTAACTGGAATCCACTGTATATCACTATATCTCCTTATTTGTTGACAGAGAAACAAATCATGCATTGTGGCTTTATTATGTCACAAGTCAAGATAAATAAAAGTCTTATCTCACAATGTAAACCTGTCTGCCCTCCCCTCCATTTGCTTTCAAGGGACTCGACATACTACATATTTTTCATGTCTGAATCAAGTTGAGTATGACCTAGTTCTGAGTGACACCTGTTCTTATTGAATTTGGAAGACTTTTCAAAATGATTCTTTCAAACTCTTTTGTCAGTTGGTACAGCCAAACACGCCATACCATACATATCTTAAACAAAACCCAAAGCTAATACAAGAAGCACAAATTCCCATTTTACATTCACTGTTTTTTTTCCAACACCAAAGAATACATTTTTGGAAAAATCTTAATGAATTTCTTACCTGGTTGCGCTGGCATGCAGCTGCAATGTCAACACAACCCAGGTAAGAAGGTCCTGATTTTTTTCCCAAAATGTGTCCAATACAAAAAAGTAAAACATTCATCTTCTTCCTCACCCATCAAAACAGTTCTTGTCTCGACCAATGTGACTTTTGGTTGTTCTCTAAACTCTGAGAGGCTGCAGGACAGAGGTTTTCATGCATCCAGGACCTGGTAAAAGCAGTAAATGTACAACTCCAACCTTTACCTTCATCAGAATACCATACTTTCTTTAAATACTGCATGAAGTAGCTGAAGTTTTATGTCAACAGTAGAAATTTTTGCTATTTCAAAATGTGAAAATATCAGGGAAACTGGGCCAATGATTTTGGTTTAATGGCACAACTCTTGTTACTTTTTGATTATACCTCGAAGTAGTGCTTACTAGTTGATCTGTAGCTGTTATGACAATAAAACCGTTGTGCACAGTGCTTGTATATGTAGCATCATGCAGGTCCCCATTTCAAACACAACAGACAAACGCATAGATACCTCTAGAAAGCCTGTCATGGATGTATTGGTGTTATCTTTTAGTCCCCAGCTCTCATGAAAAATCAAACTATGCCTGCAAAATCAGAAATGGGGACACATTTCTTGGAAGAAGAAAAAGGTACTGTTAAGAAACGAGCTTTTGCAGCCATGCAAGCCTGATTTGGTCTGAAAGGAATTATTATGTCAACTGTTAATAGTGCTTTTGGCAAGTCCTGTAAAGGTGTAAATGAGTGGTTAAAGGGAAAGTTGTGTCCCATTTACAATTGTTTGTGTGAGAGCAAAGCACCAATGAAACCATTTTAAAGGGACTGAAACAGACGTTGAAACTCATTGAAACAAATTGTCATCATAATCCGACTCTGAATAATGTGAAAATCTTGCATTTTTTAGGACTACTGTTGTCTTTCCTGCTTGAGGCTAGACCACCAGCAAAATGATTATATCTCACTTCTTTGAAACAGATCTGGTTTTCAGTGAAAGTTCAAGAGGTTAGGTTGCTCTGGCATCACCCTTGAACTATCATAGTCGATCAGTGTCTTCATCTTGTTATTGAAGGCTGAATGGGTTAAGCTAAGCCATCTTGTCCACAGTACCCGGTGGAGATGGCAAGCTGGGACATGTGCAAGTGATGATCCAGCACGATTCTTCAGAGTTCCTGCTGTGTACACTGAATCACTGCAACCTGCTGCAGCAGCCCCTTGATCTTAATTTCAGCCATGGGGAAGAAGTCACTTTCTTCTTAACTGGAACAGGTACTGAATGTATATGTGTATGTGAACCTTTTACATTGTTAAAGTTGTTCTTCCGGGACTGCTTAAATCAATGTTCATCTTGCCTGAAATAAAACTTTCCTACCCATCTGTTCACAAGCCATGTGGGTAGATGCATGTAAGAGAGGTGTCATTATTCATGTATGTTACTGTTCATTGCCCATTTCCTACTTGGCAAGGGAGAAGAGGACAAATTTTTTTTTTTCATTTTACAACATAATATGAACTTTATAATTGAAAAAAAGTTAAGTTAGTCTTTTGCTTTGTGCATCTTTTTTGTAAGACATACCAAGAAAATGTACAAAAAGGAGACATTTAACACATTATCGCCTAACGAAAGTCACTTTAATGTTCAGAGAGAAGCCAAAGCTATCATTAGTATAGTTGAAGTGGTTGGTCACTGTCATGTTTTTTTAGTAGTATTAGTACAGTGTATGTGACATACAATGTCTTATGTTACAGTGTATGTGACATACAGTGTGTTGTTTTACAGTGTACATCACATACAGGGTCTTGTGTTACACTGTATAACTTTCCTATTCTCATGCTGTGGCCATGTTACCGCAGGATTGTGAGGTGGTCTGTTCAGTGAACTGCAAGTTGTAAACGTGGAGAATACGCAAATACCTTGAACACCTTGAGATATCCACTAGATCTCATGCACACTGTGTGATCCTCATGAGTGCATGCACACCGAGTGGTCCTGTATGACTAAGCATTTCTGAAAAGATTGTGAAGTTTTGAGGGTCATGAGGATCTGCAGATCTGCACAAGCCCATGACGATTTCTCCGTTTGCAGGGGCTCATAAGGATCACACAGTGTGCACAAGCTGGGCTCATGAGAATCTGCCAACATGTTCAAAATATACCCCTTTTGAGTAAGTGCTTATCACTTGGAGTTCATGTGGAGACTCTTCTTTTTGCTATCTCATCATCGCCTTCCTAATGCGATTTTAAAGACAAACATAGTGTAACATGGGACACTGTATGTGACATACAGTGTAACACAAGACACTGTATGTGACATACAGAGTCCTAATACATAAATTTATGACAGTGGCCACTAAAGCATTTGTGTGTCAAGTCAAGCAAATATTATTTATCCCATTTCTTGGTATAATGTGCATGTGTTTTTCAGGTGCAAAATAAAACTCAAATAAAACATAGATCTCGCAGAAGCACCTTTTTTTTATGATTTTCAGAGAAATGAAATACAAATTTACAAACTGCTGGCCACTGGGAAGTAAGGTCTGGCGTCGGGAGGCTGTTTATGTCAGGTTGAAGGTCCCAAACAAAATGTTAGATCCCCCTTTTAATGTAGAGAACTGATCTGCCAGTTAGAACTATCTACTGAGAACTGTCTACTGATTGTTGGTGAAGGATTTGGTTGGGGGCAGTACATTTGTATACAGAGGTTCCAGGTGCAAACCTTGTTTGTTTTTTATTTTTTGTCTGTAAGTCTATGTCAGAGATGACTCAGGACCCTTATCTGTGCAGGAATTGTTCACCTGACTGGGTATTTGCTTGAGGAAGAGGATATCCCCTTTGCTGATGACTATGATGACGGAGATGTTGATTCAGGTCTGTTCAGTTGTCTTGTTTGAGGCCACGTGATATCTAACATGTTGACTGATTTTTTAAATTTATTTTTATAATGTCTGCACAGCATCAAAGACGTCATGCAGACATCCAAAATAAACAACTATTAGATATTTTGGATGGAGCAGGGCCGAAAGCTAGACATTGTATTTGCCCAAACAAAGGTCTTTCAGTGATCACACCATCACAGTGACAACAAAGCTTTCATCTTACCAGTGCCATGTTACGGAACACATACACAAGCATCTTTTCGTATTTGCATTATTCTTTTTAAGTCCCTTCTATTTATGGGCCTTTTGTGATGGGTCGCGGTGGAGCTGATTCAATAACATGCCCATGACATCATAGGGGAGCAGGCCTCAACCTTTGACAACTGAAGTAAAAGGTTAAAAATTATGTCTAGTTATGCTAACCTCACTGCAGAACACACGTTTGGCTCAAAACACCGTCTGTGTGTGTGCGCATATGTATGTAACAAGAGAATCTCAGATATTTGTGTATGTAAAAGTTTGAACATTGTGTGCCTAAGAGTGCATCTGAGCATATTAAAATTGGATGTCTCTTTGAAGAGTTAAAAGACCGTTTATAGAAAGTCAGTTGACCCACATTCCGTAATTTTTGTCATATTGACTGGAAATTGGGGTATGGCTAGCTCTGGAGAGAGACATTGGATGATTTCATTAGCTTTCTTTCATGTTTATATGAATTTTCAGTAAGAATTTTTATCATGTTGACTTGAAATTTAGGTATAGCTCGCTTGGAGAAAGACACTGGATGAGTCATTAACTTTCATGTTCATGAGTTTTCAGTAAGAATTAATTCTTTGTATAAAAAAAATTGAAGGAGTAAAAAAGCCACTTCTGACAGTGACGGTGACGTAAAAGCAACAATACTCTAGATTTGACGTATTCTCTCTCTCTCTCTCTCTCTCTCTCTCTCTCTCTCTCTCTCTCTCTCTCTCACACACAGGTATTGTTTAGTTCCCAGGGTCACCCTGGTCAGCCCCACAGGGTGGGTTTTTCTCTCTATTCTGGGGCATGTGTTTCTGTCTACCCTTGGTCCATTCACCTGTATTTGCCTTTTTAAAACTCTCCCTACTGTCTGCACTGCCTGTGGCTCTTGAAATTGGATGTGTGTTGCTAAATGGTCTTAGCTTTATTTAGGCCCCATGTGTTAGGTTTATTTAATGTATTGGACCGGCTGGCGACATACATTCAATGTTCTGTTTAGTTTTTTTCACAAGCAGCGCAGGCACGTCCTGAGAAAGCCTTGTTGCTGTCGGGACGTTAAGCAATGTACAATCAATCTCACACACACACACACACACACACACACACACACACACACACACACACACACACACACACACACACACACACACATTGAGCACTTTGTGGGTTATGGCTCATCCCATCTTGTTTCTCAAACAGTGGAAAAGTAATGAGTTGCATCTGTCTTCTTCAAAACCTTGCAAGTGCCCAAATGAATTGATTCTTATTCTCAAGAGAATGAGAAGCAGAAATGTGTGCTGACTGGGAAATATGCTGTTCAAATTTAATGATTATTTTAAATTTAATTTAATTATTATTTTTTCAGCGCTTATTTGTTTTTCTTGTTTAATCAATGTTGAAGACAGAAAAAGAATGACTCTCAGACATCGCAGAGGCATGACTGGATGCACAGAACTTATATACAGAAGCAGGTCTATGTACTCATTCATTATATCAGTGCTCGTCCCCAAATAATTGCTGATTAGGTTCTGCAGCTATTTATTTCCTGTGTGCAAACCTCCATCTTGTCAAAATGTGAGCACATTCTTCTGCCGCTTATCACGTCACTTTCATATAGATTATTGATGTCATTGCTTTGTGATCATTCCAGATTCTTGTTGGTTCTGCTGGTGATGTATTCGAGAACGAAACAATGTAAAAGCATAAGTCAAGTCTGACGAATGTATAACCATACAGTACCAGGGAGTCCACTCAAATTCAATCCACAGACAAAGAAGTACCTAACGGAGAAAGAAACACGCTTAGAAAAGATGGGTACAACACAATTTATTAATATTTTCGGTAAATACCCTTTGTCAAAATAGACAAACAAACAAACAGAGAGATTAGCCGCTACTTATCTTCACTGGCAGAAGGAATGTGGCAACTGAAGGAGGTGACGTAAAATAAAAGAAAAGGAAGAACAAAAGTGCGGAAAAAGTAAAAATGACGTCAACGAAAAATCGTAAGAGAGAGACTCGGAAAGAACCTGAACACGAGAAACAAGAGTGTGTGCAAGCACGTGCAGGAGCGAGCAAAAGAAAAGGCGTGTAGGTGAGGCCAGAGAAAGAGAGACAGACAGCTGTGGGGATATACTTACTTAGGCCTGTCAACCCTGCCAGGGTATAGGCCGTCGAAGAGAGACCTCCAGCGACTCCTGTCCTGTTTTTCTCCTTCGATTTTACTCCAGGTGGTTCCCAATCCCAGTCTCTTGATGTCTGCTTGGAGGTCTTGACGCCAGGTGTTTCTCAGCCTGCCTCTTTCCTCTTTCCCTGGGAGTTCCATGACAATGCCTGCCTAGTGATACTAGAAACTGGCTTTCTCAGACTGTGACCAATCAATCCCCATCTTCTTCACCCAATTTCATTCTCTGCTGTTATCTGCTCTGTTCTCTCCCAGAGTCTGACATTGCTGATCTTCTCTGGCCAGTTGATTTTCAAGATTCTTCTAAGGCAACTGTTTATGAAGATCTGTACTCTGTTGACTGTGGTTTTTGTCAATCTCCAAGTCTCTGCTCCATATAGGAGAACTGCTTTTACGTTTGAGTTGAAAATCCAGACTTTGGTGTGTTGTGACAGCTCTCTGGAACTCCACACTTTTTCAACAGGAGAAAGGCTGCTCTTGCTTTACCGATTCGTGCTCTGACATCTGCATCATTGCCGCCTTTTTTGTCGATGATGCTCCCGAGATAGGTGAAGGACTCCACCTCCTCCAACTTGGTGCCAGCAAGCAAGACTGGTTCTTCCCTGGTTGCGTTCAGCCTCATTGTCTTTGTTTTCTGTTTGTGGATGGTGAGGCCCACTTGGGATGAGATGTCAGCAAGCCTCGTGGTCTTGTCCTGCATTTGTTGATGAGTGTGGGACAGTAAAGCCAACTCATCTGCAAAATCGAGGTCGTCAACTAAGCTGTTTCCACAGTGTCCACTGTATTCCGCTTCTTCTCTGCTCAGTGGTCCTCTTCATGACCCAGTCTATGGCTAGTAGGAAGAGGAACGGAGACAGCAAACACCCCTGCCTGACGCCGGTTCTGACCTGGAGCTCCCTGGTGAACTGCGTGGATCACGCGACATGTCATGCCATGCCATCGTAGCTGCTCTTGTTCTAGAGAGTAACAAAGGTTTGGGTATATCAAAATGAAGTCTAGTATGAATAAAAGCAGTGCGCACTCGTTTTACACTGCCGGAGGATGGAGACATTTTCATGTAGCACATTTTGTTTCCAGTACGGCTGCAGACGAAACCACTACTGTTGCAGCCATGTTCACAGGGGATCAGTAGTTTACACGGGTCTCATTGTTCCTGTATTCAGTGGTAGTATGCACTATATGTCACTTAAAAGGATTTCATTATTTTTTAAAGTACCATTTTCACATTTAGATATACTAAGAGAAGAAATAATTACGAAAAAGCTTGCCTTGAACTCAAATAGCAATACTCAACAATAAGGTATCCCAAATCACGTGATCAAAACGTGATACTACATACACGCGGATTTGTTGACGTAAATTTTGGTGTGCCGACGAGTTCTTTTTTATTTGTTCTACATAAGCTTGTTTGTTTCCCCAAAAAGCAAATGTGTAAAGTTGCTGTGCACATTTTTACGTCTTAATAAAGGTTTGTCATGTTTATTTCCATTCACTTTATCATCGCATTGCCCGTTTCATTTCGACACCACAGCACCAAAACAAAACGCAACCTACAACACAAACGCTATCTTCGAAACCTATGTCCGAAGTGCAACATGTTGCATGCTGTGAAAGAGAAAGAGTGCCACACCACTTGGTTTTAACTGTCATGGCTGAGCAAAGTTTTGGAGCTTGATTATTTATTTATTGCCGTAACATTTATTTTAATCAGTTGCACTGGCAAGCTATATGTGGTGATGTGCAATCACTGCAAGTGCCAGTTAGCCCCCAATTAATTATGCAGTCTCAGTGATCACTGATGGTACAGTACACTTCACACTGAAAAAAAATACACAGCACAATGTGAACACGCTTGGAAGTTCATGCAATGCTTTGTTTGAAATTAAACCCTATCTTGCTAGCAGTAGCCTACTGCACAAAAGAGGAACTTATTTTGCTGCTGTGTAATTTGCAGTTTGTCTGCATATAGACATTTGCATTTCGCTGCAAGGATTCTTACCAGCTGACATTAGCACTGACATATATATTGGGATTAAAACGAGAAAGAAAACGGAGAAAGGTGACACAGAGATGATTTAATAAATCAGTCAGTCAAGTGATAAAATGAATGAGATATATGTTTTATGATGAACAGCTAGTTAAGGGGGGAGGGGGGAGGAGGCACATACTTTATAATGTACACATATTATTTCAGTGTTTCCATCACCCACTCATAACACCATTGGGCTCGATGAGTTCTCATATTTTATTTGAGTGGTTTACAAAATACATGCACTTGCTGCTGTTACATTATCTTCTTACTGGTTTTGACATTTCACTGTAAGATTTACTGTCCCATACTTTAAGCCTGTCCTGCCTAACGCTCATGGAGGTTGACTGTATCATTGATGTGTTTGAGGTGGCAGTTTTGGCCTCACCTTTAATTTTGGTGCCCTTGTGCATGTGGCCACCAGTACTATTACAGAACTGATGGCTGCATGTGCAGGCTAGTTCACAGTATCACTTATCAATGTGAACTGGGCAACCTATTGTTTGAAGTGATCAGTGGTGGCATCATCCATGATGTATGTGTGCATTTGGCCACTGGTACTGTTTACAAAGGTGCTGTTTACAGAACTAGTGTCTGAGTATGCATATTAGTTCTGTTATTGTTATCAGGTGTGGCCTTATCTCTAAGATTTGGTGCCCCTGTGCATGAGGCCAACAGTACTTTTCACAGAACTGATGGCTGCATGTGCAGTGTGATTAACTGTACACATGAGATTTGTAGCTGGGCAGCTAAAATACAGTCAGTCAATACAAGTCACTTTCTTAATCTCAAGTCTCTATATATAAGTTTTACAGTCCACATTAGTGGATACAATTGTGCATGTCTTTTGTGGGTGTTCTGCGGTTTTGTGTGTGTATGTGGGGTGTGGTTGAAAGTGGGGCAGTATGGCACCTATTACAGTGTATGTGTATGTACAAAACCTACATTACAAAGAAACATAAATTAATAATTTAAATAAATAGTTATTTGGGTTTAACGCTGCGCAGGCGACTACGGCCATCTCACGGCAGTTAAATAAATAAAATAAAGTAAGTCAAAGATACCTGGGACATATGAATGCTAAGTAAAGTACAGATTATGAACACCCAAAGTGTATATCGAAGGCACCGAGCTGAAGACTGTCGACCAGTTCAGGTACCAGGGGAGCATCATCTCTTCTGACGGTACTATCAACAAGGAAATCGCAGCTCACATCACCAAAGCCAGCCAAGCCCTGGGTCGTCTGCGCACTCATGTGTTGAGTAACAACAACGTCAAGCTCTCCACCAAGATCAAAGTCTACAAGTTAGTAGTCCTCCCCAGCCTCCTCTACGGTTGTGAGTCATGGACGCTGTACAGAAAGCATCTCAAGCAGCTTGAACGTTTCCACATGAGATCCCTGCGCTCACTCATGGGCATCAAATGGCAAGACAACGTGACAAACCTGGAAGTCCTGGACAATGCTGGCTTAGTGAGTTTTGAAGCCTTGATCTTAAAGACACAACTTCGCTGGACAGGTCATGTCATATGCATGGATGATTCTCGCATGCCACGCCAACTTCTGTATGGTGCACTCTCAAAAGGCCACAGGAAGCAAAGACGGCCAAAGAAATGCTTCAAAGACTGCCTAAAAGACAGCCTCAAATACTGCGTCTTCCTGGTAAAGGAACTTGAAGCACAAGCACAAGACAGATCTGGCTGGCATGCCGCCACCAGGAAAGCCTGCACGCTCTTTGAACACAATTGGCTCGAACGGATCACCAGTGCCAGAGCTCGCAGAAAGACAGCGTCGACTCTCCCCACAGCAAGTTCCAGTGCCCCCATTGCCCTCGCAGGTGTGGCTCCAGGATTGGCTTGGCCAGCCACACCCGCACCCACAAATAGAAGTCATGCACAATGACAACATCATCGGTTTCCATGGTCTACCCATTATTAGTATTACCATGTACGTGTATAAGACATAAAACATTTATTCAGCAAGTAAAACGTTACAAGGATTTGTTTTCTCAAAACACATTACCGATGGTATTACTTACAGGAATGTTACCTAGGTAGCCTAATTTTAGCCAAAATTTGGTTGTGTCCGTATAAGGGATTGTTGGCAGGAGAGGGGCGCCATAGATCAGGCCATAACCCGAGTAGCCTCCCCTTAGTCCCATCCAGTAAGAGATTACCCAGCATACCTCAGTTTAGTTCTTAGCTAGCCTGTAGACGGTTGTGTCTTTGCGACGCTCTTCGATTCCTACGGTTTTTGTGACCGGTCGTCTTGCGACTTTACTTTCTGTTCTGGTTCACTCGGTTGTGCTGGCTTGGAGCTTACTCGAGTGTTGTGCCTGAGACTGTTTTGAACTTGGCTTGGTGCTCACGAGGATTGTGACCGGTCGTCTCGCGAATTGACGCTCTGTTGTGGACTTAGCGTGCCTGGGACTGGTGCTCACTTGGATTTGGCGGGCTTGGAGCCCTCTCAGCTTGTACTTAGCGCTGTGTGGACCACAATGTGCCTTGCCTGGCGTGCCTGTGACGAGTTGGACCCGGGTGGTGTCTATGAGTCCGGTGGGCCTCAGGACGTCGCTGCACAGGCGTGGGTTTGCTTCATGGCCAGGTAATATCTCGGTGAATGCCCTCGACTGGCGCTCAGGGGAAGGGAAGAGCGCTGAGCGTCGGCACGCGCTGTGCACTCGTTTGTTTCGTTTTCACCCTCGCGCGCGGAATTTTGGTGCGCGGCCTCGGCAGCTGCGCTCGCTTGTTTTTCATTATGGCCTCTATGTTGCAGTTACCAGGTTCGTTCCTGCACGCATTGTGGCGTTGTTCAGGGGCCCTGTGACGAGCTGGGAGTGAGTCGGCGCATACCTACACTTTTGGCGCCCCCTGCCTGGAAGATACGTGGTCCCAGCTGTGGAGATTCTACTGCCGTGAATGCCCGACACCTATCAGGGAGCGACCGCCAGTTCCTGCCCAGAGTGCCGCGGTTGGTCCCAATACAGTTGGACCGTGACGGCCCGGGCCGGTAGGACTAACAAGGCGCAATTCCATGGAGGGCCCTAGTAAGGTTTCCCTTACCGTGACGAACAGGACAGATACCAATGCGCACGTTCCGCGGAGGGGGCGACAAAATTTTCCCTTACCGTGACTGAAAAGTCCTATCCTTCTACTGCCACTAGTGCCAGGCAGACGTCGGCACCCGAACATACGACGTTCCTCGCCCCAGGCCAGACGCCGGATCGCAGACCTGACAGACAGAAGGTGTCATGCTCGGGGGCTTCGGATGGAGAGGCACGAGCCAGACTCACGGCGGGATCAGGCCCCTAGAGACGACCGCTCGGCTTCTCGGTCGCAGGTCAGTGATGAGTGTGTATGTAAGAACATATATTGTGCGGTAGGCAGGGATGTCACTGGAGCTGGACACCTATAGGACAAATGTCCTGGAGGGTGGCAGAGGGATAGGACATTTGTCCTGAATTGGAACAAAACAATAGGACATTTCGCGCGTGACAAAACTGATAGTAAAACAGAAACCACATAAACACAGGCTGAGTGAGATATTTATTGACTGTTGACGAAAAGGACATAAACGTAAAAAGGCAAAGAAAAGTGAACAAGTTATTATGTCATTCAGATAATACTGTCATCGCAGATTCGCATGAAAAACATATCAGGGCCTTGTAACAGAGGTAGCAAATTCTTCATGCTCAGGCTCACAACTCACAAACTAAACTGTCATTTTGGCACTTCAAGGAATTCATAGTGCAAGGAAATGTACTGACTAGAATAGCATTATAAAATATTAGACCATGTACTGACTAAACGGAAATGTAATGATTAGTAAGCCTAAGGCTATAACAAAAGGAGATGAGCTTTCTGTAAGAAACTGTATAAGAAAAAAAAATCATTCCAGTTACTATTTTTTTTTGTTGTTTACTTGTTCATGTTGTCATTAACCCATTCGCTACCAGAAACCTGCTGTGGCCCATGCTTCCAGCATGGGCCACAGCAGGTTTCTGGTAGCAAATGGGTTAAAGATTTAAATTCTCACACTTTTGTGGCTAATAGACATGATGAACAAATGTAGAAAACTAATGCAGAAAATACTTTAAAAAGGCCTTGTCAATAGGCTACATTTGTTAGATTTATCTGAAACTTCACTACATGTAGTAGGCTGCTACACTGACTTGAAAATCAAAATGACACCCTCAGACTCAGTGGAACTGATATGAGCTGATCACTCAGCAGAAGTGGATGGTTTTTCTGAGTCCTGTTGAACAGTGGTACCCCTCCTAGCTGAAAATAGCTGAACTTTAGGGGCAGCCAATCAGAAGGCGATGTTTACGGAATCACACTCTACACGACCCTCGCTCGCGCAGTCTCGCTTTCGCTAAAAATAGCTGAACTTTAGGGTCAGCCAATCAGAGAGCGTTGCCGGGAATAACACACTACACGTCACTCACTCGTGCAGTGTAAAGCCGACTACCGCAAAGCGCCAGCCTACTCGGAAAGAAATGTCGCTAGCGGTGTCCGCGATCAACGGAAAAAACAATCGGACACATGTCCTCTTTTTGAAACAAACAATCGGACATTTGTCCTGCTGATCTTTCTGTTCATCGGACATTAGGCCAAGTCAATCGGACTATGTCCGGTGTCCGACGGCCAGTGACATCCCTGGGTAGGGTGCAAGATTTGTGTATGTTTGTATGTCATTGCACGGCACCTAGAGCCTTTCTTTCAAGCTAGGCGTTTTAACTCTTTCGCCGACACAGGTGTTAAAATGTTGCATTTCCCAGCGCCGCAGCTGTTTTGCCAGACCGCTGGGGCGCAACACCTCTTATCTTTAAAAAACTTATAACTTTTGAACCACTTAACCGATTTACTTCATTTTTTAGAAAAATGGAGATGAGAAAACAAATTTGTACACTGACACTCAAAGTTAAAATTTACATTATTATTATTATTTACTGTTATTTACTGTTATTATGGGCGAACACGCCCGGGCAAGCTCCCTACAGGCGTCGGCGCCAGCTCCTGCACGCGTTAGACAGGCACGAACCTGCTACTTGCAGGGACCGCTAGTATCACAGGGCTGCTGCACGTCCAATGCCATGATCCCAGGTCAGTATGGTGGGCCACGCCCTCGCGCCCGATCGTGGAGATGAGAGCCCGCTCCAGAGGCAGTGCTGAGAGGCGTGAGACGACCCCACGACGGGACCCCGTTCCCCACCCTCGGCCACGATCAGACAGGTCTCCTGTCTCCAGAAGCATGCGCTCCCTACACAGAGTCCAGGGTCGCAAGAGGAGCATGCGACGACGTCCCAGTGCCGTTGGGTCGATGGGAAGACCGGCGCCCCTAAGACTCCTCTTCGCCGTTCGAGTTCGTGGGACCGGCCTCCGAGACGACGCTCTTCCTCCCGGACTTCGCGCGACAGCAGTCACACTAGGCCTTCGTCACGGTGGACGGGAGCCAAGTTCGTTCCCCCCCCCCCTCCCCCCCTTGGCCCGTGCTGCTTCGACGAGACGCCGTTACGCACCGAGACGCCCGTTCGAGACCTTTCGTTCTCCACGCTGCTGCCGCTCCCCTCGGGACCGCCGGTCTGCCCCTGGCAGTTTGGCTTCTTCTAACAGGACCCCGACTTGTCTCCGCTTGCGGCTTGGCCACAGAGGAAGACGATTCCCGCCTAGTGCTGTTTCAGCTTCTTGTCGGACCGCCGCCTCCCGGCGTTCACCAGTCACAGACCTGTGCACCATCCGTATTTTCCCGTATTTTATACGGACAGACATAAAAAATACGGAAATACGATTTTTTTCTAAGACAATCCGATTTTTGTGAAGGCAAAGTACGAAAGTCAATATATCGTCTGCTATGCAAGGGAGAGCAGCAAATTCGTTTTGTATTTCTGCCTCAAGTCATTGCGCATGCGTGGAGATTCTTTCACAGCACGTTTTCCGGTAGTGCTTAAAATGGCGGAAAGTGCTGATTTTCAGCATTCTGATAATGAGGATCGAGAGCCATGTGCAAAGAAAAGACGTTTGCAAACTTATCGAAGTGCTTACAGCAAAACTTGGCCTTTCCTTTCACAAAGTAAACAGAGTAGTTGCCATGTTTTTTGCAAAATCTGTGAAACGGACATCTCAATCCGAAGCGGTGGAGGAAATGACATCGCACGTCATGTGAAATCTTCAAAGCACCAGTCAATCGAGGCAGCTAAGAAAAACAGTTATATTACTTCGTTTTTTTTCGTCGGCCTCAACTGCATAAAACACGGAAGAAGATCAGCTTGCCATCACAAACGCTGAAGTCAAAATGTGTGAATTGATCGTGCATCATAATTTGTCATTGGCCTCTGCTGACACAATGGCACCAGGGTTTAAACAAATGTTTCCCGACAGCAAGATTGCAGCAGGTGAGTCCACTGTAAAGTCAAGAGTGTAAACTAATTAATTAAAACTATATAATAAATAAATTAAATAAAAAATAAAATATAATTAATTCAAGTAAAGAATGCTTTACAAACAATAATGAAATAAATATAATAATAAATAATTTTATTATTTTCATTTTATTTCATGTAAATATTAATATATATTTTGTTTTCTCAAAACAACATTACCGATGACATTACTGTTAGGAATACTGTCTCGCTAGCCTAATTTTAGCCCAAAATTGAGGTTGTGTGCCTTTAAGGAGGGAAGGTATCAGGGGGCGCTATCTGCTAGGCAGAGCCACGGTAGCCTCCCTTCCCCCAAATCCGGAACGCGGTCACCTGATTCGCCATTCTGTCTCTTCGCTGAGCCGTGGAAGGTTGTGTGCCCTACCTAGCTCCGTTCAGGCTTCGTTCTCTCGCGACTTTGACTTCTTCGAGTTCGTGGTTGGAGGTTGACGGGTTACTACTGGTTTGTGAGCTTCCTGCGGCGGAGCGGTCTTCTGTTCCGACTGCACTGAGTATCGACCGGGCTGTGCCTTCTCGTCCTTGGCGGGACTTTGCGGCCATCTTTCGTGGGCCCTCGTCCTCCTTCCCTCACAGTGGTAACCTTCTTCTTTCTACCATGACCAGGTAAGCATTGTGGCTTGTAGTTAGTGCCCTCGGCCGACGCTACAGTTGCAGTAGCACTGGGCAGAGGCGCTCGTAGTGTGACCGTTTGTGCGGTTTCGTTTATAAGACGTGGAAGAGAAAAGTGTACATGCGGCAGGACCGGTTCTAGCGACCGGTCGGGGGTGAATTAGCAACAAGGGCGCTGCTAACTCAACCTTACTGGGCGGAACTACACCGAGAGGTTTCGTTGTTGCCACATGTACCGGACTTTCTTCTATGCTTGAAAGCCTGTTTTCTTCTGCTGTATGTATTCCAGTTGGCAAGTTCGTACCTGCACGAGATGCGCAGACTTCCAGTGGCCGAGTGATGCCCACGACGTCTGTCTTCCGTGCTCTGGCTGTTCCCCCACCCACCCTTGCGGCATCTGCACCACCTGGAAGGAGAAGCAGTGGTCGCAACTGTGGCGGTTCTACCGGCGGAAGCGTCCGAAGATGGCCGCTCCGTCTACTGTGGTGGAGGAAACACCGAGAGCTCTCACGATGCGGGACGCACATGTGGATCCGGAGCCTCACGCTCCTGACGGGAGGGTTCGTCAGCTCGCTGGGGTTACTTGACACCGAGCATGGCCAACGAAGTACTCCGACATCGGTGTTTGTCAGCTCGCCGGCAGTTCCTGACCCCGAGCTTGGCCAACACCGGGCGCCTACAGGGTTTGTCGGCTCGCTGGGTCCCACCGAGTCTGACCGACAACGCCCGCGGGATCGCAGCGCGTCTACGACCGTGAGAAGCTCCGTTGACAAGCACAAGTCTTCTGGTGCGGAGGTCAGTGCCTTAGTTAGCACTAAGAGTAAAAAACCTACCAAATACACATTAGCGAGTGTAGTTAAGGTGCCTCCTGTTTTGGCCCCCTCGGCCCGGCCCCTGGCGCAGGGGGAGGTGACTGTTTTTCAGAGACCATGCGGTCGCAGCTCCCGCGCTTCTAACGGTTCCCGTGACTCTCACTTCACTCGCTCCGAACGCTTTTCTTCTCGCTCTGTGGGTGGGTCTTCCCGCTCGAGCTTGACTTCCAGAGAGCGCCGAGCGCCTAAGAGGCTCAGCCCTCTTCCCGACCGGCGTACTTCGTACTCTCACCGGGATAGAGATTTCCGTCCTCGTTCGCCGCACCGCTCGGCTTATCGACCCCGGTCCCGTTCGCCCTCTCCTTCCCGGAGCCAGCGTTCCCGCTACCACCCGACTTCCTCCCCCCGGCGCCATCCTTCCCCGCGGCAACGCTCCCCTCTTCACAACTCCGTTCAAGACGTCCGGCGACGAGGTTCTCCCCGACGTCCCGCTCCCCCCCCCCCCCCGTTTCTTCGCGACGGGCCCGTTCTCCTCCCAGCGCTACAGTGACACAACGCGAGGTAGGTAGCGACGTTTCCAGTGTTGGTTTCCGACCTTCCCCCCCCCTCAGGGGTCAGATCCGGTTGTGGACGACGACGCTCTCAGCCTCGTTCCTGCGGTTCGATGTCAGCCTTACTGCGTGACGATGCGTCCGTCGCGTCCGGACACTCCCCCCTCTCGGACGACGCCGGTGTTCGGCAGCCCTCCCTCAGTCATAAGATGGAGACCCTCCGGGCCTTGGATGAAGCGGCTCGCCTTATCGCGGCCTCCCTGCCTCCGGAAGACTGCCCACCTTCACCGCCGGTCAAGAGGAAGGCTTCTGCGTTTGTGGATGCGGCCAGCCTGACAAAGCGGTTCAAGTCTCTCCCTCAACCTCCAGGGTGCCGAGACCTACGTGACGCCCTTCGTCGCATCTTCGAACAAATTCCTTTGGGGACGCAGGTTTCTTTTCGGACAACAGGTGGCCCGCTGATCTACAGATCGCCTTTCAGCAACGCTGGTACGCGGGTCATTCACAGTCCTTCGCCTGTCAGCTACCGGAACTGGACGCCCAGGCCCTCTCCTTCGCTGGCTCCCCTCGTCCGGGTCCCGTCATCCCAGGCCTCGACAAGACAGCTACCCTCATACGGAATGCCCTCGCTACAGCGGGATTCCTCGACTTGGTGACCCAGACTATCGTTCGCCGTGTGGAAGAAGCCTGGAACCCTGTGACCTCTCCTTTTCTGGCGGACATCCTATCTTTGGCAGTGGCAGGCAACCGGGAGGCGTTTCACTCCGCTGTAAACTCCATGACGGCCGCGGCCAACTGCGACCTGATGCGACGTGATGCTCTTCTCCGTTCCTGTGATCTTCCCCCGGACTTGTAGAAGCAACTTCGACAGGCGCCGTTGGAGGGGAACTGCTGTTCGGCCCCACCTGGCAGGCGGTGAATGAAGCCAACAAGGACTTGTGGCCCAGCCGACCGGCGCCCCACCGCTTTCGGTTCCCCGCAAGGCCGCGGGTCGCGCCCTGCGGTCCGCCAGACCCGCTCCCCGCCCCCCTACAGTGCGCGGACGTCTCCCTCCTCGCGCCCCAGCCTTTGGGCGCGCTCGCCTTCGCCCCGACTCGACTTCCGCCCCCGCCCCCTCCCCCGCCTGGCCCCGGCCGCCCGACGTCCAGGGAGGGGCAGGGCCCACTGACGCTTATCCTCCTCCGCCTCTGCCGACCGCTCCCCTTTCTCCTGTCAGCGGGAGGCTGGCGCGCCACAGCCAGGCGTGGCATGCGCTGTCCCCGGACAACGCCTGGGTGCTGTCTACCGTCTCCGACGGTCTTCGGATCGCCTTTCGGTCGCCGCCCCCCCTCCGCCGCTCTCCCGTTTGGACCCCTGTGCCCACCGACCTAGACAGGGCCGTTGCTCTTCGCGACGAGGTGCACTCCCTACTACTAAAGACGGCGACGGAAGTGGTTTCGCGGCCCAACTCGCCTGCTTTCTACAGCCGCCTTTTCGTTGTGCCCAAGCCAAGCGGCAAGTGGAGACCGGTCATCGATCTCTCCGCCTTGAACAAGTTCATCGTGGCCCCCCCCCCCCCTTCCGCATGGAGTCGGCCCGAGCCCATCGGGCCGCGGTGCAGCCGATGGACTTTGCCGTCATCCTGGATCTCTCGGATGCATACCTTCACGTGCCTGTACACCATTCGTCCTGACGGTATCTACGCTTTGCCTTTGCAGGAGTGAATTACCAGGTCCGAGGGTTGCCCTTCGGTCTCAACCTCAGCCCCTGGGTGTTCACGCGCATCATGGATGCAGTCGTCGCCCGGGCCAGAAGGACGTCGTCCAGCCCGACGTCGAACTACCTCGACGACCTCCTCCTACGGAACCAGTCGGTCACGGCCTTGACCAGGGATCGAGATGCGCTGCTGCACCTCCTCGACAATCTCGGCTTCCTGCTGAACTCGGGCAAGTCCGACCTGGTGCCCTCCCGCCACTTCGTCCATCTGGGTATGGAGTTCGCACAGACTGCAACCTTGTTCGTCTGCCGGGACCCTGCATACAGAAGCTGGCGACCCTCGCCCTGCACCTCGCGCAGACTCGCTCGGTTTCCGCCAGAGTGTGGCTACAGCTCCTTGGCCTGATGAGTGCGGCGGCGGACTTGCTCCACCTGGGTCGCCTTTACTACTGTCCCCTTCAGCTCACCTACTTCCGATGTTCACCACGGCTTCCGGCATTTGGACCTCGGACCTAGCGACGCGACACATCAACTGGTTGGGGCTCCAGGCGGTTTGGCAAGCACTCCTCGCCTGGGAATCTCGCCTGCGTCATCAGGAGCTTCTCGTCCTGTCCGACAACTCTACAGTCGTCGCCTAACTTCAGAAGCAGGGCGGGACACGCTCCCCGTCTCTTTGCTTTCTTCTTTACCAGATACTGCGGTGGTGCGAAGACCGCGAAACATTCCCTCAGAGCCAGACACATCCCGGGCCATCTCAACGTCCTGGCAGACTCCCTCTCTCGACGCGGGCAGCTTCTCCACACCGAGTGGACACTCCGACCAGACATCTTTCAGATGATTTGCGACTGCTGGGAGACGCCCATGATCGACCTCTTTGCCACGAGATGGAACCACCAACTTCCACTCTTCGTCTCCCCCATCCCAGATCCTCAAGCCTGGGCGGTCGACGCTCTATCCATTTCCTGGGACGGCCTCATCGCGTACGCCTTTCCACCGGCGGTCCTCGTTCCCAAGGTCCTGCTCAAGCTCAGAGGTTGCAACACGGTTCTGTACCTAGTGGCCCCCTTCGCCTGGTCCCGGTCCTGGATAACCGACCTCCTGAACCTGGTGTCAGCCCTCCCACTACAGCTGCCCACTCCGCCATCGATGCTCAAGCAGCCCCGGCAGGACCTGCTCCACCCGTGCCCCGAGCGTCTCCTCCTACACGCCTGGAGATTGTGCGGCAAGCCCTCGCCAACAGAGGTTTCTCAAGTACGGCGGTGGATGCGATCGTTACAGCCCGCAGGCGATCCACTAGGCGAGTTTACGAGGGGAAATGGCGGGTTCTCTGCGACTGGTGTGTCGCCGAACGACTCTCCCCCACGGATCTGACGGTTCCCCAGCTAGCGGAATTCTTCCTCTGGCTCTTCAATGATCAGCGGTTGGCCCCCATTACCATTCGCGGCTATCTGGCTATGATAGCCGACACGTACCGGCACCTGGGACGCCCCGACCCTGGCGCCTGCAAGGACTTGGCTGATCTGATGGCACACTTCGGCCTTCATCGACCAACCTCCCGCTCCCTTGTGCCGAGATGGGACCTACCATGGATACTGATGTGGCTCAACACTAGCCGCTTCGAGCCTTTGCAGCTGGCGCGGCTGGCGGATGTGACGCGGAAGACGTGCTTCCTACTAGCCCTCGCCACTGCGGCCAGGGTCAGCGAGCTTCACGCCTTCTCGACCCACCCCTCGTGCCTGCAGTTCTGGGTGGACGGTTCGCTACAACTGCTGCCGGACCCGAGCTTCCTGGCCAAGACACGGCTTCCTCTAGCCGCCCCACAAGTGGTCTCCATACAAGCACTGAGGGGACCTGGCTTCTCCCGAGACTCCAGACAGCAAGATCCGGTGAGAGCGGTGTGTACCTACTTGCGCCGGACCAAGCCTCTGCGCAGGGGACGCACCCGCCTTTTCCTTCCTTTGTCTCCAGGTAGAAATGACATTACGGCCCAAACGGTCTCCGCCTGGCTCCGTTGGGTGATACGCTCCGCATACCACGACCTCGCCCCTGAGACCGCCACTCATCTGAACATCCGGGCGCATGAGGTACGAGTCTTGGCGGCGAGCCTTGCATTCGACCACAACTGTGTAGTCAAGGACATTGTGGCGGCCGTGGGCTGGCGTTCAGAGTCAACCTTCGCCAGATTCTACCTGAGGGACCTCTCTGGCCAGCGCGAGAACCTGTCGCTGGTGGGGGATGTCACGGCAGCACAACACTCCCTCCCGGCACCCTGGGTGCCGTAGGTATTCTTCGCTAAAATTATCGGGAGGTTGTGCCTAGGAGGGCGGGTTTCGGGGGCCTAATAGTTTGCTTAGGGACGTTATTAGTGGCACCCACCGCCTCATCGACATTCTTCCTAACAGTAATGTCATCGGTAATGTTGTTTTGAGAAAACAAATGTATTTTTCTCTAAAATAAATTTTTTTGAAAAATACTTACCGATGACATTACTCGGAGGACCCTCCCACCTACCCCGCTGCCGCTGGCTCGCTACGATACAGAATGGCGAATCAGGTGACCACGTTCCGGATATGGAGGGAAGGGAGGCTACCGTGGCTCTGCCTAGCAGATAGCGCCCCCTGATACCTTCCCTCCTTAAAGGCACACAACCTCAATTTTGGGCTAAAATTAGGCTAGCGAGACAGTATTCCTAACAGTAATGTCATCGGTAAGTATTTTTCAAAAAAATTTATTTTAGAGAAAAATACATTTTTATTTTATTATTGATATTATATATATTAATTGAAGGATCTATGATCTAAAGATCTGCCAATTTTTTTTCTTTAACAATGTTTTGATACTTTACTGTTACAAGTTTATTTCCTTTTGTACTACAAGAATTAGCAGTCATCTTCACACAACACACACACACACATTATTCATGCTGTATTATTATTATTATTATTATTATTATTATTATTATTATTATTATTATTATTATTAACATTTCGATATGCCTAATCTTGACAGCAATTAACAATAATAAAGAATAACGCAGATAAACATAACAATCCTAGAACGCAATGACACAGGACAGACAATTACTGACAAAAACAATTATTATGCGAGAAACATGATACAAGAATTTACAAAAAAAACACAAAAACAAACTCAGGAATAAGGTGATGCATGATGAAAATTGAAAATAGACCAAATTCTCTCTCTGTCTCTCTCTGTCTCTCTTTCTCTCTCATGTATGAATCTTTACTCTAAGCTCTATGATCTATCTATGAATATATGTATGAATTTATCTTTCCTCTCAGTTTTGTCTGATCCAACCATGTTTACTGTTTTCTTCCACCATGTGCATTTGTATTTACTCTGTGCTGTTTGTCGATTTCCAGATCACACACAAAAAATTTTTTTTTTTTTTTTTTTTTTTTGCTTCAACAGGTATCAGGTGTGGAAGAAAAAAAGCAACAGCTCTAGTAAAAGCCCTTGCCAAAGATCAACAGCAAACCCTGACCAATAGAATGCAGACATCAGCATTTACTGTGTCAACTGATGGGAGTAATGATGACAGCAGCAAACAATTTCCCATTGTAATCAGATCCATTGACATGGAGTCTGGTCTTGTTCACTCTGAACTGTTTTCCTTGCCAGTCTGCAGTGGATCTGCAACGGGTGAAAACATTTTCAAACTTTTGGATAATGAACTTACATCAAGAAACTTAGAGTGGAATAATTGCATGGCCCTTGGATCTGATAATGCTGCAGTGATGACTGGAAAAAAGAAGGGAGTGATTTCTTTCATCCGGAACAAAAACCAGGCTGTGTTCTTAGCAGGGTGTTGTCTACATCTTGTTCACATAGCAGCACACAAGGGAGCCAACTGTCTTCCAGACATTGCAGAAATTCTACAAGATGTTTTCTATTTCTTTCAAAAGAGTGTGAAACGACAGCAAGAGTTTGCTCATCTGCAGGACCTGTTTGGCACTGACCAGAAGAGGATGCTTAAGCATATGTGCTCTAGGTGGCTTAGTATTGGACGTTGCTTGGAGAGGCTGCTGCAGAACTGGGAGCTACTGAAAGCCTTCTTTAAGGAAGAAAAAAAGAAATTGGACAACAAGAAGCCTGCCAGTTCAAGCAAAGATGAGATGGGAAGTGACAAGCCCTATGCTCAGAAGAAGACAGAAAACATTTTGAAGTTTCTGCAGTCCCCGACAAACAAGCTGTATGTACTCTTCTTGAACTACACTGTCACCATGTTTGATTCTGTGCTGGTTGGCCTTCAGTCAGAAGAACCCAAAATACATGTCTTGCGGAGATCTCTTCTGAAACTGGTCAGAACAGTGATGTCTCGCTTCCTCTTCTGCGATGGCCAGTGGCTCGATTGAAGATTCAGACTTCAGGAGTAGGTACAACCTGAAAGAAGACCAAGATCTAGTGATTGGTGAAGCTTGCCGCAACTTCATTGCTGATGCCAACAGTGGATTAAGGGATGGTCGTCTGAGAGAGTTTTACAGTGATGTAAAACAGTATTTTCAGTCAGTCTGCGAATACCTGGTCAAGAATCTCCCCCTAAAAGAGCCTGTTTTAAAGCATGCAGAAGTGGCAGATGTCTCCTTGCAGCTGACTTCTAGTGTAAGTGATCTGACTTTCTTTTTGAATAGATTTCCTGCTCTTTGCCCAGAAGGCTGCTCATCTGACAAGGTTGTGGAGCAGTTTTCACACTACCAGTCCACTGACATCTCCGGCTGTGTTGGAGCTTCAGAAGGCCAGAGAATGGATGAAATTTGGAACAAAATATCCAAACTGAAAGATGAAGAGGGAACACAATTTCTCTCTGAACTGTCCGTCATGAGGGGCATACTAACCATCCCGCACAGTAATGCACACTGTGAAAGAATTTTCTCGACAGTAAGAAAAAACAGAACGGACCACAGAGCTTCACTGGCAGATGACACTCTGGAAGCATTGCTTCTTTTAAAGTCAAAGCCTGGTCATCCTTTTGACAGCAGCAGGCAGCATTCTTCTGAGAAATCGAAGAAATTCAAGAGTGCCTATTATCAGTCTCTTCAGTGATTGAATTGAGATACTGATTGGATTAATTGTACAGTTAGTCACTTAGTGTATAGTTTTTCTCTGTGTTCCAGTATAGTAATTGTAAGAAGAAAAAGACTGACATGAACTTAGGCTCTTGTAGACTCTTGGTGCAATGCTATAACACTGACTGTGCCCGTGAATAGGAATATCATTCAGACTGTTACTATTAATTCTAAAGTGAGCTGGGCCCCTGTTGGCTGTGAGGACAATAATGAAAGAAAACATAAGCACGCTCAATTTAACAAGATATGTCTTGATTGTTATTATTATTATTATAGGTATGGACATTTATTATTTTATGCAAAGTAAAACTTAAAAAGGATGACATTTGGAAGAGACGAGATTTCCGAAAATACTGACATGTTGTGAATAATACTGAAAACTGTCGGAAAAGTACTGAAAGAGGTTGTGGAGGTGTGCACAGGTCTGCGGTCATTCGGAGCAGTTAGACGCCTCTTCCTCCCGCGTGCATGATGGACGACTCTTTCAGCTTGGTCCCAGAAGACTTCGTTTCGGCATGGCTGGGCGATGACGGTGCCTCCTATTCACTACACTCGCAGTCTCGAGATGTCATGGAGTCGCCGCCAGCTTCTTTCGGCCTAGGATGGAGACTCTTCGGTCCTTGGACGTAGCGGCCCCCCTCATCGCGGTTGTCTTCCCAAGGAAGACTGCCCGCCTTCTCCCCCTGCCAAAAAGAGAGCTTCGGCCTTCGTGAACTCCGAGTGACGGCCCGAGCGTTTCAAGTCTCTTCCTCAACCGACCGGGTGCCGGGACCTATGTGGCGCCTTCTCCTCTCACCCGCTTCAGGGCGCCTTGGGAGACACCGGCTTCCTCGCTGACAACAGGTGGCCGGCGGACCTGTCCATGGACTTCCGGCGGAGGTGGTACGCGGAACTTCGCAGAACTGCACCTGCCCACTCCTGGCGGTGGACCGCCCGGCGCTGTCCTGTGCTGGTTCTCTTCGACGTCGTGATTCTACTCCTGGTCTTGCGCGAATGTTTCCTCTTCCGCGTTTCCCCAGCCTCTGCGGGGTTCCTGGACCTGGCGGCGCAGGACATCTTCCGCCGCGTTAGGAGGCATGGAACCCTTCTTCTCTCCGCTTAGCCGACATCCACGCCTGGGCGGTTCCGGCAACCGGGCTCCTTACTACACCGCTGTCACCGCCTTGACTGCGACGGCCATCTGCAATCTGCGACGTCGAGGTACCTTCCGGCACGCTTGCCCGCTGCCGACCGAGTTGAGGAACCACTGCGCAGGGCGCTGCTCGGTGGAGAACTCCCTTGGCCCCACCTGGCAGACCGTCAAGGACGCTAACGAGGACCGGTGGCACAGACGGCGTCGCGCTGTTGTCAGCACTGGACGTAGCAGTCTTCCTGGGACACTGACGCAGGACGTGCCGGCATTCCGCGCAGACCGACGGACTGAATTGGCAGGGACCACTCTTCCGCGGAGGCACAGTTCGGAACTAGTCGGCTCGCAGCCGAGGGACGGAGGCGATGGTTTGGTGACACCGACGACGCGGTACCGGGAACGAAGTGGCAGCCTTTTCCTGGCGTGCGGCAGATGGCTAGGAAGTAAGCGGTATACCTTCGTAGATCTAGTTGTCGGCGCGGGGTGAGGACTGGTCCGACCGACATCACTACGTGGGCCGACATCGCTCTCCATCGTGTTAGCGGCTGAAGTTCAGATTACACACCAGCTGGGACGAGACGTCTCATCTCTTCGCATCCTTCCTCCAGCGGAACGCTGCCCTCCGGCATCGCACTGGCTTGCTCTTCGCTCCGCGGGGACCAAGCACTACAAGTCTTCTACTCAGACGTCAGCTTTGGGACCTAGCGGAGGCAGTTTGTGTGGCTGCGTGGAGTCAGCTAGGAGTTCTGGCGTTCTTCGGCGCCTGACCAGAGTAGACGATTTCACTCCCAACGGCCTGTTGTGCAGTTACCCGCCCGGCGGTGGACGAGAGCACGCTGGTGCAGGGAGGGCACTGCCAGTGGTCTGACGAGGATGGGACAAGAGCCTTTTTGTTCCGCGTCTCACTGGGGTGAATGGGGTTCTGCGATGCGACAGAGGACGCTGTGGAACCATGCAGCCTGGGGCGCGATTACCGGGAGATGAGTCATGGCGACAGCTGGGCTGGATCTTACAGTCGTAACCTTAGAGGTGGTCCTGCGCTCCGATCCCGCGACAGTACAGTCGACTCTTCTTGTACCCAAGCCGGCGGTTTGGCGGTCGATCTTCGACCTTTCGGCTCAGTGCAAGTTCCTCGGCACCGCGGCAGATTGGCGACAGACAGAGTCCTGAGGGCAGTGCTGCGTCTCCAGGACTTTGTGACAGCTGGAGGTCCAACATCGAAACCAGCTGGCAAGCCTCGGCGGTAGGCAGGGTTACTGCGCACGATTCTCCGTCGACTAGGCTGCTTACGCTACAGGACACGGTGGTGCCCTACATGGTGCCTTCGCGCAGATGACATCGAGGATGGAGTTCGTGACTGTCCTGTTGGAGTATGACTCCCAGTAGGATGGGTGAGGTGCAGAGTAGGAGCAACCCTCAGAGCCTTACTTCGGGTTGACGGTTAGGACTGCTGGCTCGCCAGCGGATCGCCTTGCAGCCTGACACTTCTTCTGCTTGGAGGGTAAGCGCTACGGCTGGTTCTGGAGAAGTTTGAGGCCAGCTGCGCTTGGAGCCGTCGCCACGACCAGAATCTTCCAGCGTCCCTCCTTGCCATCGAGTATCGAAATTCTGAAAGTATACGCGTGGTTGTCCAACAATCCCTCTTGCTAGAGGCTTGCGGGGGATATGGTAGTAGCGCAGTCTGCAGCCATGAGGAGAGCCGCTTGGCGGCTACGAAGGTAGGTGGACATTCTCCTGGCTCAGTGCGCCTCGTCACTTCACCAGTCGTGGTCATCTCTTCCCCACGTGCCCTCCTCTGCAGCTCAAGCAACCGTGACAACCGCCATACCAGCCGTTTCCTGAACATCTCCTCCTCCACGCCTGGGGATGGTGTGGCAAGCCCTCTACTGCAGAGACTTCCCTAGCGTGGCAGTGGATGCGATCGCTTGCCCAAGCCTTTCAGAATGCCAACAGCTCATCCTACAAAGAAACTGCCCACTGATGCAAGATTATTCAGGTGTCCAAGACTGGCAAGCTGTACCGGCGAAATAAAAATGGCTTACAGCAACTGGTACAGAATTTCTACATGGACCAGTCATCTGCAGATTCCTGCAAGTCACACAAGAAGAGGCAGCTTCTGAAGCCAGTCAAAGAAGTCTGCAGGGACTTTAAGAAGAGCCACCCCTTTGCGAAAGTGTCTCTGCGGATGTTTTATCGTCTGAAGCCTAAGAATGTTGCATCTGTGGGACAGGCAGAATTTCATCAGTGCAGAGATATAAATAAGGAGAATTCTAAAGCTTTGCCATTGTCTTAAGTTGACCCTAATTAATTACTAATTAAGGTCATTAACGTCCACACGGCCGTTTTTCTCAAAACAAACCAAAACCTGATAGTACACTCTATGAAAATAGACTAATGACATTTTACACACCCCCTGTCAAAGTTGATTTCTGAGGAACAAGATTTTCTCAAGTGGAACTTTATACATTCTTAACAAGTTACAACTAACTTTTAGAAACCTGCAGAGGTAACCTTAAAGTTAGTTGCCATAAGAACTTAATAATTACTTACCGTAAGAACTTATTAATTACTTACTGTAAGTTTTTATAAAGTTCTTACAAGAACTTGACTCCAGTCCCAAGATACTGAGACAGATTTGACAAGATACAAGGACAAAAAAATAACTTTTTTTCTCAATAATACTCTGGTGGTGGAGCAGATGGGGCTAAATAATCAGGTACAAATGGTGTAAATGACGTGTCATCTCTCAGCGAAGCATATGACAAAAATATTGATTGATTACCAAATCTGATTTTTATTTGCTTAAAAGAAGTCCTTGAAGATTTTCCGTGGTTTCCTTTACACCAATCTGTTTTCCTTTCTCTAAAAAACTGGCCTTCAGTTCTTCAACATTCACAGGAGATTGACTACGCATTTTATTTTGTATTTCTGACTTCTGTTTCTTGTAATTATTCAAATCATCCTGTACCCTCTTAAATTCAATATCATCAATAAAATTATCATCCAAAGCTTTACTGATAATAAGTTTCATTTTACTCAGCTTCGCACCAGCAAGCGTACTCAATGCTTCATGTTTCTGTAACTTTGTATGAAATCTTTTGTTAAGGGCTTCCAAACCAAAGCAAGCCAGGCATGTAGCAATGCTAACACCCTCAATTGCAATTCCAATTAAACTTCCAATTCCCGTGGCAAACAGAACAATACCCCCTACAGAACATCCAGCTGAAACAGCATCCACAGCCATAGATGTGTTTTGTACAGAATTGAAAACGGCCTTATACCGTCTTTTACACCGTGAGTATTTTGCCTCCTCTCCCTCCAAATATTTAATTGCTTCTGTAATATTATTTAATCGGAATGCGCCTGTAATGTTTTATCTGATGCAATTGGCATAGACGTCACAAACGTCTCAGTTGACACAGTCTCAGTCGTCGGTAGTTGCGGATACAAGTTTACCATTTTTTTTATTCACAAATATTTTTTTATTTAATCAGTGATTACATTTTGCAACTCGTCAAAAGTATACAATTTGCTGGCATAATAAAACAAAACAAGATCAATGTGTTCTAGTTTTATGAAATTTAGAAAAACAAAAGTTATTTTGTCGACTAATATCTTGACAGCTGTAATACTGCTCGAAACCTATATATTGTTATTATCACTTTTTCTAATAGCAATAAAAACCTTTGATGATTCTTGCACTGTTTCATCCCACGTAAGTTTGATTCCCTGTGCAATATCTGTCTCTTTGGCAGAAGAAACAGATCTCATGATAATTTCAAATACTATTATCGCTTCTCTAGCTATGGGAAAGTTTGCCGGCATAAACACAACTTTGGTATCTGATCTGCATTTCCTATTTGTAAGAAGATACCGTCGTCTCTCATACTCCTGTACTTTCAGTTTACCCCACCCGGGTCTGCCCTGGGGGACCCTGGTCAGCCCCACAGGGTGGGGTTTTCTCTCTATTCTGGGGCATGTGTTTCTGTCTACCCGAGGTCCATTCACCTGTATTTGCCTTTTCCCCACCCGGGTCTGCCCTGGGGGACTTGGGTGGGGTTAGGTATTTTTTAGTTCCCAGGGTCACCCTGGTCAGCCTCACAGGGTGGGTTTTTCTCTCCATTCTGGGGCATGTGTTTCTGTCTACCCTTTGTCCATTCACCTGTATTTGCCTTTTTAAAATTCTCCCTACTGTCTGCACTGCCTGTAGCTCTTGATATTGGATGTGTGTTGCTAAATGGTCTTAGCTTTATTTAGGCCCCATGTTGTAGGTTTATTTAACGTATTTGACCGGCTGGCGACATACATTCAATTTTCTGTTTAGTTTTTTTTCACAAGCAGTGCAGGCACGTCCTGAGAAAGCCTTGTTGCTGTCGGGACGTTAAGCAATGTACAATCAATCATGTATTTGCCTTTTTTAAACTCTCCCTACTGTCTGCACTGCCTGTAGCTCTTGATATTGGATGTGTGTTGCTAAATGGTCTTAGCTTTATTTAGGCCCCATGTGTTAGGTTTATTTAATGTGTTTGACCGGCTGGCGACATACATTCAATGTTCTGTTTAGTTAGTTGTTTTTTTTTCACAAGCAGTGCAGGCACGTCCTGAGAAAGCCTTGTTGCTGTCGGGACGTTAAGCAATGTACAATCAATCAATCGATAAGGCGCCTTCATCATCAGTGTATACATAAGGACTAATAAATTCCAACTTTATGTCCCAGTCAATTGTTGGCGCAAGCGGTGGCGGTGCAGGCACAGGCGGCACAGGTGAAACTACCCACTTATTAGCCACATGTATTAAGTTGTAGGGCACATTATTTACAGGCGGAGTAGGTACAGTGACATCATGCAGCTGACCAAGTTTAGGAATAGGTCTCTCTGTGCCTTCCTTCATGTCATCTATTACTTTTCTCTTGTACATACCAAAAGAATTAAGTTCAAATCCATACACCTCGCCTATTTCCCCCTCCTTCTCAAAATCCTGGACATCAGCCAAATCTTTCAACTCTGTTACAGGACACACACCTGGTATGATTCTCGACTTTGGACCAGCACTCATTTTTATAAACAAAAATAAAATTATTTAACTTCCAACACAACACTAAAATCATGCATTACAACTGGTTTGTCATCCTGATTAGTTACAGATATACACAGTGACTCAAAGAAACTGGAACCTAATTTTTTTAACTGCAAATTAGGAAATCTGACAACCACACTTTCACAATAGGGTGCAGTTCCAGTTGGTAAGCACCTCAACAAAGTTGAAGGCTTTCCATTGTGAACATTCTCAGTCGTGTTTAGTTCTTTCAAATAAACATTTAATACTGTGTGTACTGACAAATGAACAGGATATCTTCCAATTATTTTTTTCTTTTTTGGGCTTCATTTTTAATCCTTTTTCTAATGTCCAATCTTCATCACCACTAACAGCTAAAATACCAATATCCCATATGGTTAAAAAAACCTAGTAGTATTAAAAGTTTGTCTATTAATATAAGCTGACTATCTTTTGGAAATTCCAATGTAACAAGCAAGTTAGCTGGATTTAAAGTTGCTTTAATTTTATAATTATTTTGTAAAAATTCAGCTATAGTACAAAAGTCGTAATACCCAGGCTGTAAGTGATTAGCGCCCCAACTTGTACGACCTATAGTTCCATGTACAGAATATTCACCATCATCTGTTACATTAAACCACTTTACTGTGTAGAACATTTCATGGATAGCTACAGCCTTGCTACCATCACGATTATCAATCCCATTAGTTAACCACACTGGTTTGCTTGTGTCAAAATTTACCCCACCCGGGTCTGCCCTGGGGGACTTGGGTGGGGTTAGGTATTTTTTAGTTCCCAGGGTCACCCTGGTCAGCCCCACAGGGTGGGTTTTTCTCTCTATTCTGGGGCATGTGTTTCTGTCTACCCTTTGTCCATTCACCTGTATTTGCCTTTTTAAAACTCTCCCTACTGTCTGCACTGCCTGTAGCTCTTGATATTGGATGTGTGTTGCTAAATGGTCTTAGCTTTATTTAGGCCCCATGTGTTAGGTTTATTTAACGTATTTGACCGGCTGGCGACATACATTCAATGTTCTGGGTTTTTTTTTTTTTTTTTTTTTTTTTTTTTTTTCACAAGCAGTGCAGGCACGTCCTGAGAAAGCCTTGTTGCTGTCGGGACGTTAAGCAATGTACAATCAATGTACAATCAATTGTGTCAAAATTTGTTAAGGTAGTAAACATTTTTATTATCTCATAAAAAAGAACATGATGGAATTTAAATCACCAACAACCATTACTACAAACACATTTCAATTTAACGTGGATGCCAAGTATAATGTCGCACCTACTTATGAACAGAAAATAATTCAGTTAAATCAGCTCGATATAGCTGTGTCAGAACAAGATTTATTTCAAGTCAAAGTACCCAATCCCTTTGACCATTACCTAAACCCTCCAATAACAGACGATGCAACTGCAAGAAAGTGGTCCTCAAGCCCACTACAGATGTTCCAAAACCAACTTAACTTTGCTATACTGTGTTCAACTAAGGGCTGTGGTGTTTCATTCACAGACCATTTGAATCACTCAAACAAACTGATTAGGTCTGTTTACCATTTCCACACGTATTACCAGCTTAGAAGAATACTGTCAGAACTTCATACCCCACTGCCCACTGAATCCAGTTTCAACAGATATAACAACCCCATGGATATGAAAGCATTTGAACGGATCTGTAATGAATTTAACATCAGCCCCCATGCCGGGTATGACTTCACACAAAAACTTGATCACAACGGTATAGGTACATTGTATTATGCTATGAGTCACAGACAATACCCACAAGATTACTACCCCGGTTACACTTCATTTTCACAAAAATCACAAGTCTGGTTAGGTTCAATAGAACTGAAACAGTCTAATGCGTGGACCACATTTATTTTAGACAAAAGTGACGGGTTTACTCAAGCGGGAGCCCCCACCCGGGTCTGCCCTGGGGGACTTGGGTGGGGTTAGGTATTTTTTAGTTCCCAGGGTCACCCTGGTCAGCCCCACAGGGTGGGTTTTTCTCTCTATTCTGGGGCATGTGTTTCTGTCTACCCTTTGTCCATTCACCTGTATTTGCCTTTTTAAAACTCTCCCTACTGTCTGCACTGCCTGTAGCTCTTGATATTGGATGTGTGTTGCTAAATGGTCTTAGCTTTATTTAGGCCCCATGTGTTAGGTTTATTTAATGTATTTGACCGGCTGGCGACATACATTCAATGTTCTGTTTAGGGTTTTTTTCACAAGCAGTGCAGGCACGTCCTGAGAAAGCCTTGTTGCTGTCGGGACGTTAAGCAATGTACAATCAATCAATCAAGCGGGAGTCGAGCACGTAAATGAGTCTATCAGAACATATGTATGGTGTATACTAGGTGCACAGTCATTAACAAAATCAAACATTTTGAATGGAAGTGGAAAGTTCAAATCTCAAAAACAGTTTCTCGCAAATCTAGAAGACTCAATTAATTCAGTCATTGATCTCCCATCAAGCATACAGCGCTACCAAGACATTCTCAGATATGCGAGGTCAAAAGTTGACTTTGTAGTTGGCATCGGGTTATACATGTTACCATCAGATCTTCAACTCCAAATGGGTACAATAACAAATTATAATAATGAAATAGTTGTTGCAGGTGTTGGTCAAAAACTCGGTCTCAATCAAACAGTAAACTTGGGGGCCACAACCACACGTCAACAGACATTAAAACCATTAATAATGCCTGTACAGACAGTAACACCTCCGGCCCTGACACCAGCACCCCTACAGTCAGTACCACCGACACCATCTCCTACACCATCACCAAAAACACATGAGTCAGAGAGAACAGCATTGGTAATAGGACTCACCGGACTAGGAATATTACTTCTTAAACTGTTTCATTAAATAACCTGTGATTAGCCCTCCTACTGTCACCAAAAAGACCCACACATGTTCAGCCATAAATCCTACTACCTTTGCTGCTGTTCTAATAAGCCAAATAACAAAAGTGCCAATTATACCAGGCAATGCGTCTATCGCTTTCAGAGCCAATTTCTTAAGCAAGTCTGAAATGTGTGACAACTGTTTTTTACCCATGACTGTAAGTCTTTTGGGTCAGTGGGGGCTGGTGGACTTGGTGGAAGAGCGCCACCGCTTGCGCCACCACCACCACCACCAGAGACACACAACAGTACTGATAATAAACCCAAGAGCAGTAATTAAACTTGCAATTGTAATACCCTGTTCTCTAAAAAGTGTTTTAAGTCTCTCAGCCAACGTTGTGTCTTCGTGAAGTATTTTTTGAATAGTTTCTCTAATCCTGTTGACCTGTATTTTCAGTTTTTCTCTTCCAATACTAATCACTTCTAACCTTCCCGATCTTTCTATCTGTAGATCATTTAATGTCTCTTTCTTTCATTTCTGTGTCAAGATTCCCATTGTCTGCTGTAGCCAGTTTCTCTTTTTCATGTTCTATGTGCTTATCAAGCTCACCTAGTTTGGCTATTTATTTATTATCTCACCTTTTATTGACTGCAGTGATTTATCCAAGCCTATAATCTCCCGCATTGGCAAAGGAGGGTCGTCTATTGTTTTCATAACATCATTTATTTGACCTTCAGTAAATGAGGTTTCTTGTATCACCGTGTTTGCTATTTCTGGCAGGCTTGTTACTGCTGCCATTTCAATTTCTTGTCCCGTTGGTAACCTTGTTTGCGTGTCATGAAGAGTAGTAACAAGTCGAGGCGTGACAGGAGACCCACCAATACCAAGTTGACGCAAGGCACCAACACCACCTTCATTTTTGATTGTCCCCCACCCGGGTCTGCCCTGGGGGACTTGGGTGGGGTTAGGTATTTTTTAGTTCCCAGGGTCACCCTGGTCAGCCCCACAGGGTGGGTTTTTCTCTCTATTCTGGGGCATGTGTTTCTGTCTACCCTTTGTCCATTCACCTGTATTTGCCTTTTTAAAACTCTCCCTACTGTCTGCACTGCCTGTAGCTCTTGATATTGGATGTGTGTTGCTAAATGGTCTTAGCTTTATTTAGGCCCCATGTGTTAGGTTTATTTAACGTATTTGACCGGCTGGCGACATACATTCAATGTTCTGGGTTTTTTTTTTTTTTTTTTCCCACAAGCAGTGCAGGCACGTCCTGAGAAAGCCTTGTTGCTGTCGGGACGTTAAGCAATGTACAATCAATCAATTCATTTTTGATTGTACTTAAAGCCCTAAACTTACCAGGGTCTTTTTTTGTTAGTCAATAGTACTTTCCCTTTGTCAACAGTATTTAAATATAAATGACCCTTGCCATCAAGTTCAAACTGATTAGGGTCTATGTTGTCTGGGCGATCACCAACATGATCATAAAACGAGTTCACTTTGGTTTCTAAAAGTTCATGACATAAACTGTAAGTATTTCTTGTACCAGTCATATCTGTTGTATTACCAAAATCATACATGTCATCCATTTCAATATCTTCATGATTAAATCCTCCCGCTGCCATTGTTTTTATTAATTTAATATTTTTTTTTATTGTGCATAATAAAAATGACATCGTCTTACTGATCAAAGTTAGACCCATATAGAAAACTACGTGAGCCTCTCGGTGTTAAGGGTATAAGGCAATCAGTTGTCATCACAAACAATCCAAGTACCATAGACCAGAACCAAACACTTACAGTCAAGTTTCCAAACCTAGGTCCCAGTTACGTTATCGTTCCTGGCACTGCACGCCTAGCATTTAATATTGAACTATTATCAGACGCAGACATTAACAGAACACTAGTTAACAATCTAGGCAGAGCAATTATTAGAACTATTAAAGTAAAACTTGAAGGACAGGAAGTGTTTAGTCTTGACGATGCTGATGTGTTCTACTGTTACAAAGATTTGTGGCTTACAAGAGAAGAAAGAGAAGATCATATTTATCAAGGCATACAGACAGATAATATTATGAAACTTCGAATTGATGCCGGAGACAAAATAACTACTGCAGCCAAGGACATTATATTAGCCGAAACATATGGAACCAGATTTTACATTCCTCTTGAGTTTGAAATCCTAACAGCGCATTTACCTTATTACCAAGGAGCACTGAATGACCGTCTGAGTTTTGAACTAACCTTCAATGACTACTCCAAAATTATAAAATCATCTGATGTCAATGCAACATATAAGATTTCTAACATTTCCTTGGAATACAAAATTGTCACACACACTGAACTAGCCAGACTCATACAAAATCAGTACCAGTCAAGACTGCCGATTTATTATGACAGGGTGATTAAACATAGTTTAATGTATAAAGACAAAAGTGACCCGATGTGGAACATAAACTTGAACACACCTGCCAGGTCACTGAAAGGCATTCTTATGTTGTTTGTTGAAACGGCGGCTCCATACAAAAGGGATTCAGAAAAATTCTACAATCCAAAAATTACACATTTATCTTGTACAATCGAAGGCCGCCCTAATCATGTGTACGCTTCTGGAATGCTACCTTATCAACACTACGATGAGATCACAAAGTATTTTGCGGGTGGAAGACTTAGAGATAAACCGGCAAACATGGCGTGTAAAGATTTACATCTGTATGACCCCACCCGGGTCTGCCCTGGGGGACTTGGGTGGGGTTAGGTATTTTTTAGTTCCCAGGGTCACCCTGGTCAGCCCCACAGGGTGGGTTTTTCTCTCTATTCTGGGGCATGTGTTTCTGTCTACCCTTTGTCCATTCTACCCCACCCGGGTCTGCCTTGGGGGACTTGGGTGGGGTTAGGTATTTTTTAGTTCCCACGGTCACCCTGGTCAGCCCCACAGGGTGGGTTTTTCTCTCTATTCTGGGGCATGTGTTTCTGTCTACCCTTTGTCCATTCACCTGTATTTGCCTTTTTAAAACTCTCCCTACTGTCTGCACTGCCTGTATGGATGTGTGTTGCTAAATGGTCTTAGCTTTATTTAGGCCCCATGTTGTAGGTTTATTTAACGTATTTGACCGGCTGGCGACATACATTCAATTTTCTGTTTTTTTTTCACAAGCAGTGCAGGCATGTCCTGAGAAAGCCTTGTTGCTGTCGGGACGTTAAGCAATGTACAATCAATCAATCAACCTTTGTCCATTCACCTGTTTTTGCCTTTTTAAACTCTCCCTACTGTCTGCACTGCCTGTAGCTCTTGATATTGGATGTGTGTTGCTAAATGGTCTTAGCTTTATTTAGACCCCATGTTGTAGGTTTATTTAACGTATTTGACCGGCTGGCGACATACATTCAATTTTCTGTTTAGTTTTTTTTCACAAGCAGTGCAGGCACGTCCTGAGAAAGCCTTGTTGCTGTCGGGACATTAAGCAATGTACAATCAATCAATCAACATCTGTATGACGTTAGGATCGGACAATACCTTACGAATAAGTATTCACTGTGGTTAGACCTTTGTAGTACGGACGATGATTACCTACATGGGTCAGGTCGAACTGTTGAAAACGGTAGTGACGGGATTACAATTCAGATACAAAAAAAGACTGAAAAAGCCGAAGCCATTAACATATATTTGCATCTGATTTATGATGCACAACTGAACATACAAGAGTGCAGACTAAGTGGTCACTTGTATTAAAATTATATTGTGTATTAAAATGAACTTAATGACACTTGACCCACACTGTGGTTTATTTTGTGGTGCCACCGGGTGCGGGAAAACTGAATTTGTTCTTAATCTCTTGCAAACAAGATAGATCCATCATTTCAAAAACATTGTGATATTTTGTCCTACAATAAAACACAACAAAGCTTATCACAACTGTTTATTCATTTGGACTGACAGCAACATTTACTTAGTCGACCCTGAGAAAAAACTGAATGACTACCTGCAGTATTTTTACAAGCAATTTGAAGGACAGCCAACGTTGTTTATTGTTGATGACTGTTCTGCAGAGAAAGATATTGTCAAGAAGAGAAACACATTAGCAGAACTTGCCTTTAGTGGTAGACACGCAAACGTTAGTGTATGGATTCTCACTCAGAAATATAATGCTGTACTAAAAGATTTTCGAGAACAGTTAAAGTTTATCTGTTCGTTTTACTGTAAGGATCGTGACAGCTTTGAGGACTGTCTCAGAGAAAACGACGTCATACCAAATAAACAAGAACGAGACAGTGTGAAAAACAAACTGACATCAACTAAGCATCTAAAGCTTATTTTAAAGACAGATCAACCCACAGGGTATGGGTTAGTGAATTAATTTATACTTTTGTTTTGACCAATAAAAATGACAGACGGACAAATCACGCAATATTGGCCTATTGGTGAAGTCATAGATATTACATACTACTTTAAAGACGTTAAATATTTATACGGGTTTATAATAAAGGGCCACCAGGAAATTTATTTATAACACCAGTAACACCAGTAACACTGTACATGTCAGGTAATATAACTTTGGGTGTCGATAATCCATTTAGACCAACAATAATAAAAAAAATAACTGTTGATATTAAGACACAAACTTTCACTGTTAATGAATATTACAGTGGCTGGTTTAATGCAGTGTGTAGTAATATAGTGAAAGAACTAAACCAAACAAATTTGTATTTGTCCAGTGTTACAGTTAATAAAATGGTATTACACATACAGAGTCAGCTTTAATATTTTTTATTTAATATTTTGTCTGTCAAATAAAAATGACGGACAATGCCCAAAGCCCTCCAAGCCCATCAGGCTTAAGACACGTGTTTCACACAACAGACTTGCCTATATCTAATAGTAACAATGTCTATGAATTGATAGAAAGATCTTTTTCTGCCATACAAGATAATCTTCTTACAGGTAGTGTAAAGATACAGATTGTTGCGAAAATAGAATTTACTAGAGTAGACGGTGAAGTGATTTTATCGTATATATCGACAAGACAACACACAGTTAACACAAGAAGGGAATTAGAAAACGTGTTTAGACAAAGACTGTTACCTGACTTTCTAGAAGCAATTGACAAAGCTAGAATGAAGAGGTATGGTTGGCACGAAGGTCATGTGCATGAACTACAATTAAAACAGTCAAGGTATCATCCTATATTAGGTAAATCATGGATACCACTGCCAACTGAGGTTGCAAACAAAAAGGCTGTAGTTAATATACAAAACAATGACCACTATTGTTTTATGTGGTGTGTGCTTGCTAAACTACACTTTGTAAAATCAAGACCTGATCGCGTATCTAACTACACAAAATTTGTAAATGAACTCAACTTCAGTGGTATTGATTTTCCTGTTAAAATAAAAGACATAGATTTGTTTGAAAAACTAAATCCTGGCATATCTGTGAATGTGTATGTGTGGGATAATGAGTCTGTTGACAAGTTACAACCCATTAGAGTATCACCACTTGCTCCAACCTACGGACAGTCAGAAGATAAACATGTTGACACGTTATTAATTGGTGATAATGATAACTTTCACTACACAATTATCAGGAGTATGTCACGTCTAATTCATAATCATGTATCAAAACACAATGGCAAACAGGAAGTGTGTAAAAGATGTTTACAAAGATTTTCTTCTATTGCAGTAGCGCACAAACATGTTTTACATTGTAGGTCAGCTGATGACATACAAACAGTACTTTTTTTTTTTTTTTTTTTTAATCTTTATTTGCATAACACACACACTCACATACACGTAACACAACCAAACTTCCAACTTGCAGAGTTACAGATCCAATACAATATACTACACATAACTTTCGACCTTAACAAAGAAAAAAAAGACATAATGTTTACTTATAATCTACAGTCTACAATATACTGAGTATAAGAGATGAGAGAGAGAGAGAGAGGGAAGAAGAAGAAACGCAGTGATAAAGTAATACAATTACAAGGTAATTTCGGAATACAGAGACCAATGACGATTAAATATGTCTAATTTACCTTTAATTACGTATGTATGTTTTTCTACAGAATAGCGGTATTTAAGCATCTGCTTAAAATGCACAATATTTGGAAAAATATTTTGCAGTCTTGATTTGTATATGTGAAATTTTGCCAATAAGAGAATAAGGTCAAACACCTTATCTGTGACAATATTTTGCTGTCTACCAAAAAGTACAAATATCTCAGACAGGGAGAGACCCCACCCGGGTCTGCCCTGGGGGACTTGGGTGGGGTTAGGTATTTTTTAGTTCCCAGGGTCACCCTGGTCAGCCCCACAGGGTGGGTTTTTCTCTCTATTCTGGGGCATGCGTTTCTGTCTACCCTTTGTCCATTCACCTGTATTTGCCTTTTTAAAACTCTCCCTACTGTCTGCACTGCCTGTAGCTCTTGATATTGGATGTGTGTTGCTAAATGGTCTTAGCTTTATTTAGGCCCCATGTTGTAGGTTTATTTAACGTATTTGGCCGGCTGGCGACATACATTCAATTTTCTGTTTAGTTTTTTTTTCACAAGCAGTGCAGGCACGTCCTGAGAAAGCCTTGTTGCTGTCGGGACGTTAAGCAATGTACAATCAATCAATCAGACAGGGAGAGAGTGGGAAAGTGATTATATGTATCTTTTAACCAGTCGATTAGATCTGTCCAGAAGGACTGGACATGCCCACAGTTCCAGAAAAGGTGTGTTAAGGTTTCTTCCTCACTTCCACAAAAGGTACAGACAGATGAATCTGACAATTTTTTCAAAAAAAGATATCTTTTCGTTGGAAGCATTCGGTGGATAAGTCTGTACTGAAACCAGCGTAGCTGAGGATCAGAAGTAGTTTTTATAGCCGTACAGAATATTTTCTCCCACTCTAAATGAGTATTAAAGTGCTTGCTCCATTTTTCTACGCAGATGGGATTTGATCTTAGTTTGGTCAGCCGTTGATAAGTAATCTTGCACCCTTGGCGGATAACTTTCCAAGCACAAGTGTCCGAGATGACTATTGAACTATCTGCGTCTATGTTGACACTTTTTTTTGTATTCTCTAATTGCTCTAATAATTCCAGCATACGTCAGAAAGTGTGTGCTTATATCAGGATATTTTACCTTGAAGTCTTCAAAACTTAAAAAGTTTCCGTAATTATCCATAAGATCTCTAACCTGAAAGATCCCATTGCATACCCATTCGGGGACATGTACAATTTTTCTATCAAGCACAATATGTACATTATAATGAATACATTCATTTGCAAAATCACTAAAACACTCTATCGTACACTTATTGTACACTTTTTTATAATGTCTGAGAACATCAAACCAAAACTTGTTGTCTGCACACTTTAACATCAGTATATTAGCAAACTCCCCTCCGAGCTGAAAAATGTTTACAAACCTAGGATATGACGAGAACAAAATCGTTTTCACAAGAGAGTCATTACAGTACAGTCTTCTCAGCCAGCTCACCTTCATAGACGAGAGGAATGAGTAAATATCCACCATTTTCAAACCACCTTGCTCAAAAGAGGAACAAGCTTGAGATTTGTTAACCTTTCCCCTTTTATTGTTCCACAGGAACGAGAAAAATAATTTATTTACTTCCATCAGAAAAGTGTCTGCTGGATCCGGAATATTAAGAAATAAGTGTACAATTTTGGACAATGCAAGGGTTTTTATAACAGTTACTTTTCCATAAGGTGTCAGGTCCCTTCTGGACCAGACTGAAATAATCTTCCTAATTTCTATTAATTTATTTTCGTAGTTTATTTTCACAATATCTTCAGTATTAGTAGAGAATTTTACTCCCAAGACTGTAAATATACTTGGGTTCCACGATAAATTCAAATTTCGCATAAACCGTTTATTTGAATTTTTCCTTGACCCAACCCATATAATATGTGTTTTGTCATAGTTTATTTTCAGCCCTGAAATAACAGCAAACCTTTCAAGGGTTTCTATGCATTCACAAAAGGACTTTTCATCGTCATCCAAATACAAAGTGGTGTCGTCTGCAAACTGGGACAACAGAATATTGATATTTCCAATATTGATACCTTTAATATTCTCATTTTGTCTAATCATAATGGACAGAACTTCTGCCACAATTAGGTACAAGTATGGCGATGCGGGGTCCCCTTGCCTGACTCCTCTGCCTACATTGAACCATTTAGAGTATCATCCATTTAAGGATTGATTGTACATTGCTTAACGTCCCGACAGCAACAAGACTTTCTCAGGACGTGCCTGCACTGCTTGTGAAAAAAAACTAAACAGAACATTGAATGTATGTCGCCAGCCGGTCCAATACGTTAAATAAACCTAACACATGGGGCCTAAATAAAGCTAAGACCATTTAGCAACACACATCCGATATCAAGAGCTACAGGCAGTGCAGACAGTAGGGAGAGTTTAAAAAAGGCAAATACAGGTGAATGGACAAAGGGTAGACAGAAACACATGCCCCAAAATAGAGAGGAAAACCCACCCTGTGGGGCTGACCAGGGTGACCCTGGGAACTAAAAAATACCTAACCCCACCCAAGTCCCCCAGGGCAGACCCGGGTGGGGGCCTGGGGGACTTGGGTGGGGTTAACTACTTTTTAGTTCCCAGGGTCACCCTGGTCAGCCCCACAGGGTGGGTTTTCCTCTCTATTTTGGGGCATGTGTTTCTGTCTACCCTTTGTCCATTCACCTGTATTTGCCTTTTTAAAACTCTCCCTACTGTCTGCACTGCCTGTAGCTCTTGATATTGGATGTGTGTTGCTAAATGGTCTTAGCTTTATTTATGCCCCATGTTGTAGGTTTATTTAATGTATTTGACCGGCTGGCGACATACATTCAATTTTCTGTTTAGTTTTTTTTCACAATCAGTGCAGGCACGTCCTGAGAAAGCCTTGTTGCTGTCGGGACGTTAAGCAATGTACAATCAATACAATCAACCAAGTCCCCCAGGGCAGACCCGGGTGGGGATCCATTTAAGGAGACACAAGCACTGATATCTGTGTAAAATGTTTTAATCCAGTGTTTGATACTGGGACCGAAATTGAATAAATCTAGTGCTTTAGCAATAAATGACCACGACACACTATCGAAGGCCTTCTCAAAGTCTATCAGAAGAAGAAGGCCCGGGATACGATGTTTCTCTGTTGCTACTAGCACATCATATAATAATCTGATATTCTCTCCAATATAACGTCCTTTTAGGAAGCCTTTTTGATCATCATGTATGAGGCCAGGAAGGACAGACTTCAATCGTTCCGCTATGCAGGCGGAAGTAATCTTATATGACGTATTTAGTAATGTTATTGGTCTCCAGTTTTTAATGTATTTTTTATCCTTACCTTCCTTGGGTATACATGTTATTATACCCTGCCTTTGGGTTATTGACATGTGCCCTACTTCAAAAGCATGGTTAATAGAACTAACCAAAAACACCCCGATATCATTCCAGAAAAATTTATAAAATTCGTTAGTAAAGCCATCTGAGCCTGGACTTTTATTATGCTTCGTGTTACTTAGAACGTACAGGGCTTCTCTGGCTAATATAGGACCTTCAATGCCATCGCTCTCGTCTTGTGATAAACATGGAGCAGTAACAATAGATGGCAAGTCAACATCTAGCACCTTATTAGGTTTATACAATGTTTCATAAAAACACTTTGTATCTTCAATTATTTGCTCAGGATCAAAAATTAATTCACCGTTGTCGTTCTCAATACAGTTCATTGCATTATGTGTGTAGTGTCGTTTCTCAAGATTACAAAAGTATCTCGTTGCTCTCTCACCCTCACATATCCATCTGGCTCTCGAACAAACTGTCATGCCGTCAATTTTCTTATTTCTAATAGTTTGCAGTTCTTCTTTTAATGTCTGGAGACCTTGGGAATTAACATCACTTAGATTCTTTTCTAACTTGTAAATTTCACTTTCTAGTCTCTTTTCTTGTTTGTCTTCTTCTTTTTTCTTGAATGAGGCATACGAGATACTTTTCCCCCTGATCTCCATAAGTATCATTTCAAAGAACAAACTGTCAACTGTTTTTACGGAATCAGCGTAGACTTTGTCTTTTAACAGACAGTTATTGAATTTCCAATAGGAGCGTGCTTTTCTTCTTACTTTATCGGTCATCAGCTCCATAGAGATCAAAGAATGGTCAGATCTGTAGCTTATACCTATATCCACTTTTTTGAGTTTTGGAAAAAAAAACGTCCGACACCAAAAAATAATCTAGTCTACCCCTCTGTGTGGAATTAAACCTTCTCCATGTATATTCCCTCTTATCAGGGTTTAATTCTCTCCATATGTCCACCAGTTCAAGAACTGACATCAATTCCACAATTTGTTTTCTCGCCCTCGGGCGATGTATACCCCTATAACAAAAGGAATCCATGGATGGGTTGAGGATGACATTCCAGTCACCACCCATAATAATGTTTTCATTATCCATGTTCGTTACATGATCGCACAGCTTTTGGAAAAAAGACGGTGAGTCGCAACCGCTAGGGCCATATACGTTAGCAAGAGTACAACGTTTTCCGGCTATGTCGATATCCATAATAATAAAACAACCACCATCATCCCGAATTATATTGTGAACCTTATATTCAAAATTATTGCTAAACAAAATAGCTACGCCCTTACTGTTTGACTCGTTACCGCTGAGCCAACATTCATAACCCCACTGACTTCTTATGGTGTTTTCTAGTTGAACTTTCAGGTGTGTTTCTTGTAAGAAGTAAATACTTGCGTTTTTCTTTCGAAGGTGATCAAAAATATCATGCCGTTTCCTAAAATCAGATAGCCCGTTACAATTCAATGAACATATTTTCAGCGAGCTTGACTTAGCCATTCAAGTCATTTACAAGGCAAATATGACTCATAATAATAGTCAATCTCACAGTTATCATAGCATCTCGTAATTGAAAAGGTGGCCACGCATAACACAAAAGACCTGCAGGCGGATACACGCCAAAGATTACAATACTAAAAGGCAACATATAAACAAAAATACATGTGAGTTTGCACCCGGACCAGACAAATAAATGGATGCATAAAAGGCTCACTGGGTACAGTATTTTTTTCATGTCTATAAGGTTACAAGTCCGTCTTGTATCCAAACCCATTGTGCTCATCAAGCATACAGAGAGAAGGAAGGATAGACAAGAAAAAAGAGAAAAAAAGAGATATAGAGAAAAGAGGAACATGAATTTCAAACATAGTACAAATATATAACAGAATATACAGCAACACATACTTCACGAGACAAGAACTAATCAAAAATCGGCTAGGCCGTGCTGACCTAATATCCTAAATAAATTACGTTACAATACAAAATGCAGCCTGTTTAAACCTGAATACGGGTGGAGAAGGGTGGGAGCGGGGGAAGAGGTGGCGGGAGGAGGAGGGGTTGGGGGGGGCGGGGGGGGGGGGGGGGGGGGGGGGGGGGGGGGGGGGCGGGGCGGTTGGGGGGGGGAGGGGTGTTGGGGGTAGTATAGGTGACAGATGTCTAAGTATATGAAGAGAAAGCAGAATTATTACAGAATTATTACACCGCTGTTTTGAAAACCGATAAAGAGGGCGGGGGAAAAAAAAAAAAGATAAGTAAAAAAAATAATAATAAAAAATAAATAAATAAATAAATAAATTAAAAAAAATAATAAGTAAGATAAAAAATAATAATAAATATAAATAAATAAAATAAAATAGACCCCCCCCCCCCCCCCCCCCCCCGATGTACGACACAAAGATAAGATTTACATACTGCGTGAGGACAAGAGCCATAACTCGTATTATACAATGGCAGAAAAAGAAAAAAAAAAAAGATAAATAAAATATTTAAAAAAATAGCGCTCGTGGATCGAGCACTGACCTTATTTCACTCACATGGCTGCCGGGTCGGCATGCGCACCCGAAAAGAAAAAGCATACACCGAGTCAGGTAAGTCAAAGTATAGTCTGATCCTACAAAAGTAAATGCACATATAATTAGAGTCAACGCCTCAGAGCCTGTACCAGCCATTGTCACAGTGTGCACGTGCAAATAGCGAAACCTGTGTACTTGGGGAGGTCAGGCTGTGGATAAGGCTATAGTCTGTTCTTACTACGGGTGGCATACGCGAAATATATGTCGCACACACACACCCACACACACACACACACACACACACACACACACCCACACCCACACTGTAAGCCATGGCTCCACACTAAACTATGCAAACAGTTCTATAGTGCATTCTTCATTTTTTTTTTTAAGTTATGGAAAAAAGGAAACGAGAAATCAGTGTACACATGCTTCCAATAGTTAACCATCATTGATCCACAGGCTATGTTCGTTGATTCATCTCCATTGGACTATGTTTACTAATAGTCTATTTTGACCAAACTCAAACATCAGAAGGAGATCATTAGCAAGAGTGCAAACGCAGTACATCCTGCTCCGTGGGCCTGGATCGCTGATTTGGAAAGGGTAGACATAAGTACTGATACAAATATTTTTATACGTGTATGTAGTTAGTATCAAGTAGCCCTGATGTTATAGTCTGTTCCTACAACCGGCAACACTTTGAACACAATGCCTTTACCCAATAGTCATGTTCATTCAAAATGAAAAAGCTATAATCATAATTTTGTTCATTCCATTTCGGTTGCACGGAAAATGTACATAATACATGCAGTACAGATAAAGGTATTATAATAGTCTGTTCCTATACAGATGTGTCTACTGAACGATCGCAGGCGTGTTATATCTAAAGTGGCTAGTTACCCTAGGAAAACCTTGCCGAAATCCTTGTCTTCAGCAAGTTAGGCATGTGTATACTGACCGAAGGGTGGTTATAGAGTTTAAATTTACACATGGACATGAACAGCAAATGTATCTTGTGCAAGGTGTGTGTTGCCTATAACCCCTTCCCCATCCAGCGCCAAGCGTGAGGGCTGGCTCAAGCGTAATGACCCGGCGGTACTGTCCGAGGGGGACCAAGCCACCCAGGCAACACTACCGAGCCGTCAGAGTCGCTCCACCTCTCACATGTTATACTATACAGTGTCTAGGCATAGGCTCGGCACTGGAAGTGAGAGAGGTAAGGCATGAGGTAAACATGTAGAATGCGTAAGCGTGACCGAAAGGAAGAGCCCGGTATTAGGCAGAGGCCTGCGGTCACGACAGTAGACCACGACCTCTGGCCCCGACCCAAACCAGGCCCGCCGCCCCCGGGCCACGCCCACGCTTAAGCACCCCTCTGAAAAATCCTAGGTGTATTGCAGTGTTATGTAGTACACACATGCGACCCCTCACATTCAACATGTTTGTCCCGATTTGGCAAAAGCCCCCGTGTCCGTCCCCCAAGAGGAGCGAGACCTTCACTGGCTTGAAAATCTCGTTCGTCACAGAGACGGACACCCCGGCCCCCCACGCCACATCTGGACAGGTCTATACGTGTATAAATACATGTAACACAAATACAGGAAATACACGTGCGTGTATTTTGTCTGTGTGCGATTCACCGTGCGCATGCACTGTCAAATGCTTGTTCCGTGTTTATTCTGATTCTGTGATTCATTATTGTAACTTACTTGAAATCGGCTACGGAACGGTGTTTTTCTTCTTGTTATTATGAATGTCCTCTGGCATCTCACCACTGCACTGTTTCCAATGTTTGGTCCAGGTTTCCTATTCATTAATATTTTCTGTTGCGCTGTGATATATACACACCAAAAAAAAACCCGTTGGTCTGATTGTTTTAATATGAGTATGCCACAGAAGCCACATACACCTGGAGTAGATCTTCACATTGGTCACGCTACGTGTATATGGCCTATAGCCCTTTCGCCTCCAGCGCCACGCCCAAGAGCTGGTTCGACCGTGGCAGCTCAACCATAGTGCCCAGGCCGCATGCCTCCCCGGAGAGAGACATACCAACCAGACACCTCCGCCGAGCCGGCAGGGACATTCCATCTCTCACAGGCTGTACATGGTCCGTCTTGCACCGGGTGCGAAAAAGATAGGCCACATTATAGACTTAGAAATAGACCGCACAAGACTTGGAAATAGGCCACACAACCGAGGTTAGTACCTCGCTTGACACTTCTGCTAACTCTACCTGGGTGCAGCCCATACCCCTTTCACGTCCATCGCAGAGTCGAAAGGCTGGCCCGACCGTGACAATCCAACGATGGCGCCATGGCCGCATGCCTCTCGGGGGAGAGACATAGCAACCAAACACCACCATCGAGCCGTCAGGGATGTCCAACCCCTCGCAGGCTGCACATGAATCATTCAGCAATGGAAGTGAAAGGGACAGCCCGCTTGACAGACTTAGGGGGGCAGCACCTCGATGGGCTCGTCTACTCTGACACACACGCTGGGGTTGAGCGGGAAGTGACGAGTCCTGCGGGATTTGTCGTCTTCGCTGGCACCAGGTCTCGGTGGTCTCGCCGCGGCTGCCGCGTAGGACAAGGTAACCGGCGACAGCCTGGCTCTACCTTGTCCAGCACCTCTCAAGCGCGGGTCGTGGGGAGTCGAAGACACTGGCAGTCGCGAGGCTTCTACGCTGATGTCCGCTCGGTGTGCTGGCGTACCGTTCATTAAAGCATTGACGTCATCAGCGTTAGTGTCGACGTCCACTTTAGTCACTTTGTTGTTTATCTTTATAAACACTTTTCCTTCTGACGACCAAGCTGATCGCTCCCCCACTATGTCCCTCATTTCCCTGAGCAGTTTTTGGTTGCGTGGAGTGAGGTCGTCCGTGATGACGATTCCTTTGCCTTTGAGTTTTCGTCATACAAACAGTACTTAAGTATCCAGATCCTGGTAGTCAAGTATATTTTAAGAACTATGGGAATCAACAAAAGCTGCGTTTGTAGTGTATGCTGATTTTGAATCACTAGTTGTTCCGTATGAAGGTCTTGTTCCAGAATCATTACCAAAGACTATAAAGTTGATATTGTTAGGTCAGACGGACAGCATTCAGAACCTGTTATCTACAGAGGAGAAAATGCAGCATGTCTGTTTTTAACAGAAATGAGACAACTGTATAGTCAGGTAGTACATTATCTCACAACATGTCAGATGCCTTTGGTGATGACAGAAGAAAATAAACTGAAATTTGATACAGCTGTGATGTGTTGGATTTGTGATCAACTTCTGGGAGGTGATAAAGTTCTTGACCATGATCACATAACTGGACGGCACAGAGGTGCTGCACATAACAAGTGTAACTTGCTATTAAAAATAGATCCTAAGAAATACAAACTACCTATCTTTTTTTCACAATCTCAAAGGATATGATTCGCACATTATCATGCGTGCTGTGGATGAGTCTTACAAAAACATAAGTTGTATTGCGCAGACAACTGAAAAGTACTTGACTTTTAGATTGGACAACAAATTAGCATTTTATGACTATGCAACATTTGTCTTTAGGTCTTGCTAGTCTGGCAGAAGGTTTGACTGAGTATCCAATAACAAGTAAATATTTTGAGCCAGACTTGATTAAGAAAGGTGTGTATCCGTACGAGTACATCAGTGAGTGGGAAAGGAGGAAAGGAGACTGACTACCTCCGAAAGAGAAATTTTATTCTACACTAAATGGTAAAGGTATTTCTGACTCTGAATACCAGCATGCTCTTGATGCATGGGGTAAACTAGGGTGTCAGACAATTGGTGACTATCATGACCAGTACTTAAAGCTGACGTTTGTTTGCTAGCAGACGTATTTGAAAGTTACCGAGAAAAGGGTTTGTTACACTACAGTCTTGACCCTGCTTGCTACATACAGTGGAGTCGAGTTAACACGAACTCACTTAACACGATTTTCCGGTTAACACGAACTGTTTTTGCATTCCCGGCCAACGGCCTTCTTATTCTGTATTAAAATTTCACTGATAACACGAAATGCTTAACACGAAATTTCGCTTAACACTAAGCTGTTTTCGGGTCCCAATCAGAGCAATTTCACTATTATCCACCTGTTTAACACGAACACAGATTATAGTCGCAAACACCGAAAACCAATTCATGAAAGGGGCACTGCACGTGTCACTCTCGTGCTGTAGTACACATGATACAGATCAGAACGAACTCTAGCCTGTGATTGGCTGAATAGCCTTCAGTTGTTGCAATCCGTCTTCTCATTGGCTAGAGTTTCTGAACTGTATTCATGCATCATTCGTGTACCAATACAACCCAACACTTCCTCATTTCAATTAACCACCGATCGTGGCTACCCCAAGGTAGAACAGAAGTCGATTACGCTTGAAGTGAAAAAACAAGATTAATGAGATCCACGATTGTCTCTCTACATGGGCTGTCAATAATGCAAGACAGACTTCAATCATCGCATTTATTAAATGACTTTGACCGTGTTGCTTTTACCAATGCGAGATCGTACTTCAGCCCGTGTTGCTTTTACTTTACTATGGATTTTACCTGATGGTTTTACATTAAATACATGAGCTGTACACGTCTCCTTGTGTTTTCCTAGCGAGCTGAAGGTAAGGTATGCATATTTAGTACGATAATGTGCACTTTTAACCTCGTACTCATTCATCCACGCATCTCTTACACACTTTTTCCTTGCCGGGAGGGCCGTGATCAATTTTGAGGCCATATTGGTTAACACGAAATACGTTTAACACGAAGTGATTTTCCGTGTCCCCAGAAATTTGTGTTAAGCGGACTCCACTGTAACTAGTCCTGGCATGACATGGGATGCATTTTTGAAATCTAGTAAGATATTTATAGACCTGCTGTCTGATCGTATGATGGGTGAAATGGTGGAACGCGGATTGAGGGGTGGCATTAGTATTGCAGCGAACAATTATGCCAAAGCCAACAACAAATATCTGGACGACCTTGGGTTTGACCCCTCAAGTCAAGGTCATTCATTACCTATGTGGACGCAAACAATTTGTATGGATACGCGATGTGTGAGTTATTGCCCTTGAAAAACTTTTATCTGCATGATTTATCACAGTATGACGTAACACAGATAACAAACTATATTATGAATCATGACCGAAACGATGCGAAGGGTTGGATCTTTGAAGTTGACCTAGAGTACCCACATCATCTACATGATTACCACAATGATTATCCGTTGGTTGTTGAGAAAATGAGTATGACGGGGAAAAAAGAAGACACTAAACTTGTACCAAATCTGAATGACAAATTCAATTACATATGTCACTACCGCTTACTGCAGTTTTACATCAGACATGGGTTAGTACTAAAGAAAGTTCACAGTGGTATTCAATTTGATCAGAGTGCTTTCATGAAAGATTACATAATGAAGAACACAACATTGCGTGCCAGAGACGGCAACACTGCATTTGACAAAGACTTCTTTAAGCTTATGAACAATGCCTGTTTTGGTAAGACGATGGAAAATCCTCATCACCGCAAAGATGTGAGACTGGTCACAACTGAACTGGGTGCAATTAAGCTTACAGGTAAGCCACAGTACACAGGGTACAAAGAATTTCATTCATCATTGTATGCCGTGTCACTCAAAAAAAAGATTGTTAAACTGGACAAGCCAGTATTCATTGGTATGGCAATTGTTGAGTTATCAAAACTGTTGATGCTTGAATTTTATTATGATTACTTCATTGATGTGCCTACTGAAGACTTTTATGAAGACATGAAAACAGAGTTACATATGTATGACATGTCTGATTATCCTAAGGAACACCCATTATTTAGCACACAAAACAAAAAAGTGCTTGGGAAGTTTAAAGATGAACTGAATGGTGTGCCAATAGTTGAATACGTTGGACTGAGGTGAAAAATGTATTCTATACTGCACCAAAAGGGTAGTCAGTCGAAAGCAAAAGGTATAAAAAAAAAACAGCGATTAAAAATAAAGACATTCGTCATGAACATTATGAGGAAGTATTAGATGGAGCACTGATGCCTGATTATCTAAACAAGTCACTGAGATCAAACAAACATAATCTTGAAATGATCCAAACACAAAAAGTCACTTGCAGTTGGGGACATGAAACGTGTGTTTTATAGTAAAGAAAAAGCTTACGCACCTGGGCACTACAGACTTAACTTATCTGAAGGTATTTGTAACGAACTGATTGATGAACTGATTGATGAATTGGTCAAAAGTGAGTAACAGTGTCTGGGGGAATAATCTGTAATTCCTCTCTGACAAATGCCCTCTGTGGGGCAGGGTCGTACAGATAATATATTGACGCGACAGGACCGGGAATTATTTTTTTTATATTATGAACAGACGTAGATGGGGTCGGTTGCCCTGCGCCTGACGTCGTTTTCGGCCTCACCTGGTTGATATAAATATCTCACCTGTTTTGTAAATAAACTTGTGTCTGGCGTTGGTGGGGTTGTTTTTGGCTCTGTCATTGATTTCAATTTAATAGTATCAGCAGGCTTTGGGTGTCCTTCATTATTCATTGCTTTTATAACATGTGGTAATCTCTTAACCCACTCAGTGTTACGTGCGTCATGCATGAGTTCCTTTGAATACTGGTAGCTGAAAAGTCTTTCTGATAACTGTTTGTTGAAGTTTTCTACAATTGCCTGTGATCTGTGCACGCCTGGAATGCCGCGTCTAACCAGTACGCCGTGCTTCACAAATAACTGATTAACTGCACCCTTGAATTCACTTCCGTCATCAGCCTGAACAAGTCTAGGGTATTTTAAAAGGCCTCGACTATATATTTTTGTTAATGCAGTCGCAACCGTGGTAGCAGTTTTGTCAGATATGGGTTCGGCGTCCTTATACCTTGAAGCAATATCAACTACAGTCAGTGCGTATTTGTATCATTTCTTTCTTATTGTGTCATGGGGTAAGAACAATAAATCCATTTGATGTGTGTCATTCGGTGTAGTGTTTTCAAAATGAGGACGTGTTATTTTTCTTGGCGCCAAATTGCCTGTCTCTGTAACCATTGTTTTATTTGATTGAGTGATACATCACCGCCTATGGCCGCGTGTAATTTCTGAATAGCGACATTTCCTTTCCAGTACCCAATGGGAGAATAATATATTTTCGATAGTTTAGCATCTGTCATTTTTTCTAGCAATATAAAGTCCCGTAAAAAATACGAATGTCATTCCCACTAGAACAAAGATTATCTCTCCATTTCTTTGTTCTGTACTTGGTTTGTAATAGTCACTTAGTTTTGGTTTTGGGATAGACATGTCATTACCCATGACGAGAAAATACTCATGGATTGCGTTGTCTGTATTAGAAAACATATGTTGTGCGTGACCTTCTAGTCTGAGTTTTTCATTGATGAAATCAAGTTTCTCAATTCTATTCTTCTCATAATCCTAACCCCACCCGGGTCTGCCCTGGGGGACTTGGGTGGGGTTAGGTATTTTTTAGTTCCCAGGGTCATCCTGGTCAGCCCCACAGGGTGGGTTTTTCTCTCTATTCTGGGGCATGTTTCTGTCTACCCTTTGTCCATTCACCTGTATTTGCCTTTTTAAAACTCTCCCTACTGTCTGCACTGCCTGTAGCTCTTGATATTGGATGTGTGTTGCTAAATGGTCTTAGCTTTATTTAGGCCCCATGTGTTAGGTTTATTTAATGTATTTGACCGGCTGGCGACATACATTCAATGTTCTGTTTTTTGGGTTTTTTTTCACAAGCAGTGCAGGCACGTCCTGAGAAAGCCTTGTTGCTGTCGGGACGTTAAGCAATGTACAATCAATTCTCATAATCCTGCTGGGCTTGTGCCAGTTTTTCTGACGCTTCATTGTGACGCTTCATTTCTTCTGCAGATTCTTCTCTACCCATTTTTGAAAAGAGATAATTTGACCCACTACATGCCAGAGCGTTAACCATGGCACCCCCAATCATAATAGCTATTGTAGCCATACTTTTATTTACATAGAAACATTTTCAGGAATAATTCCCTGCTTGACGAGAAAGTCTTTTGTCGCAATTGATGCTGTAACATCTACAATTAGCTTAGCACTGTCTTCCAAATCCAATCTGCTAAGGTCAGCTGATTTCATTTTGAGTAGACTTTTTCCCAGCATAGAGTAAGCCACTGCTAGTCCGCTTATTACGGCAGAGTGATAGACAAGGTTCATCAAGCACGCCTTTACCATAGCTGACACTTAGTTCGCCTCCAGCTGCCAGAGAGATAAGGCGCTGCGAGGTCAAATTCCACTCTCGCGCGCTCATTCTATTTATATCGCACCTGATACTGTCGGTACACCGCGTGACCGGCGCTCTGCGCAATAACAACTACCTACTGGTTTGTATTCATAACACATCTCTGCCTAAAGTGACTGTTGTGGAAGCAACATCGTTCAAAAGTTGAAATTCTCACCTACACACTGATACCAAACATGACAACATTACGACTTGCACTTGTGTAGCAGGTTATGGTGAAAATAAAGAGAACGGGAATTTGTTGATGTACGAGAACGAGAATTTATTGTGAAATTAACAAAGTTCCCACAGCCATAACACAAAGACGCTACTTTTCCCAGTGAAACACACTTGCATGCATAAGGGTTAGCATGCCTAGAGTCGCTGGGGGTCTCTCGTCGACGGCCTATACCCTGAGAGGGGTGACAGGCGTAAGTAAGTAAGTATAGATCAATCTACATTTGACTGTTTGATACAAACTTGGCTGTTTGTCGCCCATCTAAGGGAAAATTTTCAGAACATGCCACTTTTAGTGTCCTCTGGCTCTCTCAAAGGTCAAGGCCACAAAGGGTCAAGAAAAAGGTTAAAAAAGACACTTTTCTCATATACTATTTACAGCTTCCAGTGCTTTTCCATGCAGTCACAAGGGAGACTCAAATATGAGATAAATGCCAAATTATGATAGAATCATAGTTTTTATTAGCACTTGTTCAATCTTTTCAATCAAACTTGATACAAAGACAGTTGATAATGAGACCTTCCTTTGCATACTAATTTGGCTGACTGCTTTTAAAGTCAATAGACTTGGATGGTGGGGGTTTGGAAGAATTCATGTATGTTCACAGTGTTGGATTTCCAATGTACATGTACTATGACCAACTGTATAAATATTGTCAAGACACTTGAACAGTTACTTCTTTAATGATGATAATAATAATGTACATTTTATAGCGCTAAACCTCCAGATCAATGGTGCTTTAAGCGCTTCGCAAAACCAAAGGACAAGGTCGGAGATAAACATTACCAAAAGCAAAAATAAATAAATAAATAAAAATAAAAAAAATTACCCCCCCCCCTCCAAATAAAAACAAAACAAACCAAAAACACAAACAAACAGCTGAAGTGAAAGGTAATCTGTATCACAGAAAGTCATGCACATGACTGAAAGAGGCTCTGCTGTTTCTCTTCTTTTTTCTTGTATGCCTGTGACCTCTAGTCAGCTGCTCATCAATTTTGGCATGGAAGTTGTTTACAAGATCTCCTGATGCACACTGATTTAGTTGACCTCACCACAAGGTTTGTAATTTTGGTCCTATTACTTTTCTATGGTCATTTTCTATTGCAGTTCTCTTTTGTCCGGTGTTCCGAAAAGTCTTATTGACCAAATCCAGAGAGTCATGAACTGTGCTGCACGTCTAATTTTTCGTGTACCGAAACGTGAACACATTATGCCTCTACTAGCTGATTTGCACTGGCTGCCAGTTTCATACAGAATTCAGTATAAAGTCTGTGTTATTTGTTTCAACATCATCTCCGGTTCTACCCCTCCTTACTTATCTGATCTTGTCCAGCTGTATACACTGTCCCACTCACTACGCTCTGCTTCAGACTGTCGTGTTTTCCGTATCCCTAGACGTAATAAGGTCACTCAAGGTCATCGTTCATTTTCGTATTTTGGTCCCATTACATGGAACGCTCTCCCAGCTGATGTGCGTCACTCATCATCTCTTTCCATTTTCAAATCCAAGCTTAAAACACACCTTTTCTCTGTTGCAAATACGTAAAGACCATTCTGTCTGCCGGCTCATCGTTTGTGTGTGTGTGTGTGTGTGTGAGTTTTCTGCTCCTTGTAAATCAATGTATTTTTTGTTGTTGTATGTGCTTGTTTTTGTATTTTGCTTTGTGTTTCATTACTGTGATTGTAAAGCGCCTAGAGCACCTTGGTGATTAGGCGCTATACAAATTACCTTTATTATTATTATTATTATTATTTTGTAAATTTTGCATTTATTTCTGAAGTTTCTTTTGTTGTTGCAGCAAGTTTGATAATAATAATAATAATAAAGAGCATTTTTTGAATTTTGAATCCACAGGAGCAGCTTAAATGGGTATAGGGCGATTGACATCAGAACACGTTGTTTTGCAAATATCTTCTGAAAGAACCACTTTTGTATGCAATCTTAGAACAAATATCATTCAGTGCCAGTTGACCTAATAGGATTTGCGGTTGGTCCGTGGCGCAGTGGTAAAGGTGCCAGCCATCAATGGTAAAGGTGTGAGATTCAATACTGGGTTCCGGTGTCAGACTTTTCTCCTCTGGTAAGTGTCACCATTATAAGAAAATTAGGGCGGACTATCGTGGTTTCTTTCTCTGGGTACTCCGGCTCTTCCTCCCCATCCACTATGGTACCAGTTTCAGGCCACTTTATAAATTTCAAATACAAGCGATCAAAATTTCTGTAACCTCAGTAGCTGATCCCTCACACCACGTGAATATCCTGTGTCTTGTAATGTGTTTGTCTTCAGAGTGAATGCGTGTCACATTAGCATGTGTGTTGGGTTCAGTTCACGGCGCTTTGAGCCCATTTGCAGAATTGGGTAAAGCACCTATATATAACTGGTATTATTATTATTATTATTATTATTATTAACTTTCAAGAACCTTGAACAATGTGTCAGTTTTGCTGTACAGTTGCAAACCTTAAGAATTTTTTCATGAAAATATTGATTTTACATCCTGAAATATACCCCAGATATATTCAGCCTGTTATAAGAAAAATCCATTTTTATCCATTAAATGAGTAAGCTGACAAAGTTTTCAAACCTGAAACAGCGCAGGCATACTTGAAGCGGTATGGCTGACTTTGATGTTGAAATCTGGCCATTTCCTACTGGAGTTAGGGTATTGAATATGTTTTGTTCTTCTCTTTTTACAATATTTTTATTTTTTTATTTTTTTTTATTATTATTTTATTTTTTTACGACTGTACAGCAAAATTAACAAATCTTAGGAGTAAAGTAAAAATAGACCCTATTAGGTCTATTGGCGCTAAATGATATTTGTTCTTAAAGTGGTATAGAAAGTGTTTCTTTGCGGAGATATTTGGGAAAGGAAGATTATGTTCCGTTGCCGATCGGCCTAAAAATATGTCACTCAGTTTGCAGTACTTATGTGTGTGTGTGTGTGTGTGTGTGTGTGTGTGTGTGTGTGTGTGTGTGTGTGTGTGTGTGTGTGTGTGTGTGTGTGTGTTTCAGGTACAAAGAGAAAAGCATTCAAGAAAAGAGTGGCAGAGAAAAAAATGAAAATGACAGAACTGAGTGATGATGATGAATATGATTCCAGTGTAAGTGAATACTTCATTCTTCTTATCTACCTATAAAACCACTGAAAGATGCATTGAACAGAAAACACTCTGAATTCACCAATAAATCAAGTTCTTAAAGTTGTCTGTGGTATACAATAAAGTATTTTTATTAGTGTAATATGTAAAGTGCCTTGGGCACTTATGGTGATTAGGCACTATAGAAATTGACATTATTATTATTATTTTTATCATATTATTAAAACTGTCAGGAAATTGTGTTTGTTGAATTTTATTGCCATTATTTTATGAAGCAAAATGGCATTGAATTGTTGGACATGCAAATAAACAGATTTTCCTATGAATGGGAACAGATTGTAATGATTTACTAATGACACATTTTCAGTGATCTTTATTTCAGATAGAAACATTCAAATCAGCCAAATTGACTGTTAATTGGTATTCATACTTGCAGTATGATATACTCACACCAGACACACTCACGTAGGGTTCTTGTAAAGAAACTTCACTCAGTTGCAACTTGTCACACGTGGCACAAGGTTGTAGACCACACTGGAGTAATAGTTCCAACAATATTTTATTGCAGCGATGCGTGTGATGAAGCCCTATGCTCGTGCATAGTGCTCATACATTAGGATTAGTACGGTACGGTTTTTGTTAACGGTTTGTTTGTGCCGATAGTCCATGGGGCCTGCTGCCCACGTGGAATCTGTAAGACATGGTTAGCACGGAGTTTTGGTGAGTTCTGTTTAGTGAGTTCTAGGCGAAAGTTAGTCTGTCAGAGGTTTAGAAACGGTAGTGCGGGGCTTGACTGTCATTCTGGACAGACGTTATGCGAGATACCTTAGCCTGCATTCCAAGACTCTGAAGCCTAGATTTCAGGTATGTTTCTATATATGTAGTATTGATAGTTGCTTAGTTAAAGACAGTATGCGCTGGTAAGAGCAAGTTGCTCGTATAGTGTTGACCGGTTTGGTTTAGTTATGTTGGTTTAGAATTCAGTGAAGTAACCGGTGTTTTTGTATACAGTTGTTTACCGCGATAGATAACTAAAGGAATGTGAGGTGTGTATGTCTAAGCCGCTATGAAGATAGTACGTGGTTGGTTAAGCATAGTCTTTTCCAGTGTATAGAGTAGTGTATAGCAAGAGTGTTAGGCTGTAGTCTGTTTCAAGATAGTGACAGAGATATGGGGGTGTTACGGAAGTAGACAGTTTATGAAGCATGTGTGTGTGTGTGTGTGTGTGAATGAACGTGTGAGTTATTTGTATCAGCCAGGTTACGTGACGTTTCTCATTGATCCAATATGTTGTGTGTTTAGCAAGCGTTACGTTTTGGATCCTTGTGTTGTGTTTAGAGTACTTGTAAAGAGTGGAACGACGGACGCCGAGACGTCAGTCACAGGTGGGACCTAACGTGAGGTCATCCCTCCAGCTCTTCGCTCAGAGTGAGTCTGATCGGGACCAAGATACCCGGATCACAGCGAGAACTGCGCTACGGTGCGAGTACAAGGACGTCCGTGTTACAGACAGGACAACAGGAAAGAGCATACAACGGACTTGCACGCCTAGACGTGAGAAGGACCAACGTAACCAGGCAATAACATCACACAGGTTGGAGACTGAGAACTAACACAGAGATATTGTGAATTGTGTGTGTGTGATGTTCGGATATTAGTAGAGAAGTGTATATAGTTTGATAATCTTTTGAACCTTTTAGTGTATAAAAGTTACTTTGGAAAGGGAGCCCGTGTGTTGAGTTTTACCGCATGAATGCGCCCGTCTGAGTCAGTGGCGGTGTATGCGTCTGTTGCGTGAGAGTCTGTGCGTACGACTGGGGGCAAGTCTGCGTGCGTTACAATGCGATCTCCGCACAATGCATCCACAGATGCCTCTACACTTGGTACACTATCTCTCTACAATGCATCCACAATTCTGATACATTGCGTCTCCCATACAATGCACAAGCAGTGATACACTGTCTCCTCTACAATGTATCCGCCGTTTTGACACACTGTGTCTAATACAATGCACCCACATAATTTGCTAACACCCCTTTTTATACTATTAAAGATTTCCAGAACAATCCCACAAAATACACAACCAATCAGAAAAAAACGTAACCAAAATTCATGAAAAAGAACACCCTAGATTCGTCTACAATGTTCTAGGTGTATTCCGTAAAGTCCGCGCATTGCGTAAATGTCACGAAATGTAACCAACAACATGTTTTCTGCAAATGTTTAACGTCATATTTGAGATCACTAGAAAGGTCGCGACCCTGCCTGAACCTTCCAGTCTAATGTAGGTCAAACTTTACAACAATGTAGCAAAAATACACGTTATTCTAGCTCTCTCTTGGCTTGACTTCGCGAACGAAGATTTTATAGGGGTTGCCCACGACGTCTGCAGGAGTGTCATGGTCCGTGGACGTTTCCTAAAGCCTGCGCGGTGGAGCTTTTTGGTGGAGTGCAGTGTGCGCAGTACTGGCCCCACCCTTTAAACCCTTGGTTCATCTGCCATGGCCTAGCAAGCTGGGACGATGGCATCGAGGTCCTCGGGTCGTAGGTTTTATATCAGACTGTCCTTGTCCTAGTCTCTGGCTCAAAAGCCTTCCCCGGAGACACGGGGGCTTTGATGTCAGGGGTTTCCTCCCTTAGCCTTTCCGCAGCCAAGCGGCCAGGCCTGCAAGGCAGCAGGCGACTCGTGGAGGGCGGGGTCGTCTATGTCCCGTGCAGATGTGAACATCTGCCCACTGCCCATATATTCTAGCTAGACAATGCAAAAGAACTCGAATTATTCTAAAATGGTACGTAATTCTTATCCAAAATAACTCAAATGAATATCGGATCTTTCCTGTGATCAACACACACATGCTCTAAAAAGAATAACACAACCACAAACATAACATTGACAAAATATACAAAATCACTTGATATGCAGTGCTGTTGATGTACTTGGCTGATCTGCATGATATAAGCAACCATACGTTTCTGTTGTGGCGTTAGTTGTAAGCTATGCTTGAAGTAAAGGCACAAATTTGAAACATAAGGTAAACATTCCCTGTACTTTGCTTTGGACCTTATGATTTAAACTTTGTGGGGTCATGCTGAAACCAACCAGTTTACATTGGCACATCAGCAGTTTATATGGTCTGTACTTTGGGGGTGAAACTGATCCCATTAAGGTAAACACCTGCAAAGCTATTACAGCTGTTGAGAGGAGCTATCGGCCAGAATCTCTAAGCTGACAGGAAAATAAGGCCAAAATCTGTAAAAGCATAATAAAAGCACATGAGCCAAAGAGACTGAAAGTTGAACATTCCAAACATAACCACAAATTGGTACTAATGAAACAACAGCAGTACCAAACAGAGCTAAATAGATGAAAAAAAAAAAAAAACCCACACGTAACAAGAAAGTTATAAACAGAAGAAGGAATATGCACAACAAGAAAGTTATGAACAAAAAAAGGAATTCACCCTCTCAAACCCTGTGGAAAAAACACCCTTCCATCTTGGTCAGAGAAGGAAAAAATGGAAAATAATACATAGGAACATGGGAACAATTTTTTTGTTTTCATCCAGTCACTCTGAAACATGTATTTCTCAAAATTAATGAAAGCTTCCCTAGTAGCATTTACGGTGTAAGTATGGTCCTCCAAGGGTCGCAAACTTTTCTAGGTGTAAAGACGTCTTTTTTCCGTCTTTTAGACCGCGCAGTGCGACCGTCGCAATACACCAAAAGAAGACGGCCTGGGATCGTCTAAAACTGGTCGCTTTTCAATATACGGTGACGCAAATACACCAAAGTTACATCAAAATTACACCACCCTGCGACATTGTAGAAATGGTTGTATTGCGACTGCACTGGGACCAGATTGGGACCGTTTTGCAACTACAGAGAAAGATAATAGGAGACCCGTAAGACAATGAATTCAATAGAGCCGCATCAGTCATTAATTTACGCCATTTTTAATATCAAAATTTTGACCCCAATTTTACCCCCGTTAATTCTGAATCAACCCTTTGATTTTTTAAAAGTGATGAGTATGACTGATGCGGCCTTATTGATCTGATTATCTTACAGGTCTCCTATTATCTTTCTCTATAACTATTGTCTCTATAAAAACCTAATCATGAACCTGATCAAGTGATGCCAAGTGAAACTTAATACTTATTAACAAGTTGCAACTAACTTTTAGGAACCTGCAGAGGTAACCTTTAAGTGTGTTGCCATAAGAACTTATTATTTACTTACCCTAAGTTCTTACAAGTACTTACCCTAAGTTCTTACAAGTACTTACCCTAAGTTCTTACAACAACTTGACTTAAGTCACAACTTACTCGGTCAGATTTGACAAGATACAAGGACAATAAAAAAACTTTTTTTTCTCAGTAGTACTCTGGTGGTGGTGCAGATGGGGTTAAATAATCAGGCACAAGTGTTGTAAGTGGCATGGCATTTTTCTGTGAAGTGTATGACATTAATAAACGATTACCAAATCTGATTTTTATTTGTTTAAAAGATTGTGTAGTTTTTCTGTGGTTTCCTGTACCCCTATCTTTTTTCCCTCTGCTAAAAAACTGGCCTTAAGTTCTTCAACATTTACGGGAGATTGACTACGCATCTTATTCTGTATTTCAGATTTTTGTTTCTTGTAATTATTTAAATCATCCTGGATTCGCTTAAATTCTTCGTCATCAATAAAATTATCGTTCAATGCCTTACTGATAATAAGTTTCATACTGCTCAGCTTTGCACCAGCAAGCGTACTCAATGCTTCATGTTTCTGTAATTTCGTGTGAAACCTCTTGTTCAAGGCTTCCAAACCAAAGCAAGCCAGGCATGTAGCAACGCTAACAGCCTCAACTGCTATTCCAGCCAAACTCCCAATTCCTGTGGCGAACAGAACAATACCCCCTACAGAACATGAAGCTGAAACTGCACCAATAGCCATAGAAGTGTTTTGAACAGAATTAAATACTGACTTATACCTCCTTTTGCACCGTGAGTACTTAGCCTCTTCTCCTTCCAAATATTTCAAAGCTTCTGTAATATTATTTAATCTGAATGCATCTGCCTGTAATGTTTTATCTGAAGCAATTGGCATATGTGGATCAGGCGCAAGTGTTGTTTTAGTCGTCACATTTGTTTCAGTCGGATCAAGCGTTGGTAGTTGCGGATAGAAGTTTACCATTTTTTTTATTGACAAATATTTTTTTTTATTTAATCAGCAATTACATTTTGCAACTCTTCAAAAGTATACAATTTGCTGGCATAATAAAATGCAACAAGATCAATGTGTTCAAGGTTTATGTAAGTTAGACGAACAAAAGTTGTTTTGTCGACCACCACCTTGACAGCTGGAACACTGCTCGAAACATTAATAACATCAACATTTTTTGTAATAGCAATAAAGACCTTTGATGATTCTGTTACTGTTTCATCCCATGTAAGTTTAATTCCTTGTGCAATTTGAGCCTCTTTAGCAGTAGCAACAGATTTCATGATAATTTCAAATACTATTGTCACTTCTCTAGCCATGACTAAGCTTGCTGGCATAAACACAACAGAAGTATCTGATCTACCCTTTCTAGTTGTAAGAAGATATCTCCGTTTCTCATAATTTTCAACTTTCAGTTTTTCTCTGCTATTGTTGTCTGGGGCAAAGCTTGGAACAAGACTTACAATAAGCGGCCCCGAGTTAACAACCTTCCTAAACACTAAGGCACCTTCGTCATCAGTGTATACATAAGGACTAATAAATTCCAACTTTATGTCCCAGTCAATTGTGGGTGGTGGAACAGGTACAGGTGAAACCACCCACTTATTTCCCACATGTATTAAGTTGTAGGGCGAATTATTTACAGGTGGAGTAGGTACAGTAACATCACGTAGCTGACCAAGTTTAGGAATCTGTTTTTCACCATCTTTCATGTCAACAATTACTTTCCTCTTGTACATGCCATAGGAATCAAGTTCAAAACCATATATTTCTCCAATTTCTCCCTCCTTCTCAAAATCCTGTACATCTGCCAAATCTTTCAATTCTGTTACTGGACATGCAACTGGTATGATTCTCGACTTTGGACCACCACTCATTTTTTATAAACAAAAATAAAATTATTTAATTTCCAACACAACACTAAAATCATGCATAAGAACTGGTTTGTCATCCTGATTAGTTACAGATATACTCAGTGACTCAAAGAAACTAGAACCTAATTTCTTAAACTGCAAATTAGGAAATCTAACAACTACACTTTCACAATACGGAGCAGTTCCAGTAGGTAAGCATCTCAACAAAGTTGAAGGCTTTCCATTGTGAACATTCTCAGATGTGTTTAGTTCTTTCAAATAAACATTTAGCACTGTGTGTACTGACAAATTGACAGGACGTTTTCCAGTTATTTTAAGTTTTTTGGTCTTCATTGTTATAATACCAAACTCAAATTCATCAATATCATCTGTTCTCCACCAATCTTCATCAATATAAAATCCAAGTAAATATGCAAATCTATCTGAGATCCTTAACCAATTTTGTGTCAAAAATTCTAATGTAACAAGTAGGTTAGCTGGATTTAAAGTTGCTTTAATTTTAAATTTACTTTGAAACCATTCAGCTATAGTACAAAAGTCATAATACCCGGGTGGTAAAGCTTCAGTCTTACCATCTAAATTTACTTTATTATATATATCATCCTCAACATTAAACCATTTTACTGTGTAGAACAATTCATGGATAGCTGCAGCCTTGCTACCATCTCGATTATCAATCCCATTAGTTAACCACACTGGTTTGCTTGTGTCAAGATTTGTTAAGGTAATAAACATTTTTATTATCTCATATAAAAAAGGATGGAATTTAAATCGCCAACCATTACCACAACAAACGCATTTCAATTTAATATGGATGCCAAATATAATGTTGCACCTACTTATGAACAGAAAATAATTCAACTAAATCAACTCGACATAGCTGTGTCGGACGCAAGCGTACAAGACCTATTCCAAGTGAAAGTACCAAATCCGTTTGACCATTACCTAAACCCTCCAATAACAGATGACTCAACTGCAAGAAAGTGGTCTTCAAGCCCACTACAGATGTTTCAAAACCAACTCAACTTTGCAATACTATGTTCAACTACAGGCTGTGGTGTTTCATTTACAGACCACTTGAATCACTCAAACAAACTGATTAGGTCTGTGTATCATTTCCATGTTTATTACCAGCTTAGACGTATACTGTCAGAACTTCATACACCACTGCCCACTGAATCCAGTTTCAACAGGTTTAACAACCCCATGGATATGAAAGCGTTTGAACGCATCTGTAATGAATTTAACATCAGTCCCCGGTATGACTTCACACAAAAACTTGATGATCACAAAGGCATGGGTACATTGTATTATGCTATGAGTCACAGACAATACCCTCAAGATTACTACCCTGGTTACACTTCATTCTCATCAAAATCACAAGTCTGGATAGGATCAATAGAGCAGAAGCAGTCAAACGCCTGGACCACATTTGTCTTAGATAAATCTGACGGGTTTACTCAAGCAGGAGTTGAGCGCGTAAATGAGTCTATCAGAACATATGTCTGGTGTATACTAGGAGCACAATCACTAACAAAATCAAACATTTTGAATGGAAGTGGTAAATTTGAAGCACAAAAACAGTTTCTCGCTAATCTTGAAGATTCAATTAATTCAACAGTAGATCTCCCATCAAGCATACAACGCTACCAAGACGTACTCAGATATGCCAGATCAAAAGTTGACTTTGTAGTTGGCATCGGGTTATACATGTTACCATCTGACCTTCAACTCCAAATGGGGACAATAACAAATTATAATAATGAAATCATTGTTGCAGGTCGTGATCAAAAACTAGGTCTCAATCAATCTGTAAACTTAGGGGCCACAACCACACATGTACAGTCATTAAAATCATTACAGACGGTAACACCTCCAGCCCCGGCCCCGGCCCCAGCCCCATCACCGGCACCCATACAACCAGTACAGTCAACACCAACCCCTGACACACATGAGTCGGAAAGAACTGCATTGGTAATAGGCCTCACTGGATTAGGAGTATTACTTCTTTATCTGTTTCATTAAATAACCCACCATCAACCCTCCTACTGTAACCAAAAAGACCCACACATGCTCTGCCATAAACCCAACTACCTTTGCCGCTGTACTAATCAACCAGCTGACAACAGTACCAATTATGCCAGGCAAAGCGTCCACTGCTTTCAGAGCCAATTTCTTAAGCAAGTCTGATATGTGAGACAACTGTTTCTTTACCCACGTCTGTAAATCTTTTGGATCTGTGGGAGCCGGTGGGCCCGGTGCTGGGGCTGGACCACCACCACCACTGCCGGAGACAGCCAACACAAAAGTACTGATAATAAATCCCAGAGCAGTAATTAAACTAGCAATTGTAATACCCTGTTCTCTGAAAAGTGTTTTTAGTCTCTCAGCCAGAGTAGTGTCTTCGTGAAGTATTTTCTGAATAGTTTCTCTAATTCTGTTAACTTGGGTTTTAAGTTTTTGTCTTCCAATACTAATTGTTTCTAACCGTCCAGATCTTTCTATCTGCAAATCATTTAATCTGCGCTGTATTCTTTCTTTTATTTCTGTGTCAAGATTTCCATTGTCTGCGGTAGCCAGTTTCTCTTTTTCACGTTCTATGTGTTTATCAAGCTCTCCCAGTTTGGCAAGATTATTAACCATCTCACCTCTTATCGTCTGCAGTGATTTATCCAATCCCATAATCTCCCTCATTGACAAAGGTGGATCGTCTATTGTTTTCATAGCATCATTTAATTGACCTTCAGTAAATGAAGTTTCTTGTATCACTGTGTTTGCTATTTCTGGTAGGCTTGTTACTGGTGCCATTTCAATCTCTTGCCCTGTTGGCAACTTTGTTTGCGTGTCGTGAAGAACACTAGCCAGTCTTGGCGTGACAGGAGACCCACCAATACCCAGTTGACGCAAGGCACCAACACCACCTTCATTTTTTATTGTACTTAAAGCCCTAAACCTACTAGGGTCTTTTTTGTTAGTCAATAGTACTTTTCCTTTGTCAACAGTGTTTAAATATAAATGACCCTTGCCATCAAGTTCAAACTGATTAGGGTCTACGTTGTCTGGGCGGCCACCAACATGATCATAAAATGAGTTCACTTTGGTTTCTAAAAGTTCATGACGTAAACTGTAAATATTTCTTGTACCAGTCATATCTGCCATATCTGCCATATCTGTTGTATTACCAAAATCATACGTGTCATCCATTTTAAAATCTTCATGATTAAATCCTCCTGCGGCCATTGTTTTATTAATTTATTATTTTTTATTGTGCATAATAAAAATGACACAGTCTTACGGATCAAAGTTAGACCCATACAGAAAACTACGTGAGCCTCTGGGTGTTAAGGGCATAAGACAATCAATCGTCATCACAAACAATCCAAGTACTATAGACCAGAACCAAACACTTACAGTCAAGTTTCCAAACCTAGGTCCCAGTGACGTTATTGTTCCTGGCACTGCACGCCTTGCTTTTAATATTGAACTATCATCAGACGCAGATGTGAACAGAACACTGGTTGACAATCTTGGCAGAGCAATTGTTAGAACCATTAAAGTAAAACTTGAAGGACAGGAAGTGTTTAGTCTTGATGACTCAGATGTATTTTACTGTTACAAAGATCTTTGGCTCACAAGAGAAGAACGAGAAGACCGTGTTTACCAAGGCATACAGTCTGATAACGTTGGTAAACTTCGAATCAATGCCGGAGACAAAACAACTACTGGGGTACCAAAGGAAGTTATTATAGCAGAAACATATGGAACCAGATTCTACATTCCACTTGAGTTTGAAATCCTCACAGCTCATTTGCCTTATTACCAAGGGGCACTGAATGACCGTCTGAGCTTTGAACTAACTTTCAATGACTACTCCAAAGTTATAAAATCATCTGCCACAGATGCAACATATAAGATCTCTAACATTTCCTTGGAATATGAAATTGTCACACATATTGAACTAGCCAGACTCATACAAAATCAGTACCAGTCAAGACTTCCAATTTATTATGACCGTGTGATTAGGCATAGTTTAATACCCAAAGACAAAAGCGACCCAATGTGGAACATAAACTTGAACACGCCTGCCAGGTCACTGAAAGGTATTCTTATGTTGTTTGTTGAACCGGTGAGTCCATACAAAAGAGATTCAGAAAAATTCTACAATCCTAAGATTACACACTTGTCCTGCACAATTGAAGGCCGCCCTAATCAAGTGTACGCTTCAGGAATGTTACCTTATCAGCACTATGACGAAACCACAAAGTATTTTGCAGGAGGAAGGATTAGAGATAAACCTGCAAACATTGCGTGCAAAGATCTACATCTGTATGATGTTAGGATCGGACAATACCTGACAAACAAGTATGCACTGTGGCTAGACCTGCGTAGTACAGATGACGATTATCTTCATGGGTCAGGACGAACTGTCGAGAATGGTAGTGATGGAATAACAATTCAGATACAAAAGAAGGTTGAAACTGCTGCAGCCATTAACATATATTTGTACCTGATATATGACGCACAACTCAATATTGCAGAAAGCAGACTGAGTGGACACATATATTAAAATTATATTGTGTATTAAAATGAACCTGAGCTTAATGACACTCGACCCACACTGTGGATTGTTTTGTGGTGCCACAGGGTGTGGTAAAACTGAATTTGTACTTAACCTCTTACAAACAAGATACATACACCACTTTGAAAACATTGTAATATTTTGTCCAACAATAAAACACAACAAAGCTTATCACAACCGTTTATTCATTTGGACTGACAGCAACATATACTTAGTCGACCCTGAGAAAAAACTGAATGACTACCTACAATATTTTTACAAGCAATTTGAAGGACAGCCAACATTGTTTATTGTTGATGACTGCTCAGCAGAGAAAGACATTGTCAAGAAGAGAAACACTCTAGCAGAACTTGCTTTCAGTGGCAGACACGCAAATGTAAGTGTATGGATTCTCACTCAGAAATATAATGCTGTACTGAAAGATTTTCGAGAACAGTTAAAGTTTATTTGTTTGTTTTACTGTAAGGACCGTGACAGCTTTGAAGACTGTCTCAGAGAGAATGATGTCATACCAAATAAGCATGAACGTGATGATGTAAAAAATAAACTGAAATCAACTAAGCATCTAAAGCTCATTTTAAAGACAGATCAGCCCACAGGGTATGGGTTAGTAAATTAATTTTTGTTTTTTAAAATAACAATATAAATGAACCCTGATGAAATCCTTCTATTGAATGATATCAATGCTGTAGAGAACAAAGACTTAGACTCTAAGAAACAGCGTCTTTTGTCTGTAATTGTCTCAGGCAAATCAAAGGCTTATCTGGGTAGACAATACACAACAGAGGATATTGAATCTCTTACCTCTGATGAGCTAATCAAGCTTCATTCAAAATATGAAAACCACATTGCTTCACTAATGACTCGTGATTTGAGTCGATCTCTTGTATGTCTATACACAAAAGCAGTGAGTCACTTTCTACCTGTGGATAGTGACAGTCTTTCACACGACCTTGAAAGCAATCCTATTGTTTCAAGTTCAATTGGCAAATTAGCATGTGTCATGTTTTACAAGTTCGGAAATTACCTTGCACCTGTCGTAACCCTTCTTGTTACTGGGAGTCATATTGATTTCTCAAAAATAAATTTTACTGCAGAAGAAAATGGACGAAACCCAGACGACTCCACAACCGAACCCCAGTCCAGTTTTGACACAGGTTCAAACTGTGACGAAGACTAAAAGTCCAGGCAGGGTTGAGGCTGGAAAAAGATTAGCTGAATATAATAGGCAAAAAAAATTACAGCTTAAGGCACAAACAGAAAAGACTCATGTGACTGACCAGGCGTCAGGATCGTCAGGACTGTCACTACCGTCAGGACTGACACCGACAGGACACCTTCATCAAAGTGAGAGACAAACAACTAAGTCTGACAGTGAAACAACAAAATATATAGTTGCCGGATTTGTTGTCGGATTTGGTTACGTAGGTTATCAATTATACAAAAAATACAAACCACAGACTCGTACAGTGACCAAAAAATCAGACACTCCAAAAACAAAACCAGAAGTCGCCACATTACCAGTAACATCCAAAGCCGTTGACCCATTTTATATGCAGTAAATAAAAAATATTATTTTAATTTTTCTTGCCTTAAAAAATGAATGACTCAAAGAACATGATGAACCTTGTGTATCACTCTGCCGTGATAAGTGGATTAGCAGTAGCTTATTCTATGCTGGGGAAAAGTCTACTCAAAATGAAATCAGCAGACTTGAGTAGACTCGATTTCGAAGACAGTGCTAAGCTAATTGTAGTCGTTACAGCGTCGATTGCGACAAAAGATTTTCTTGTCAAGCAAGGAATTATTCCCGAAAATATTTCTATGTAAATAAAAATATGGCAACGATAGCTATTATGATTGGAGGTGCTATGGTTAATGCTCTGGCATTTAGTGGCTCTAATTATCTCTTTTCAAAAATGGGTAGAGAAGAATCTGCAGAAGAATTGAAACGCCACAATGAAGCATCTGAGAAACTTGCTCAAGCCCAACAGGATTATGAGAAGCAAAGAATTGAGAAACTTGATTTCATCAATGAAAAACTCAGGCTTGAAGGTCACGCACAACATACGTTTTCAAATACAGACGAAGCAATCAGGGAATATTTTCTTGTCACAGGTGAAGACATGACTATCCCGAAACCAAAACTAAGTGACTATTACAAACCAAGCACACAACAAAGAAATGGAGAGATAATCTTTGTTCTAGTGGGAATGACATTTGTTTATTTTACAGGAGTTTTCATTGCTAGAAAAAATGGCAGCCGAAAATAAACTATCAAAAATATATTACTCACCATCAGGGTATTGGAAAGGGCAAACAGCTATTCAGAAATTACATGCCGCTGTGGGCGGAGATATAACACTCAATCAAGTCAAGCAATGGTTACAGAGACAAGCAATTTGGCAGATATATCTTCCTGCTCCAAGAAAGATAACAAGACCCCATTTTGAAAACACTACCCCCAATGACACACACCAAATGGACCTTTTGTTCTTACCACATGACACAATAAGAAAGAAACGATACAAGTACGCACTGACTGTTGTAGACATTGCTTCAAGGTACAAAGACGCTGAACCCATATCTGACAAAACAGCCAGTACAGTTGCTACTGCTTTAACAAAAATATATAGTCGAGGCCCTTTAAGATACCCCAGACTAGTGCAGGTTGATGATGGATCAGAATTCAAAGGTGCTGTTAATCAGTTATTTGCGAAGCATGGCGTACTGGTCAGACGTGGTATTCCAGGCGTGCACAGATCACAGGCAATTGTAGAGAACTTTAACAAACAGTTATCAGAAAGACTTTTCAGTTACCAGTATTCTAAGGAACTCATGCATGACACCCGTAACACGGAGTGGGTTAAGCGATTACCACATGTGATAAAAGCAATGAATAATGAAGGCCACCCTAAACCCGCTGATGCTATTAAATTGAAAACAATTACAGAGCCAAAAACAATGCCAACCCCACCTCCAGACACAAGTTTATTTACTAAACAGGTGAGATATTTATATCAGCCAGGGGAGGCTGAGAACGACGACAGACGCAGGGCAACAGACCCCATCTGGTCAACGTCTGTACACAATATAAAAAAAATAATCCCCAGTCCTGACGGTCCTGGCGCAACAATATATTACCTGTTTGACCCTGCACCCCAGAGGGCATTTGTCAGAGAAGAATTACAGATTATTCCCCCAGACACCGTTACTCATTTCAGTAACTAAGTCGTCAATTAATTCATCAACCAGTTCGTCACAAATGTCTTCAGATAACTTGAGCCTGTAATGTCCAGGTGCATAAGCTTTTTCCTTACTGTGAAAAACACGTTTTGTGTCTCCAACTGCAAGTGATTTCTTATGTGTTTGGATCATTTCAAGATTATGTTTATTTGATCTCAGTGACTTGTTTGGATAATCAGGCATCAATGCACCATCTAACACTTGCTTGTAATGTTCATGACGTATGTCTTTATTTTTTATCGCTGTTTTCTTGATACCTTTGGCTTTTGACTGACTACCTTTCTGGTGCAGTATAGAATACATTTTTGATCTCAGTCCAACATACTCAACTATAGGCACACCATTTAGTTCATCCTTAAACTTACCAGGCACTTTCTTGTTTTGTGTACTATACAGTGGATGATCTTTAGGGTAGTCAGACGTGTCATACATGTGTAACTCTGTTTTCATGTCTTCATAAAAGTCTTCAGTACACACGTCTATGATCATAGAGTCAGTGTCAGTGTATAGCAGACGACACTCAGGATATTTTGGTTTGAAGTAATCATAATAAAATTCAAGCATCAACAGTTTTGACAACTCAAGAATTGCCATACCAATGAATACTGGCTTGTCCAGTTTGACAATCTTTTTTTTGAGTGACACTGCATACAATGATGAATGAAACTCTTTGTATCCTGTGTACTGAGGCTTACCTGTAAGTTTAATTGCACCCGATTCAGTTGTGACCAGTCTCACATCTTTTCTGTGATGAGGATTTTCCATTGTCTTGCCAAAACAGGCATTGTTCATAAGCTTAAAGAAGTCTTTGTCAAATGCAGTGTTGCCGTCTCTGGCACGAAGGGTTGTGTTCTTCATTATGTAATCTTTCATGAAAGCACTCTGATCAAATTGAATACCTCTGTGAACTTTCTTTAGTACTAACCCGTGTCTGATGTAAAACTGCAACAAGCGGTAGTGACAAACGTAATTAAATTTGTCATTTAAATTTGGCACAAGTTTAGTGTCTTCTTTTTTTCCTGTCATACTCATTTTCTCAACAGCCAATGGATAATCATTGTGGTAATCGTGTAGGTGGTGTGGGTACTCCAGGTCGACTTCAAAGATCCAACCCTTCGCGTCGTTTCGATCAAGATTCATAATATTGTTAGTTAACCCTGACTCTGTTACATCATACTGTGACAAATCATACAGACAAAAGTTTTTCAAGGGCAATAATTCACACATTGCCCAGCCATACAAATTGTTAGCGTCTACATAGGTAATGAATGACCTTGACCTCGAGGGGTCAAACCCAAGGTCAAGGTCACCATGACCGTCCAAATATTTATTGTTGGCTCTGGCATAATTGTTCGCTGCAATACTAATGCCTCCCCTCAATCCACGTTCCACCATTTCACCCATCGTACGATCAGACAACAGGTCTATAAATATCTTACTGGATTTTAAAAATGCATCCCATGTCATGCCAGGACTAGTTATGTAACAAGCAGGGTCAAGTCTGTAGTGCAACAAACCCTTCTCACGGTAACTTTCAAATACATCTGCTAGCAAGCAAACGTCAGCTTTCAAGTACTGATCATGATAGTCACCAATTGTTTGACACCCTAATTTACCCCATGCATCAAGCGCGTGTTGATATTCAGAGTCAGAAATACCTTTTCCAGTTAGTGTGGAATAAAATTTCTCTTTTGGTGGCAGTCTTGTTTTCCTCAAACACAACCCAGTGATCAATGTACTCATACGGATAAACTCCTTTCTTAATCAAGTCTGGCTCAAAATATTTACTCGTTATTGGATACTCAGTCATTCCTTCTGCCAGACTAGCAAGACCTAAAGACAAATGTTGCATGGAGTCATAAAATGCTAATTTATCTAACCTAAAAGTCAAGTATTTCTCAGTTGTCTGGGCAATACAACTTATGTTTTTGTAAGACTCATCTACAGCCTGCATGATAATGTGTGAATCATACCCTTTGAGATTGTGAAAAAAGATTGGTAACTTGTATGTCTTGGGATCTGTTTTTAATAACAAGTTACAATTGTTATGTGCAGCTCCTCTGTAACGCCCAGTTATGTGATCATGGTCACGAACTTTATCACCCCCCAGAGGTTGTTCGCAAATCCAACACGTCTCAGCTGTATCAAATTTCAGTTTGTCTTCTTCTGTCATCACCAAAGGCATCTGACATGTTGTGAGATATTGTACTACCTGACTATACAGATGTCTCATTTCTGTTAAAAACAGACATGCTGCATTTTCACCTCTGTAGATAACAGGTTCTGAATGCAAACCATCTGACCTAACAATAATGTATCCAAAAGAACACACCACTTGGTCACTTAGTTTTATAGTCTTTGGTAATGACTCTGGAACAGGACCCTCATATGGTACAACCAATGATTCAAAATCAGCATACACTACAAACGGCAGCTTTTGCTGATTCCCATAGTTCTTAAAATACACTTGACTACCAGGATCTGGGTACTTAAGTACAGTTTGTATGTCATCAGCTGACCTGCAGTGTAGAACGTGTTTGTGCGCTACGTTTATGGAGGAGAATCTTTGTAAACATTTTTTACACACTTCCTGTTTCCCATTGTGTTTTGTTGTGTGTCCATGAATTAGACGTGACATATTTCTGATAATTGTGTAGTGAAAGTTATCATTATCACCGGTAGGGCCGATTAGCAACATGTCAACATGCTTATCTTCTGACTGACCGTAGGTTGGTGCCAGTGGAGATACTCTAATTGGCTGTAACTTGTTCACAGCATTATTATCCCACACAAACACATTCACGGATATACCAGGATTTAGTTTTTCAAACAAGTCTATGTCCTCTATTTTAACAGGAAACTCAATGCCACTAAAAACGAGTTCGTTTACAAATTTGGTGTAGTTAGATACACGTTCAGGTTTTGCTTTCACAAAGTGTAGTTTAGCAAGCACACACCACATGAAACAATAGTTGTCATTGTTCTGAATATTAACAATAGCTTTTTTGTTTGCAACCTCTGTTGGCAGTGGCAACCATGCTTTACCTAATATAGGATGATACCTTGACTGCTTTAGTTGTAGTTCATGTACATGTCCTTCGTGCCAGCCAGACCCCTTCATTTTTGCACTGTCAATTGCCTGTAGAAAGTCTGGTAATAGTCTGTCTCTAAACACGTTCTCTACCTCCGGTTCTCTTCTTGTGTTAACAGTGTGTTGTCTTGTTGATATATACGATACAATCACTTCACCGTCTACTCTAGTAAATTCTATTTTAGCAACAATCTGAATCTTCACACTGCCTGTGAGAAGATTTTGCTGTATGACAGAAAAAGAGTTTTCTATTGATTGATAGACATTATTAGTATTGGTTATAGGCAAGTTTGTTGTGTGAAACACGTTTCTTAAACTAGATGAGCCAGGGTTTTGAACATTGTCCGTCATTTTTATTTGTCCGACAAAATAATAAATGAAAAAATATTAACGTTAACTCTGCTGGCTCACCTTGTGTAATACCACTTTATTAATTGTAACACTGTCAATATAAACATTTAGTTTGCGTAGTTGTTTAAATATGCTATAACAAATTTCCCCTAACCAACCATAGTCGGTATCATTAACTTTAAAAGTAGGTGTCTTTAAATCAACTGTCATGTGCTCCACATCTGGATGCTCATCGACATAATCCAAAGTCACACTATATGTAACATATATTTCTGATGGTGCTGAAAGGCTTATGTTAGTCTGTTTGGGTAATATTAAGTCAGTAAAATGCATAACATCTTTAAAACAGTGTGAGATATCAAGCACTTGTATGATTTGTCCGTCTGTCATTTTTATTGGACAAACAAATGTATAAATTGTTATCAAGCAGAATCATGTTTCTAGAAAATTACACTGAGCAGTAACCTTTTACGTTTGCATCACTCCAGCAATATTGTCAGTAACGTTTTACGCTTACACTGTGTTACTGCTTCTATGTAAGCTAAATGGATTTAGATTCAAACCCCAGATACACTCACTCAGGGATAAAACACTATGTATTTTCTGCTCATGATCAATGTCATAAGGGATATAATCACTTGAAGATTGAACCACTATACAGAGTTGTCTCCCATAGACTATATGTGGCATACCCCAAAAAGACCTTGGCTGTCCAGTAGGCATAAAGCTGGTTACAGCTGGAATACAGCATGCGCTAAAATCATGCTTTTCCTGCTGCCTTTCTACTGTATTCCAGCTGTATTCATGCTGGGCTATTAAATGATTTGGGTGGGTTTATGAATGGCTTGCTTCACAGATTTCAATTGCAGTGTCATGTACATTGACCCTGTCCCTTAAAGCGAACAGACCTGGCACAGTATTTGGCGATTATTGGCTTTGGAGTAAATTATAAATCACACCCTGGTCAAGTGAGAGCCAAATGAAACATCAGACGTTACATACAGGTTGCCGCACCATACGCGGCATGTGCCGCACCATACGCGGCATGTGTGCGGCATATGTGCGGCATGTGCCGCACCATACGCGGCATGTGTGCGGCATGTGCCGCACCATACGCGGCATGTGTGCGGCACACGCGGCATGTGCCGCACCATACGCGGCATGTGTGCGGCATATGTGCGGCATTTGTGCGGCATGTGTGCGGCATACGCGACATGTGCCGCACCATACGCGGCATGTGTGCGGCATATGTGCGGCATTTGTGCGGCATGTGTGCGGCATACGCGACATGTGTGGCATTATGGCAACATGTGCCACACATTTGCAGTGTGGCGCGTTGCAAAGATTTTTTCAGAACTCAACTACCAGCAAACTCTTTTGCCTCAAGGGGGGTAAACAAGTCTCGTCAACAAGTCTAGAGTGTCGTCAAAAAGAGGAAAGTGCGACCTAACTGTCGTTAACGTGACACACTTAATAGGGAGTTCCGAGGAGTGCTACGTTAGGTTATGCCATGACAAGTTGTAAATGTTCATAGTAAAGTCTAGTCAACCTACTCAAAAGAGAGACCAGAAAGTAGAGCTGAATAAAACGTTGTAAACGGGAGTCAAGCCCGGGCTCGGGGCTCTTGAGGATCTGTTGTTTATGTACTCAGTCGGGTGTCTGTTTAAAGCATATGATTTTAATGTGCCTTTCACAGACACCCACCAGTATGTACACCAGATCGACTCACAGGTGTGCTTACAAATTGCACGCATCAGACATGTTTAATCAGGCATGCTCCCGAAAGGAATATCTTACAATGATATTGCATTGATGTGAGGCCGTACTTAAAGACCTTGTGCGTTTGGCGACAGGTGACATGTTGGGTAAGATTGTGTTAGTGTGCGTGTGTTTGCAGGCGTGTCTGTGTGTGTGCGTGTGTGTGTGTGTGTGTGTGTTTGCGTGCGTGCGCGTGTTTGCGTGTGTGTGTGTGCGCGTGTACGTGCGCGTGCGTGCGCGTGTACGTGCGTGTGTCAGTACTGTTTATAATAAAACGGTTGAGTTGTACTGACAGTGTTGTACAAAGCACATTTCGAGTATGCATAAGAGGACATTCACCGTTTCAGAAATTGTACTGCAGTAAAATAATATTAGATAAGACCCGCCAACATACTCGCTAGGAGAGAGCTAACAAACGAAAGTAGACTAATAGTTGTAACACAGGTTATGCCTGGAGTCCGAGACTCTTGAGGATCTGACCTGTGTCCACTTATAAAAATCTAGGCTCGTGAGGATCTTAGACTCTGTAAAACCTCATACACTCGGTGCAAGGCAGTCAACTACTGAGGGTTTTACCGTCTACAGTCGATTTCACTTCCTGGTTCAGTGTTTACTGTAGCCATGAATGCAGAGCTGCAAGGATCATGGTTATGGTCGCGATTTTTAAAACAAATTAACAGTACATGTTTAAGTGTTGTCAGAGACAATAGTTATAGAGATATATAATAGGAGAGGACTAATGTATCAAATTACAATAAGGCCGCACTAATCATGGTCGCCACTTTTTCAAAAAACAAAAGGGTGATTATGTGATAATAGAGAGGTAATAAGATGTCACAGATTTCAATATCAATAAAGGCGAGATTTAATGATGGGTGCGGCCTTATTGAAATTTGATTCTTAGTCCTCTCCTATTATATATCTCTACTACACCAAATTTTGGCTGCACGTACCTACCACACCCTTCCACCCACCGACCCCTATCTGTGTTTTACACGTTTATCTACCTCCTGTGACAACTGCAAGTTGTCTGTCCCTCCCTCTCTTACTCTCTCACGTACACACACTCACAAATGCACACACACACACACACACACACACACACACACACACACACACACACACACACACACACACACACACACACACACAAGTATGCACATGCTCTCTCCCTCTCTTTCTCTGTCTCTCTTTCGTCTTTCTCAGTATGTCTTCTATGTCTGTATGACTCTCTCTCTCTCTCTCTCTGGTTCTCTCTCTTCTATCTCTCTCTCATCTGTCTTTGTCTTCTCTGTGTTTTTCTGTGCGTGTCTCTATCATTTCTCTCTGTTTTTATCTGTCTGTCTCTATTTCTCTCATCTGACTGGTCTGTATGTATGTCTATTTTTCTCGTCTGTCTATCTGTCACTGTCTGTCTCTGTTTCTCTCTCTCCCCCCTTCTCTCCTCCTTCCTTCCCTCTCTCCCTTCCGCCCTCTCTCTCTCGTCAGTCTCTCTCATCTCTCTGTGGGTCTGTCTGTCTCTGTCTGTCTCTGTCACTGAAAGAAAGGACATGGGGGAGAGATGGAGAGAAAGAAAGTAGAGAGAGAGCCTCTCTCTCTGTCCCTGTGTCTCTCTCTTTCTCTCTGTCTCAGTCTGTTTCGTCTGTCTCTATCTCACTCGTCGGTCTGTCTGTCTCTGTCTGTTGCTGTATGTGTGTCTGTCGGTCTGTCTCTCTCTCTGAAAGAAAAAAGGCATAGTGGTGGAGAGAGAGGGAGAGAGATTGTACCTTTTTATGTTCATTTTCGTTCATGTACCAGCTCCAAGACCAACAAAAAAACAGTTCTATTCTTACGTCATTTCCGATATGACGCTTCTGATGATGCAAAATCATAAGCAGAACTGTGCAGCTGCCATTACAACGTTCAATGAAGGAAGAAGCTGAAGTCCACGCCATTCCGGTCACAGCACTCCAAAATAAGTCCCTGTTACTTCAATAATATTGCAAGTATGGACTTCCTTCACAGTCCTGCTTGCAGTAGGAGACGTTTATCCTTTGTAGGCTGGTTGAAAGTAGGCTTTACTTTCATATTTGCTTTTTGGCTCACGTGCGAAGCAAAAGTGAGTATGTTTTGGGCCAGTGGTTGTCTGTCCTTCGTCCGTCTGCCATCATCCGTCCACCGTCGTCCGTGGTAAACTTTAACGTTGGCATTTTCTCGGAGACTGTTCAAGTCACAGTCTTCAACTTGGCTCAAGGATACTTTGTGGCAAGACCTTTCTAAACATACTAATTTGAGTGACCTCTCGCAAAGGTTAAGGTCACAGGGGATCAGGAAATAGGTCAAAAATAGCTATATTTTGACATAATTTATATTTTCTCAAATACTACTCACAACTTCAAACCCAAACTTGGTACAAAGATACCTGATGGCAAGACCTTTTTATGCATACTAATTTGGTTGATCCCTTGGAAAGGTCAAGGGCCACAAGAGCCATATTTTGACAAAAGATGTTTTTCTTTCCTCAAAATACATTACCGATGACATTACTATCAGGAAATGCCTCTTAGCTAGCGCAATTTCAGCCAAAATTTGGTTGTGTACCTTTAGGGGAGGGGAGGCAACCTAGGGGTGTGTATCATGACCCAGTACCCCGAGTAGCCTCCCATCCCTACTTAGCGCGCCAGTTTTGTTCTCTTGGCTAGTCCTGGATGGTTGTGTACTTACTCTACTGCGCCTTGGCTGTGTACGGTGTGACCGGTCATCCTGTGACCTTGGACTTGATGCAATGTTCACTGTGCTAGCCTGGGATTACGGTTTCACTGTGCTAGCTTGGTTTTTACCTTCGCTGGTGTACTGTGTGGGTTTCTGCCGGGCTTGTGGTGATAGGGACTTTGGACTTTATTACCGTGTTCAGTGCTTCCCTTGGATTACGGTGTTCACGGACTAGCTTGGCGTTACCTTCGTTGGTGCGGCCCCTACCGGTTGGTGTTGCGGGGCTTATCCTCTGTGACACGGTTGGTCCCCTACGGCCTTTGGTCGGTCTCCGGCCTCTCCGACATGGCAAGGTAAAACCTCGGTTGTTGCCCGCGACCGGCGCTCAGGGTAGAGGGGGTAGAGCGCCGGGCGACGGCACTGGCCGTGGCATTCGAAACGTGTACGAAATTAGCCTTCGCTCGCGTACGCTCGTTGCATGGCCCCGGAGAGCCATGCTCGCCCGCCTGTCACTGTTGACCATGTTTGCAGTTTTCAAGTCCGCGCCTACACGCGCTTTGGGGACTTCCAATGGCCGAGTGACGTTCTTGCCGTGCGCTTACCCGGCTCCGGCTGTGCCTCCACTCACCCTTATGTGGTCTGCACCCCCTGGCGGGAAGAGAGTGGTAACCGCTTTGTAACTTCTATCGCCCACCAGTCCGAGATCAGGCACCCGCTACCGCCCCCACCAACACCTCCGCGGAGGCGATAAGCCACAATTCCCCGGTCGTGGACACTCGGACAGCACGGGTTACCCCAGGCGTTCCTTCGGGACAAGTCCAGCACAGCCCTACGGTGTCCCGCCCCAAGGTCAGTGCCAAATACCCTCAGCCGGAAGATTCTGCTGGACCAGTGGGCGCCCGCTCGTCAGGTACAGCTAACGAGCCTGGCTCACAGCGAACTCGCTCATCCCATCTGCCCTCCCAGCGGGAGAGGGTACAGGGCGATGGAAATTCAGGGCGGACACCCGTGCACCGACCTCCTTCGTACTCACGGGACAAGTACCCTCGGCCGGAAGAATCTGCTGGACCAGGGGGCTCCCGCTCATCAGGTAGAGAAGAGCTGTCGAGCCTGGCCCACAGCGATCTTGCTCGTCCCATCTGCCCTCCCGATGGGAGAGGGTACATGGCGATGAAATTCCGGGCGGACACCCGCGCCCCGACCGCGTGCACGCTTATGGGACAGGCCTCCACGGCCTCGGAACAAGTCCAGCACAGATGTACGGCGTTCCGCCCCAAGGTCAGTGCCAGGTACCCTCGGCCGGAAGCACTAGGCCTGCCGCAGGGCTGACGCTGCCCCCGCTTTTCGCCCTTCCTCGGCGCATCACCCAGAGCATGGGCCGTTACCTCGCTCGCCGCGGCGCACATCGCCCCGCTGGCCTGGACGTTCGTCTTCGACCAGGCGGCGACCCGCTCGACAGATAAGAAGTACTTCGAGCCTGACCTGCAGCGAGCTTGCTCGCCATGCCTACCTTCCCGATCAGAAAGATACGTGGTGAGAGAGTTCCGAGTGGACACCCGTGCCCCGACCGCGTGCGCGCTCATGGGACAGGCCTCCACAGCCCTCGGAACAAGTCCAGCACAGTTGTACGGCGTTCCGCCCCAGGTGACAAGTACCCTAGGCCGGACGAGACTGCTGGATGGGTGCGCCCGCTCGCCAATAAGAAAGAACGACGAGCCGGGCCCACAGGACGGTTTACCTATCCTAGGACATCGGACGGATTGGGCGCCCGCTCGGTAATTAATGAGAATTTTCATTCTGAGCCTGGCCCACAGCGAGTTGCTCGTTCAACCTCCCTCCCGAGCTTGCTCGAGTCTCGACCCGGCTACTGGAGGACGGCCTTCCGATCCCTCGGACCAGGTTCAGCACACAGGTACGGTTCCCGCCCCTAGGTCAGTGACGAGTACCCTCGGCAGGACGAGACTGCTGGACCAGCGTGCCAATAGAGATCTTGAGTCGGGGCCCAGCGAGCTTGCTCGCCCCCCCCCCCTCCCCCTCCCCTCTTCCCCCCTCCCCGCCTTTTCGGCCTTGCGCTTTGACGCGGCGGCTAGACGCATGATGAGGGGACTTCAGAGCGTCCACCCATGCCCGACCCTGTTCGCCTCACCGCCATGAGATAGCCTTAGTCGCCTGCTCGGCGTTAAACCCAAATAATTAATTAACTGTTCGCCTCGGGACAGGCCTCCACGCCCGGGGATGCGTCCCGCGGCCTGGACGCCCAACGACACACGAGGCCTTCTTCCTGGGCTGATCCCGCCCCGTACATATGTGTATATGTGTTGGTATTTTCATATATTTTTCTAAACAGATGTATATATCTTGTGATTGATTGCTTACCTATACCGCTTTAAAATCTGCAGGCCATGCAAATTTTGCGATTTAACTGGGGGTCCAGATCGTACTATACGCCTGTGGCTTGTTTTGATCTGAGGATAGTGGTTGTATATTTTGCTTCCATTTATTTGCAAGTATTAGGCCATAGGTTGGTGACTCTCCGGCTCCTGGACGAGTCGGCGCAGCTCTTTGCTGCGCGTTTTCACCCGGAGGACTACACGCCTTTCCCCCCCCCCCCCCCCCCCCCCCCCCCCCCCCCGACCCCCTCCCCCCCCCCCCCCGCTCAGGAGGAAAGCGTCAGCCTTCGTGGCTGCCATGCAGCGGACCAAATGATTCACGTCCCCTCCCACCCCCCCCCCCCCCCCCCCCCCCCCCCCCCCCCCCCCCCCCGCCTCTTCCGCAATGCCCTGGCCTCAGCGGGATTACTGGACATGGTCACGCAAGCTATTCTTCGACGCGTTGAGGATGCTGGGCTCCCTGCACTCCCGCCACCGTTGGGGGACATCCTGGCTCCAGCATCTCCGTCGACCGCGCGGAGTTCCACTCATCCGTCAACGTCATGGCGCCGCCGGTATGGTGATCTGTTGCGTCAGGATGCCTTCTGCGACCTCCCGACCGAGTTGAAGATGCAGCTCCGACAGGCACCGCTCGGTGGATCGCTCCTCTTTGGCTCTCCGCCGTCTACGAGGGACTTCTGTTCTCCTTTGGTCTCCTAACCCCCTGCGCCCCCTGGGGACCTTGGTTCCGACGGACCAGCTCAGAGCCGACGCCCTTCGCAGCGTGGTCGCCGCTTTGCTTCAGAGGCCGCCTCAGAGGTGGTGACGCATCACGACTCCCCTACCTTCTACAGCCACCTCTTCCTGGTCCCCAAGCCCGGCGGACAAGTGGCCTCTTCGGGCTGAACAAGTTCATCTTTGCCCCGTCCTTCCGCATGGAGACCGCACGAGCCCTGCGGGCCGCAGTTTAACTGTAGACTTGACCGTCTACTAGAGTGGGCGGATGCGTATCTTCACGTCCCCATGCTTCCCGCCCCCAGACGTTACCGGCGCTTCGCCTTCGGCAGTGTGGTCTACCAGTTTCGACCGCTACCCTTCGGCCTCAACCTCAACCCTCGGTGTGCTTCCGCATTGGACGCCGTTGTCGCCAGGACTAGACGGACTTCCTCGAGCCCCACTTCGAACTTCCTGGACGATCGTCTCGTGCGGTACCAGTCGGAGGCCTCGTTGGCGAAGGACGGAGATGCGCTGCTGGATCTGCTTGACCGGCTCGGCTTCCTGGTCATCGTGGGCAAGTCGGACCTCGCATCGTCCCGCCGCTTCGTTCACCGGGGGATGGATTTCGCACTGACCTCAACGATGTGAGCCTTCCGAGCTACGGATACAGATGTGGGCGAACCTAGTCAGACAACTCAACCGTCGTCACCTGCATCCAGAAGCGGGGCCGGACGCGCTCCCCCGCCCGCTGCATCCTCCTCTACCAAGTTCTCCGGTGGTGCGAAGACCGCGGCATCTCCCTTCAAGCGAGACGCATCCCGGTCCGCCTGAGGTCCTGGCCGACTCCCTCTCACGTCGTGGACAGCTTCTACACACCGAGTGGGCACTCCGGACATCCTTCGGATGATCTGTGCAGCGTGGGAGACCCCCATGTTCGACCTCTTCGACGAAGTGAAATCGCCAGCTACCCCTCTTCGTCTCCCCCATTCCAGACCTGCTAGTCGGGGCAGTCGACGCCCTCTCCATTCCTTGGGACGGCCTCGTTTCATACACCTTCCCCCCCCCCCCCCCTAGGGTGCTCGTCCCCAAGGTCCTGCTCAAGCTCAGGGGGGGGGGGGGGGGGGGGCTACGCGGTCCGGTTCCTGGTGGCTCCATTCTGCTGGACCAAGTCTTGGACCACCGACCTCCTGAACCTCACCACGGGCCCTCCTCTGCGGCTCCCCACCCCACGGACGGTGCGCATGCAACCACGGCAGGCGCTGTACCACCCATGCCCCGAGCGTCTCCTTCTCCACGCCTAGTGATTGTGCGGCTCTCCCTCGCCGCTAGTGGCTTCTCAAGTGCAGCAGTGGGAGCTATCGCTACAGCCCACAGACCCTCGACCCTACGAGTCTACGAGGGAAAGTGGCGAGTCCTGTGGTCCTGGTGCGACGACCGACACCTTTTGTCCACAGATCTGACTAACCCCCAGCTGGCCGAGTTCTTCCTCTGGCTCTCGCCGAGCAGCACTTGGCTCCGATCGCTGACACGTACCGCCATTTGGGCCGGTCGGACCCTGGTGGTTGCGAAGACCTAGCCGACCTGATGGCACCCTTTGGCCTCCAGCAACCTGCCCTCCGCTCGCTGATACTGTGATGGGACCTATCCTGGGTGCTGACATGGCTCAACTCGGATCGCTTCGAACTGTTCTTCTTGGCACGGTTGGCTGACGTGACCCGGAAAACTTGCTTTCTCCTGGCCCTCGCCACTGCCTCCAGGGTCAGCACACTGCACGCGCTCTCCACACGCTCAGCCTGCTTGCAGTTCAGAACAGATAGTTGGGTGCACCTGCTGACCGAGCCGGCCTGCCTGGCCATGACCCGGTGGCCGTTGGCCGCCCCACAGGTGATCATCTTCGGCCGTTGCGGGAGCCAAGCCTGGCCCGAGAGACCCGGTGAGAGCCTTATGAGTGTACCTGCGCCGGACCAAGCCGGTATGCAGGAGACGCCCCTGCCTTTCTCCCTCTGTCCCAGGTAGAACTGACATCTCGGCCCAGATGATTCCTCCTGGCACCGATGGGTTATACACACCGCCTACCAAACCCTCACCCCTGACGCTGCCAAGCGGTTGAAATCAGGGAGCACGAGGTTAGAGCCAGGGCTGCAAGCCTCGCCTTCGGCCGCGCTGCGCCATCAAAGACATTGTGGTGGCCGTGGACTGGCGAGCAGAGTCGACCTTCGACCGGTTCTTGGTGGGAGACATCGCCGCGGTGCAACACTCCCTCCCGGCACCCAGGTGCCGTAGGTAGCTCTTAGCTGAAATTGTCGGGAGGTTGCCCCAGGGAGGGCGGGTCTCGTTGGCAGTATTCAGGGGTTAGGGGTGTGTTACGCGGCACCCATCTCCGCTATTCTTCCTGATAGTAATGTATTTTGAGGAAAGAAATAAATTTTTCTCTGAAATGTATTTTTTCGAAAAATACTTACCAATGACATTACTCGAAGGACCTGCCCCGCTTGCCGCTAGTCAGCTAAGCGAACAAACTGGCGCGCTAAGCGCGTGACCGGATGGGTAGGGACGGGAGGCTACTCGGGATACTGGGTCACGATACACGTCCCTAGGTTGCCTCCCCTGCCCTATAGGTACACAACCAAATTTTGGCTGAAATTGTGCAAGCTAAAACGCATTTCCTGATAGTAATGTCATCGGTAAGTATTTTTCGAAAAAATACATTTTAGAGAAAAAAATCATTTTTCTCAAATACTATTTACAACTTGAAACTCAAACTTGCTACATAGATACCTGATGGTAAGACCTATCTATGCATACTAATTTGGAAGACCCCTCGGAAAGGTCAAGGGTCACGAGCTCAGGAAATAGGTCTAAAATAGCTATATTTTGACAAAAAAATGTTTTCTCAAGTACTATTCACAACTTCAAACCCAAATTTGGTACAGAGATGGTAAGACCTATCTATGAATACTATGAATGACCCCTCGGAAAGGTCAAGGGTCAGAAGAGCCAATGTTTGATAAAATTGTAGGTATTATCAACATTTTTGCAAGTTTTTCAATCAAATTTGGCACAAAGGTAGCTGATGATAAGACCTTCCTATGCATACTAATTTAGTCAACTCATCGCAAAGGTCAAGGGTCATGGGGGTGGACAGATGTGTGAAAAATGCTTACATTTTGAGAAAACATGGATTTAGCTGGTGCAGAAGCCAGTCCTTTACTTACTGTCACAAAGGTCACACATGTAAATAGGTCATACACGGGAGCCATAATGGCTTTGCCTTTCTTGTTATGGCTTTGCGTGGTGTTCATGCATGGGCTGGTTCTGAGACGAAATCGTTATGATTTGTTAATATGTATGTCGATCTGCATTGTCAGGTGCAGCAATTTAAAAAAAAAATGTTTACAAACATCTCTGTAAAGGCTTTAACAAGATGGGATGAACCATAACCCACACAGTCCCTTCTATATGAGAGTTGTCCTCGCTGTCAATGGTCTCTACCTTTGTCTTTGACCTGATTCTGATGTTGAATTATCTCCTATTGAAAAAGTCTCGCAGATCTGCCAATCTGTGAGTTCTATAAGGGGCGCAGGACATATGCGTCATTGATTTGTCAAACGTCATTTGTCATGACATAAGTTTTAGTTTTTACGTAATTTTATTGTTTTACGTGATATAAGTTTCATTTTCGCTTCATAAACTTGAGACAGTGGTGACACAACTAGAACTTCATGGTACAATTTCAGTCTTGCTATAATTTGTGTGAAAGCAGGTTGACTTTACCTAGCTACATGATATACTAAGTACACGGGTCACCGGCATGCTCTTCTGAAAGCGTGTCGATGTGTGTGTGCGTATTAGTTCGTGCATGCGCGCGCGCTCCAAACATCTCCAAGAGGCATAGATCCTCATGCGCCTGGAGGGCACATGAGGATCTATTCCTCCTGGAGATGCGTGCATGTTTGTGTGTAAGAGAGAGAGAGAGTTGCGCGCGCGAGAGAAAATGACGTCATATTTAGAGTATTATGTCAGTGTCTGCGTGGTGACGGAGTTGCCTCTTTTACGTCACCGCCACTGTCTGACTTTCTCTAGAAGTAAAGGTTTTTTAGTGCTTTAATTCTTTTCTGAAAAGAATTAATTTTACTAAAGAAGTTGAATGGATACAAAGCTGGCTAACGAACTCATTCAATGTCTTTCTCCAAACTAGCTATATGAAAAAGTTCAAGTAAATATGACAAAAATTACGGACTCTAATCTGGGTCAACCGACTTCTTATAAACAGTTGTAAATTACAATATGCTCGGAGGCTGTCTTAGCCACCCACTTAATAAAGTATTTCGCCAAGTTTCAAGCTTGTGTGTACAGAAATATAGGAGATTCTCTTGTTTACATACATACATATGCACACACATACATACGCACTTAATAATAATAATAATAATAATTACGGTATTTATAATGCGCTTATCTTATAATAATTATAACTCTAAGTGCGCATTCACAACTCGCGCACGCATGCGCACGCTTTAGACAACGACTCACGAACCACAAATAGTGAAATACATTACGACAGTCTGCTTAGGGTGGGGAGTGTGGTGGTATAGTGCTAGAACTGTTGAAAGAGGTGAGTTTTGAGGGCGGACTGAAAAGAGGAGAGAGAGTGTTTCTGACGGAGAGAGAGTGGGAGAGTGTTCCAGATGGATGGACTGTATACTGAGAAGGAGCGGGTGCCGAAAGTGCTGAGTTTGGTGCGGGGGATGTGGAGGCATAGAGGGTCGGAGGCGGAGCGGGGAGGAGTGTAGGGGTGAAGTAAGTTGGAGAGATAGGCGGGAGCGCAGTTGTTCAGGGATTTGTAGCAGAGAGACAGAATCTTGTATTGGATGCGTTGGGGGATGGGGAGCCAGTGAAGGAGTTTGAGCAGGGGAGTGATGTGGTCGGATTTTTTCTTTCTGAGGACGAGGCGGGCAGCTTTGTTCTGGACGCGCTGGAGAGTGAAAGTGGTGGAGTGAGGGAGGCCGGAAAGGAGAGAGTTGCAGTAGTCGATGCGAGATAGGATGAGAGAGACAGCAAGTTTGGTGGCAGCTTCGGTAGTGAGGTATTTTCTGATCTGACCGATGCGGCGGAGGTGGAAGTAGCATGCCTGGGCCGTGGCGGAAACAAAGCTGGTCATGGAAAGAGAGGAATCGAGGATAACGCCGAGGTTTTTGGCCGAGTCAGAGAGGGAGATGGGGGTGCTGTCGAGTTGAAGGTGAAGGGAGGGAGGGAGCTGGGAAAGTTTCTGGCGAGTGCCTACCAGCATGGCTTCCGTTTTGTCGTCATTCAGTTTAAGCTTGTTTGCTGTCATCCAGTTTTTCACGTCTTAGTAGCAGTCAGCCGTGCGAGTCAGTAGTGACTGAGTGTTGTCGAGTTTGTCTTTGTCTAGTAGTTGTGAGTCGTCAGCGTAGAGGTGGTGGTGTATGTGGTGAGACTGGATGATGTTGGACAGGGGAGACGTGTAGAGTGTGAAAAGGACCGGACCCAGGACGGACCCTTGTGGAAATCCGCAGGAGAGCGTGACTGGGTTGGAGGAGACGCCGTCGATGGTGACGGACTGCTGTCTGTCGGAGAGGTAGGAGAGAAACCAGGAGTGAGCAGAGTCAGTGATGCCAAAGGAATGGTGAAGGCGGTGGAGGAGGATAGAGTGGTCTATAGTGTCGAAGGCGGCAGAGAGATCGAGTAGCGTAAGAAGGGAGATGTTGCCCGAGTCGGTGGAGAGATGCAGGTCGTTTAAGATATGTAGAAGGGCTGTTTCAGTGCTGTGATGTTTGCGATAGGCAGACTGGAAGGGACTGAGGAGGTTGTTGTCGGCGAGGTGGAGGTTGAGCTGGTTGAGAACGACCTTCTCAAGAAGCTTGGACAGGAAAGATAGATTGGAGACTGGGCGATAGTTTTTGAGTTCGTTTGGGTCGAGGTTGTGTTTTTTTGAGGAGAGGACGGACGATGGCGGACTTGAAGATATCGGGGACGGAGCCGTTCTCTAGAGATGTGTTGATGATGTCGGTAATGAATGGCAGAAGTTTTGGAAGGCCGTCCCAGTAGAGAGAAGCTGGGAGAGGGTCTAGTTCGCACGTTTTGTGAGGCTTGGACTTTATGGTCTTGAGGACTTCATCCTGAGAGACGGGCTGGAAGGACGAGAGGGGGGTGCCGGAAAAGGGGGTGTCGGGAGGGCAAGGCGGAGAAGGCAGAGTGTCGAGTGTGTTGCGCAGAGTTTGGATTTTGTCGGAAAAATAGGTGGAAAAAGCGGACGGGAGTTCTTCTTTGCTGTGTGTGTTGGGGAGAGGAGAGTCTTTAGAAATGCCTAGGAGTGAGTTCATGGTAGCGTAGAGGGTTTTGGAAGAAGTGGATTCCAGGATTTTGTTTTGAAGGTGTTTACGTTTGGAGTCGGAGATCATTCTGCAGACTTTGGATCTAGTTGTTTGGAAGATCTGTCAGTGAACGGTGAGGTCAGATGAGTGCTAGCGGCGTTCCGCTTGTCGGCGCTCGCGCTTGGCCTCAGCTATGTCGTCGGTGAGCCAGGGGGAGGGGGGTCGGTTGGGTATGGAGCAGGTGGTGACAGGTGCATGGGTGTCTAGAAGTTTTCGAAGGGAGGAGTCGAAATGGGATGCAAGATCAGGAGAGGAGGCGGGGTCCAGGAGAAGGTCGACAGCTTCGTCGAAGAAGCTCTCTCGGTTGACAGATTTTAGTTTGCGATGAGAGACAAGGAGCTTGGGTTTTTTCGGGGGAGGTAGGTTGAGGGACACGAGAATAGCGAGGTGGTCAGAGGGAAGCACAGAGGAGGTGTCAGAGTCGAGAAAGAGTTGATCGGAGGTGCGGGTGATGATCCAGTCGAGGGTGTGGCCGAGTCGGTAGGTGGGTTTGGTGGTGTGTAAGATTGTGGTTTGAAAGTGATGTGCAAAGGCATTTTGTCTCAGGGTGGTCGGGTTTGTCGAAGTGGAAGTTAAAGTCGCCAAGAAGGATGTGTTTTCCGGGTCGTGTGCTGTAGTGGTTGAGGAGGAGGTCGAACTCGGTGAGGAACATGGAGTTTGTGAGTTTGTTTTGAGAGCTTGGAGGGGGGCGATAGATACATGAAAAGACGAGGGACTGGCCAGGGAGTGTTGCTACGGCCTCGACAGATTCAAAGGAGGGATGAGCAAAAGGTAGAGACTGAGAGAAGGAGAGGTGAGCGGAGAGACAGTCCCTGTAGATGATGGCAATGCCACCCCCTCTGGAAGCGCGCGGGAAGGAGGCCAGGCGGTAGCCACTCGGAGTGATGCTGGCGATGATGGGTTCATCGCCAGCTGAGCGGAGCCACGTTTTGGTGATCACGACAACATCTAGGTCATTGTCTAGAATGAAATCTGAAATCACGTCGGCTTTTCCATCTTTGCATACAGACTGTGCATTGAACAGACACAGTTTTAGGTTGGGTGAGACAGAAGAGGAAGAGGAAGAAAAAACGGACGAAGAAGAGGACAAAGGAGGAGGGTGGGGAGGGGGAAAAGAGGAAGGAGGGGGGAAAGATGAAGGAGGGGGGGAGTGGGGAGGAGGAAAAGACGGGGAAGGAGAACCGGGCAAGAAAGAGGATGCGAGAGGAGGGGGGAGGGGAAAGGGGGAGGAAGGAGAGTAGGAAAGGATGAGGAAGAGCGAGGGGGAGGGTGAAGAGGAGGAGAAAGGGGGAGGAGGGGACGAGGAGGAAAAAGCAGGTGGAGGAGGAGGTGGTCAGGGGAGGGGGAGGAGGGTGGGGGAGGAGGCGGGCAAAGAGAGCAGGGAGTGGTAGGTGAGGAAGACAGGAGAAAAAATGGGAAAAGAAGGAAGGGATGGGGAGGCGGAAGGGGTGGAAGGACATAGGAAAAGGGGAAGAAGTGTGTGGTTGTGGGTGTGGTGGTGAGTCGTGCCTTCTGCTAATTCCACCCCTGCGGCCTCTCTTTCGCGACCGGATGCCACGTAAGGCATTTGCAACACTGTCGGCGGCACCGGCCGCGCAGTAGGTGGCGTGGCGACGTAGAGATAGCAGTTGTTGGCGTATGTATCTGATAAGCATGATACGCACATACGGTGCTTCGCGCCAAATGTACGTTCAGCAGCGAGGTTAGCGTAACTAGACGTGACGTAAATTTTATCTTGTTACTTAAATTGTTAGAGGTTTAACCAGCTCGCCTTTGACATGGGCATGCTATTAAATTCGCCCCACTGCGACCTGTCCTAAAAGTCCCTTCTATAAATAGAAGGGACTTAAAAACTAGTGATTAGTCATTTGGGTTTAACGCCGAGCAGACAACTATGGCTGTCTCACGGCGAGCCACAAGACTGTGACAGTTATTTGCAGGTTTTTTAGTTTCATGTTTTTATTGTTGGTCTGTGTGTCAAAATGGTTGTTGTGATGCATCTAGTGTGGTAGCGCAGTGGTAGTGCTTGTCACTTTTCGCTTTCAGCTTCCACCGCTGGCTAGCAGTATTGCGAAAAGGAGGGCAGAATGTGTCAGTCTCTCTCTGCCAGTACATAGCCTCTCCAACAACAAGCCTCATGTAGTACCTCCTAGTGGCGACACAAGGTAACTGAGCACCTCACGGGCTCAGACTGAACTACAGGGCACTCTGAGGAGGTCTGGCCCCCAGAAACGCGGCATGCAGTCCCACCGGTGTGTGGATAGGCCCTGATGCCCGTGAACCCGACTCCCAACTATGGGTAAATAGCCCCACTGACTTGTGGGTGCTTTGGGAGAGGCAAAGGCTAGAGGAGCAAACCCCGACAGAAAACCAACCAATGACCAACGAAGTCGGAGTGTCGCTGACTATGCCATCTGGTATAGTGTGGAAACCCGTCAGTGAAACGAGCACACATGCAACCCACATGGATTGATATTAATCTTTACATCTGAGGCAGAAGCTTGGGAATGCTGAAGAAGAAGAAGAATTGTTGGTCTTTTTCTGCCAACAGAAGCCGTAGGATGTGACACTAACTGAGCCATGGAAACCACACCCTCCCGAGCCTTTGCAGCAGAGGGATGGACAGAGGCGGTAAACACAGGCCAGACTAGTGTTGGATCATTCCTGTGGTGATCATAATCAGGTACACCCTTGAAACAGTCGTCAGTTCTGTGCATGATGCATTAAAACAATTATTTGTAAAATCATGGACAGGTGTACATATTTAGCGCCACTTTCATTGAACAAATTGTTCTTGATATCACAAAGGCCATACAAAACAAAACATTTTCACAGACTTTAGAATAACCGCAACAAAACCATGCTCCCTTGTCACTCACTGATGACAAAACTGCACGTACTAGCTATGCTGATTATGTTGCAAAGCTGCAATTCCAAACACTGGCCATATTATTGCACACAGCAACTGACATTCATCTCTTTTCTTCAAACCGCTATATCTCTGGCCTAAACTACTGTAGAAAAATACCTCATTTTTTCTAAACAAAAGTAATTTGCCAGATTTACGTTAAATAAAATGTGATCTACGGCACGTTTAGGAATACAGTTTAATTCATGTCGTGAAAAAATTGAAAATGTTCACGACTGTGAAGTAAAATCGACAAATCGCACAAGTTAAGTAAATGAAGCTAACAAATCAATTGGCCTTGAATTTTTGTTCAAGTAAATGTGAAACTAAGAAATCAATTGGCCTTGAATTTTGTGTGTTTCTTATCAGAGACATTTGCAAAAGACATTGTGTGTTCTGCTGTCAAACGGCATACACGTTTGGCTGCATTTGACTCATGCACAGTAGGCTACAATGCCAGTATGCAGTAACACCATAGGGTTCTGATTGGCTCACTGTACAAACATGCGATACAACCCATGCGGCACCGCGCGCCATCAGTCACCACAGTCACTCAGTAACAATACGCCTTAGTCGTGAGTGAGTGTGGTGGGTGTGCGTGCACGGTGGCGCAGTGGTTGTCTTGCATATCGGTATATCGAGTCCATCAGGCCCTTGTGAGTAACCTCTCCAATGCCAACTCGCTGATTGGCAAGATCAGCGTTTGCACCAGCCAGAAAGCAAGGTCCGATATGAAAGTGTTATTATTATCTGTGGTTAAAAACCAGTACTTATGGCGGCAATTTGCTTAACTGCAATTACCTGAATGCACACAATGCGGTGATCTGAATTTAGACAATAATGACAATTTACGCCAGGCGACTCCAACAACGGAGAAGAGCAACGTCAGAGCAAATAAACTGCGTGTTCGAACATCTCCAGCAGGCATATATCTTCATGAGCTCGGAGCATTGTCTATGCTTATAGTGGAAACTGGTTATCCGCCATGACTTTGCAGCTTTTCATTGTTGGTAGTTGTTCCTTATAAATGAGGTACAATGTAAACAAAGACATGTGTTGTCTATACTTATTGTGGAAACTGGCCATTGACCATGACTTCGCTGCTTTTCATTGTTGGTAGTCGTTCCTTATAAATGAGGTACAATGTAAACAAAGACATATTTGAAATGCCTTTCTTTCTTAAACCTTATCTAGCAACTACAGGAAGTACAAATTCCTCATAGCCTTCGCAGTTGCGGGGGCACATAAGGATCTATGTCTCTTGCTGAAACCACTTTTTATCCATGTTATGTTATGGCTAGGGATCTTGTGCGTTAGATTTACAAGGATTTCCAAAACACGGTCTGCGTCCACTAGAGGGCAAGTCATTTGAACAACTTGAGAAATTCCTGACAACATCATTCATGTATAATGATGTATGAAATATAAAATAAATGGTTTCATTTTCTGTCCACAGAATACTGAAACAGTGCATTCAGGGATAGAGGAAACTAAAGCTACCTATCGACTACTTACTGCGGATTAGGGGGAAGCCAGACATGCACCTATCAACTATGTACAGCTGCGTTATAGGGTGGATGCTGGACCTTGCACCTATTGACAATGTACAGTGTTGTATAGTGGATGCCAGACCTTGGACTTATCATCAATATGCAGCGTTGTAGAGTGGATGCTTATCATCAATGTGCAGCGTTGTAGAGTGGATGCCAGAGCTTTGAAACCAAAACCTATCATCACCATACAACGTTGTAGACTTTGGACCTATCGACAACATACACTTGATGCCAGACGTCTTTGCCTGATGGGACCAACTTCGCTGTGTATACCATAAATTCACCTATTATGCCAAGCAAATCTGTACCCAGCACCGAATCTGATGAGGCACGGTTCAGCCTAGTGTGAATTTGCACTGCGGTGATTTGCTTAAATTTATTCAAATGAAATATATGTAGCATTAATCTGCAAAGGATTGACGGCATTACAGTGTTAATCTGTGTTTCCATATCGCGATGCGTCAGCGGCATGACAAAGTAGCTGTGCGGCAGGTGGAAAATCGCTTTGTGTGTTATGGATAGCGGCGTTACAAAGCGATTTTGCGCCTTTATTTTGAATTGAAAAAAAAAAATGGCTCAAATTTGGCGCATACTGAAAACCTCCCTTTACTGAGAATTCGCAGCCCCCCCCCCCCCCCCCCCCCCCCCCCTCCTTTTATTTCTATGTTCTCGATTTTTGTCGCTGTCAAAATCTGAAATCAGTCACGCAATCATTCTCACACATTCAATGCCTACTTCAAAAAAAGCCTTTCTGGGTGCAGAGATCCCATCTTGATTGAACTGAACTGAACTGTAATGCTGGTTTGATTTTCTATAGGTATATTCATGCTGGATACATTTGCGCATAAATATAGCAAAGTTGAGTCATTCAGAACAAAAGGTTTTAATATTAGCACATGAAACCCAAACTATTTCGTATTACAGATCTTTTTTGCATGGCAGAATTGTATTTCTTGATGACTGATGTTTTATTTAGTTGAATAACAGTTTCTTTATATGACACATTTACATAATTATGTGTTTTCAAGTGGGTGTTTCTGTATGAATGTGCCTTATAATCATTATAATAAATGAGTGGTGCATTGTAGGGGTGGGTGGGTGGAAGGGTGGGGTAGGTAGGGGTACGGTAAAAAAAAATGTGCATGATGTCAAAACGGTCCCATTTAGGTCCCGTTTCGGTCGAAAAAGACCTAAAAATGACCATTTCTACACCATTTCTAGATCGTCGCTGGAAGGTGTATTTTGGTCGTTTATCGCACACAATTTGGACGCGCACACCGTCCTGCGACGGTATTTACACGTTTCATTTAGACCAAATTCACACCAAAGTTTGCGACCATTGGAGGACCACATTTACACCATAAATACTACTAGGGTTAATTGCACATATATATATATATATATATATGTGTTTAGGGCAATGTGATGAAACTCTATGCTCATGCATAGTGTTCACACAGTAGGGTAAATACGGTACAGTAGTTGTCAACGGTTTGTTTTGTGCCGATAGTCCGTGAGGCCGAGACCCACGTGGAATCTTAAAAACACGGGGAATTTTAGTGAGTCATAGGGAAAGCTCAGTCTGGCAGAACTGTAGAAACATTAGTACGGGGCTTTACTGTCAGCTTGGACAGATGTGTGTGAGATACCTAGCCCGTATTCCAAGACTCTGAATCCTAGAATTCAGGTATGTTTCTATATATGTATTATTGATAGTTCAAGTTGCTTAGTTAAAAACGGTATGCCGTTGGTAAGAGTAATTTGGTTGTATAGCATTGTCTGGGTTGGTTCAGTTATGTTGGTTTGGAATTCAGTGAGGTAACCGGTGTTTTCGTATACAGTTATTTACCGAGATGGATAACTAAAGGAATGTGAGATGTGTATGCCAAGTCGCTATGAAGGTAGTACGTGGTTGGTTAAGCATAGTCTTTTCCAGTGTAGAGAATAGTGTATAGCGAGAGTGTTAGGTTATAGTCTGTTCCAAGGTAGTGACAGAGTTATAGGGGTGTTACGAAAGTAGTTTGGGTTAGAAAGCACGTGTGTGTGAATGAACGTGTGAGTTATTTGTATCAGCCAGGTTACGTGATGTTTCTCATATTGTCCAATATGTGTGTGTGTTTAGCAAGTGTTACGATTTGGGACCTTGTTGTTTAGAGTGCTTGTCGGAGAGAGAGAGTGACGGATGCCGAGACGTCAGTCACCACGACCTAATGCGAGGTCATCTCTGCAGCTCTTCACTCGGGGAGTGAGCGGCCGGTGCCAAGACACTTGGGTCACAGCGAAGATACAGTATGAGTAACGAGAACGTCCACGGTTCGAGAGACAAGACGACTCGGGAGCGTACGAGAAAGGACTTGCACGCCTAGACGTGAAAGGACCGAGTGTAACCAGGCGAGAACACCAAACAGGTTGGATAGTGAGAGACTAATACCTAGCCTGGCAGTGATATTGTGTGGATGTGGTGTTAAGATGCTGGTAGTGGGAAAGAAGTGGTGTATATAGTTGTGATAGTTTGTGAGCATTCTTCTTATATTGTTTATTTTGTATAAAAGTTACGTTAGAAAGGGAGCCCGTGTGTTGAGTTTTACCGCATGAATGCGCCCGTCTGAGTCAGTGGCGGTGTATGCATCTGTTGTGCGAGAGTCTGTGCGTACGACTGGGGGCAAGTCTGCGTGCGTTACAGGCAAGTAATGTTTGGAACACCATTTCTATTTCCCTCCCTTACTAGGGTGAGCAGTGCTGTCCTGAAACCGGTCAGCTTACCGCGGCTGGCGGTTTAACCCTTTTATGCGGTCGAAAAGAAAAACAAAGAAAGAAACTTATCCTTGGTACGTGGAACGTACGAACCCTATTGGACAGAGATCAGACGCAGAGACCGCACAGAAGAAAAATCCTCATAGCCAGGGAGCTGGCGAGATATAAGATCGACATTGCGGCTCTTAGTGAAACCAGATTTGCTGACAAAGGCTCGATCTGTGAACCTGAGGGTGGGTACACCTTTTTCTGGAAGGGCAAAGCTGAGAACGAGGACAGGATACACGGAGTTGGCTTCGCCATCCGCACCACGCTCCTCTGACAGCTGCCTTCTCTTCCCACTGGCATCAGCGAACGAGTGATGAAGCTCCGTTTACCCATCTCCCACACCCGACATGTCGCTATCATCAGCCTCACCTATCTGGTTTGTGACTATCATCAGCGCCTATGCTCCGACACTCGCCAACGCCAATGACAAGGAGGCGTTCTATGAGAGCCTCGACTCCCTCCTGAAGTCCACTCCTGCAAGTGACAAACTCATCGTGCTTGGTGACTTCAATGCTCGAGTTGGGCGTGAATGTGACTGCTGGGAAGGAGTGATGGGCCCACACGGGCTGGGCAAGATGAACAGCAATGGCCTGCTGCTGCTGACATTATGTGATGAGAATGGACTCACCATCACCAACACCCACTTCAGGCTGGCTAGTAAGTTCAAGACAGCTTGGATGCATCCCAGGTCCAAGCAGTGGCATCTCATAGACAATGTCATTGTCCGCCAGCGGGATACTCGTGATGTCAGAATCGCCAGAGCCAGGAGAGGAGCCGAGTGCTGGACCGACCATCGGCTGGTGCGGTCTGTCCTCAACCTGCACATTGCACCAGCACACAGGAAGAGGCCTAAGCTCACCCGACCTTCATTCAACCTGGCCAAGCTGAAGCGCCCGGACGTCAAGGAAAACTTCCAGTCCCACCTTGATGACCTGTGACCGTTGACTGGCAACCCAACTGCCCATTGACCGTTGACTGGCAACCCAACTGAAATGTGGAACCAGTTCAAGGGGATGGTGAAGGAGTCTGCCAAAGACGTGCTTGGACCCAAGCAAAGGGTACACCAGGATTTGTTCAATGAGAACAATGAAGAGATCAACAAGATACTGGAGCAAAAGCGCAGTGCCTTCCATCGAGTGGCAGAACATCAACTCCTTGTCCAAGAAAGACCGCTTCAAACACCTCCAGAGAAAAGCCCAGAGAGAGCTCCGCAACATGCAGGACACCTGGTGGGACAGCAAGACAAAAGAACTTGAACACTTTGCTGAATCCAACAACTCCCAAGGATTTTTTTCAGCGCTATAAAAGCTCTCTACGGCCCTGCCAGACCCAGCACAACCCCTCTCTTTTCTTCCGACGGCTTCACCTTGCTGAAGGACAAAGGCAGCATCACTGAGCGCTGGAGAGAACACTTCTCAAATCTGCTGAACCTGCCTTCCACTGTCGATCCCGCAGCCCTGGACATGATTCCCCAGAAGCCGACACTGGATGACCTTGACCTCCCGCCTACCCTGGACGAGGTCAAGAAAGCGATCAACCAGACTAGCTCCGGCAAGACTGCAGGCATGGACGGAATCCCCGCAGAGCTCTTCAAACCAGCTGGACCTGAGACCCTTGACGCTTTCCTCAACATTCTGACATGCATCTGAGCAGAGGAGAACATGCCACAGGAATTTAGAGATGCTACAATCATCTCCCTGTTCAAGAACAAGGACAGCAAAGCAGACTGTGCCAATTACCCAGGGATCTCACTCTTGTCCATTGCTGGCAAGACCCTCGCGAGAGTCATCCTCAACCGCCTGATCAGCTCTGTATCTGAGAAAGCACTCCCAGAGGCTCAGTGTGGCTTCAGACCCGGCCGCAGCACAGTCGACATGGTCTTCTCTGTGAGGCAGGTCCAGGAGAAATGCATTGAGCAGCACATGGATCTCTACGCTGTCTTCATAGATCTGACCAAAGCATTCGACACCGTGAACAGAGAAGCGTTTTTGGTCATCCTCGCAAAGCTCGGCTGCACAAGGAAGTTCACCAACATCATCCGCCTCTTCCATGATGGAATGGTTGGAGTTGTCCAGTCAAACGGCGACACATCCGCACCCTTCGACATTTCCAATGGTGTGAAACAAGGTTGTGGTCTTGCCCCCGTGATGTTCAACCTGTTCTTCACGTGTGTCCTGACCCATGCAGTATGCTACCTTGAGAAGGGAGTGTACCTGAAGTATAGACTAGGCTCTCTCTTCGACCTCCGTCGAATGAACGCCAGGACCAAGACCATCGAGAGACTGATCCTTGAGGCGCTGTTTGCCGATGACTGTGCGCTGATGGCGCACACAGAGTCTGACCTCCAGACCATCATCAACAGTGTTCTCGGAAGCCTCTCGACTGTTTGGCCTCACCATCAGTCTCAACAAGACCGAGGTCCTGCACCAACCAGCCCCAGGCACAAGAGCCCCCCCCCCCCTCCACCCCCCCCCCCCCACACCCAAAGTGTATATCGAAGGCACCGAGCTGAAGACTGTCGACCAGTTCAGGTACCTGGGGAGCATCATCTCTTCTGACGGTACTATCAACAAGGAAATCGCAGCTCGAAACAGCAAAGCCAGCCAAGCCCTGGGTCGTCTGCGCACTCGTGTGTTGAATAACAACAACGCCAAGATCAAAGTCTACAAAGTCCTCCCCAGCTCTACGGCTGTGAGTCATGAACGCTGTACAGAAAGCACCTCAAGCAGCTTGAACGTTTCCACATGAGATCCCTGTGCTCACTCATGGGCATCAAATGGCAAGACAAGGTGACAAACCTGGAAGTCCTGGACAATGCTGGCTTAGTGAGTGTTGAAGCCTTGATCTTAAAGACACAACTTCGCTGGACAGGTCATGTCATACGCATGGATGATTCTCGCATGCTACGCTTACTCCTGTATGGTGCACTCTCAAAAGGCCACAGGAAGCAAGGACGGCCAAAGAAACGCCTCAAAGACTGCATAAAAGACAGCCTCAGGTACTGCGTCTTCCTGGTAAAGGAACTTCAAGCACAAGACAGATCTGGCTGGCGTGCCGCCACCAGGAAAGCCTGCACGCTCTTTGAACACGATCGGCGCAAACGGATCACCAGTGCCAGAGCTCGCAGAAAGACAGTGTTGACTCTCCCCACAGCTACGTTCTAGTGCCCGCATTGCCCTCGCAGGTGTGGCTCCAGGATTGGCTTGGCCAGCCACACCCGCACCCACAAATAGAAGTCATTCACAATGATGACATCATCGGTTTTCGATGGTCTACCCATTAATATATGTGTTTATATTGCATAATAAATGAATTATAAAGCTGTGAACTTTATGCACGCTTCTGGATTGAAACTGAACCCGACTTTTCAGTTTTGTGATGCCTGCATTTACTTCATTGCTTTCAATTTTTCTTTCTTTCATTTGATTCTTCTTCTCTTCTACTTGTTTTTTTTTTTTTTTTTTTTTTGGTTCCATTTAGATACTACCTTGACCATGTCAGAGGAGTATGGGCTGTGTTGTATGTGCCCATTTTGAACACTGTGACCACTTATGAACAGGAGTTCTGTGGATTTATTGAACTTGTTCAGTTTGTTGGTTTTAGGGTGAACTCATATGATTCTTTGCGTTTGCAGTCCCTGGTTTAGGGTGCTGTTTTGAGCTCCCTTTTTCATGTCATAGGAGTATGGAGCCAGGCTAGGTTGTATGTGCTAGTTTTGAACACTATTATTTGTTGTATTATGAGTTAGGCATTGCCAGTGGTTCTTGTCGCCTCGAGGGTCCGATCAAGGGTTCAGTGTCGGAGGTAAAAGCCTTGGGTTACCAGAAAAGCCTAACTCATAATACAATTTTGTCTTCAACAGTACAAAAGTCAGTGTGAATGTGCCCTTGAAAAAAAACCAAGCTGAAAATGTGTGATGTAGAAATTCAGGGGACGCAATCTTAATACTTTTGACTGTCGGTGAACCACCTTGCGTGAACTACATTCGGCTGGAATTTCTCTCTATGGTATTTTAAAATTTAATTCACTTTCAGTTTTTCTTTTGTATGAAATTGGTACCAAAGGTCGAATACAGCACGTGCATATTATTAGTTGTATTACAAGTTAGGTTTCGCCAGTGGTTCTTGTTGCCTCGAGGGTCCAATGTCGGAGGTGAAGGTCTAGGGCTGTAATACAATGATTTTGTCTTCAGCTGTAAAATGTAAGAACCCTTTCAGCCTGGCAAATCACTCTAGCAGTCGGTGGTCTTGTATACGGTTCAAGCATGCAAACCACTACAGCCCTTTGCACTGACACATCCTGTTTACAATATAGGGTCATGACAGTACTTTCATCTGTGGTATGCAGTTGGTTCTGTGGTGCTAGCGTGGGAATGACGGTGAAAATGGTGAGCAGAAGTGAAGATATTTGGAGTGATAAAGATTTGTGTTCAGAGACGTGGTTTCAAATGCAGATAGCTTTGATGCAGCGAGACATGTGTGCCCACTTACCGCAAGGCATCATAACCACGTGTTGGCAGTGCCGGTCAGCCGGAGCGATCAACGGTTGTGGCACTGACAAGAGCACTGAATGCTTAATTCGGAGGATCTAAATCATTCTGTTATTCTAATGCCACACCTTGGTTTAGTCGTAGGTGACGCTGTAGACACCAACAACACACATTGGTCACATAATTATGTAGTTCATGTAGAGTATTTACTGAAGTGGTGCTTCACCCGATCGTGTATGAGCCGCTACACATACACACTGATCATTATCCAATGCCTCTTCTTACATGTTGTCTAGGCCGTGGATGTATCATATTAGTGGCAGGTGTAAACAATTGCATTTGGTGACAAGATATGGGCTTTACAGTGTATTGGCATGCTGGAAATGTATGGACACTGATGTGTCACAGTGACGGACGTTCCAGTTAGTGATGCAGTCAACGGCCTGTCATGCACGAAACACTTTTTTTTTTTTTTGGTCATCTGTCATATTTTAGTCACCAGGCATTATGACACATGACATTGTGTAGTCAAATCCATAAAACGGTAGTCCATCCGATGTTAAATCAGTACATATATACTTTATGGGGATCTAGTAAAATATTTTTCACAATTTCTTTTACAGTGCACAACCATTTTCAACAGAAATTTTTCATATAAAGTCAGGGCTGAAGGGTATATAGTCTTCTTATTTACTCAGGGCTGAAAGGGTTAAGCATGATGTATAACCTTGAGAGAACCCTGCGCTGCGTATGTGTTATGTAGAAATGCAGGGGAAGCAAATCGTAGTACTTTTGACTGTTGGTCAACAATCTCACGCAAACTGCATTCGCCTGGAATTTCTCTCTAAGGTATTAAAAAAATTAACACATTTTTCAGTCATTCTTTTGTATGAAATTGGTAATATAGGCTAAACACAACGTGTATATAATTATTTTGTTGCATAACACCCTCAAATTTAATATCCAGCCTTTTGTTTCCTCTCTTACGGTCAGTACATACAGCATAGTGCCTTCACTTGAATTTTCCTGTCATTGATATTATCTAACTTATCCAATTATTCAGTTAAGGTTTTAATGAAACTGGTACCAAGGGTATCACAAAATACCTTTATATAGTTATTTTTTTGTGTAACCCCCTAAATTGTTTATTTATTGGCATCTTTTTGTTTAGAGGTTTGACTGAATGAAGATTAGGGTATGTTTGTACTGAGAAATGTGATTGGCCAAAGACATATTTGGGGGTGAACGCTTTGCTCAGCGAGTGATGTTGTCAGCATAACATTTAATAAGTGAATCACATGGTAACATGTGACAAGAAGACTCCCGTTGCCTTGAGAACGGGCGACCAGGGGAAAAAGTCGAATAGGCAAAAGTGTAGTATAGGCAAAAGCACCATGAAAGCATATTCAGCTTACAAACACCAAATTTTGGGCACAGCTAGCTGGCACAACCCTAATGATGAAACGATTTGGAAACCATCAAGATTTTGCCTTGGCACCATTAAAAAAAATTTTTTTTTTAGTCTTTTGGAATGGCCATTTTACCTCTTGTAATTTTTAACTGCATATCATTCATGCAGTTTGAAGTAAGAAACGTTTGGTTTTTGCATTTGATCAGTTTGATTATAGCAGAATATGATTATGCTTCCTTACATGAGTTCAAGTGACACGTGGCCGCCAATTTTAAGATGGCGACAACACACCCTATGTGGGGGTGCTGAACAATATAGGGCACCAGGCTGCTGAAAGTATTATCAGCGATAAAATAAGGGTAGTCTCCTCAGTCATTGACTGAGTGGGCTAGCAGAGGGGTGCCATCTTTGTCCAGGATTAGGACTTGATGATTTGGATAGCCAAGACCTGACTATTTTTCAGAACGATTAGGATACCATTAGAAAAATGTCCACGTTTTTCATGAAAATTATTTCTTGTCAACGATTTCGTCAGTCTTTTCTTTCAATCATTCAGTATTCCATAGTTGAGCCCACAGTTAAGAAAACGTTATGCGCAATAAGTCCACTAGGCACCGGCCTCCACGTGGCGTGGGTGGGTAGTCTCCTCAGTCACTGACTGAGTGGGCTAGCAGAGGGGTGCCATCTTTGTCCAGGATTAGGACTTGATGTCAGCAGTCCGTCACCATCGACGGCGTCTCCTCCAACCCAGTCACGCTCTCCTGCGGAGTTCCACAGGGGTCCGTCCTGGGCCAGGTCCTTTTCACACTCTACACCTCTCCCCTGTCCAACATCATCCAGTCTCACCACATAAACCACCACCTCTACGCTGACGACTCACAACTACTAGACAAAGACAAACTCGACAACACTCAGTCACTACTGACTCGCACGGCTGACTGCTACGAAGACGTGAAAAACTGGATGACAGCAAATAACCGTAAACTGAATGACGACAAAACGGAAGCCATGCTGGTAGGCACTCTCCAGAAACTTTCCCAGCTCCCTCCCTCTCTCCATCTTCAACTCGACAGCACCCCCATCTCCCTCTCTGACTCGGCCAAAAACCTCGGCGTTATCCTCGATTCCTCTCTTTCCATGACCAGCTTCGTCTCCGCCACGGCCCAGGCATGCTACTTCCACCTCCGCCGCATCAGTCAGATCAGAAAATACCTCACTACCGAAGCTGCCACCAAACTCGCTGTCTCTCTCATCCTATCTCGCATCGACTACTGCAACTCTCTCCTTTCCGGCCTCCCTCACTCCACCACTTTCACTCTCCAGCGCGTCCAGAACAATGCTGCCCGCCTCGTCCTCAGAAAGAAAAAATCCGACCACATCACTCCCCTGCTCAAACTCCTTCACTGGCTTCCCATCCCCCCAACGCATCCAATACAAGATTCTGTCTCTCTGCTACAAATCCCTGAACAACTGTGCTCCCGCCTACCCCACCCGGGTCTGCCCTGGGGGACTTGGGTGGGGTTAGGTATTTTTTAGTTCCCAGGGTCACCCTGGTCAGCCCCACAGGGTGGGTTTTCCTCTCCATTCTGGGGCATGTGTTTCTGTCTACCCTTTGTCCATTCACCTGTATTTGCCTTTTTAAAACTCTCCCTACTGTCTGCACTGCCTGTAGCTCTTGATATTGGATGTTTGTTGCTAAATGGTCTTAGCTTTATTTAGCCCCATGTGTTAGGTTTATTTAACGTATTTGACCGACTGGTGACATACATTCAATGTTCTGTTTATTTTTTTTTCACAAGCAGTGCAGGCACGTCCTGAGAAAGCCTTGTTGCTGTCGGGACGTTAAGCAATGTACAATCAATCAATCAATGTGCTCCCGCCTATCTCTCCAACTTACTTCACCCCTACACTCCTCCCCGCTCCCTCCGCTCCGCCTCCGACCCTCTCCGCCTCCACATCCCCCGCACCAAACTCAGCACTTTCGGCACCTGCTCCTTCTCAGTATACGGTCCATCCACCTGGAACACCCTCCCACTCTCTCTCCGTCAGAAACACTCTTTCTCCTCCTTCCAGTCCGCCCTCAAAACTCACCTCTTTCAACAGTTCTAGCACTATACCACCACACTCCCCACCCCAAGCTGACTGTCGTAATGCATTTCACTATTTGTGGTACGTGAGTCGTTGTCTAAAGCGTGCGCATGCGTGCGTGAGTTGTGAGTGCGTGCTTAGAGTTATAATTATTATAAGATAAGCGCATTATAAATACCGTAATTATTATTATTATTATATGTTGTTCAGTCTTTTTCACTGGTCCGGTTTTTGAGGAGCTGTGTTAACCCAGGTGCTACCATGTTGGATTGGTCCTTAAAAATACTCGTGAGCTTTTGGTCCTTTGGATCCCAAGTGTTTGCCGTGCTTGGAGACCCGTGTCGGGGGAGAAGAGGATCCTGGTGGCTTAAACACTCCACTTTGGCCTTGACTTCTGCCTAAACGGGAGGCTAGTCGTACCGTCCTAGTCAATCGGCTCTTGTCACGTTGAGCCCTATCCCACTGTTGACATGCGGGTTGATATACGGAGCACCATGCTATAGCCTCAGCTGCTGATTAGGTGCTTTACGCCAGTATTCGCCTGCATTCAACAGTGTGATAGAAGGCGGTGGCTCAGACGGTTCAATCGGGCTTACCCCCTTGAGTATATCTTTCGGGCAGTCTCCATTGTGCATCGGCTGGAGACCCGGCGACAGTTGCACTTACCCTTGTTGGGCTCGGTGGCGGGCGGGAACCCCCAGGGGATGAATATCTCTACTATTATAATATGGAAAAAAACAAAAACAAAATTTGCACAAAAGCGGCAGATAGCCACCGACATTGAACATGATACTGACTCGGACTGTGAGGAGGCGACGCCTCAGGCGTCGGCCGTATGGCCTCGCTTCCTCATAGTCCATAGCAAGGTGAAGGAGAAACCTGTTTCCAAGTTACACCCTTTTTTGGTGGGGGAGACCCTCAGGAGCCGTGTTTGGCAGGCCTGATGCCCATCGCCTCAGGTCTGGTGACTTGCTGGTAGAGTGCCGTACTCGGGCACACTCCAGCGGGCTACTGGGGCTCTCTTCCATCGGAGATACTCCAGTGGAGGTCACACCCCATAAAACTATGAATTCGTCCAGAGGTGTGATCAAAGATCAAGCTTTGGCAGAACTGTCAGAAGATGAACTTGTAAGGAACCTTAAGTCTCAGGGGGTGACTTGCGTCAGGCGCTTCACTTCCAAGCGAGGTGGTGGGGAAATCCGTCTCCCTACCATCATCCTGACGTTTGGCACCCCCAACCCTCCTACTACCATCTGGGGAGGTTACTACTCCTTGAAAGTGAAGAAGTACGTCCCTCTCCCCCTCCGGAGCTTTATGTGCCAAAAGTATGGCCATGGGCAGAAGACATGACATCTCTTCATGCGCCCGTTGCACTAAGCCCGGACACTCTGCTGAGTCCTGCTCAGCCACCCCCCTGTGTGTGAATTGCCAGGGGGCGCATATGGCTTCGGATAAGAAATGCCCTCGTTGGATATCCGAGTGCAGGATTCAGCAGGTGCGTGTGGAGAATGGGCTGTCCTTTCTGGATGCCCAAAAACTGGTTTAAGGCCCTGGTGCAGCTGCGGCTGCCCCACCCTCTAACACCTCTGTGTATACTTTCAGTGCAGCGGTGGCAGGCAAGCGCCCCACCAAAGACTTTTCATGTCAAACCCCAACTTCTTGGTTGGGGGCAGAGCCTCGGCTCCTCTCGTCCCTGGAGAGTAACCCTCCTCCGGTGGTGACGAGGAGCCAGGGAACGCATAAGGCAGACACTGCCGGTTCGGTAGTGCCGCCTTCTGTTGCCCCTAAACCTCAGACCCCACCCAAACCTGTTAGTCAGTCAACTCTAAGGCCGCTAACTCTAGCGACAGGAACGCTGCCCAGGACCAGAGGTCTAAGAAATCTATGGGACCGCTGTGCGCACGGGCCCAGAAGGGGAACACTGATGTTCCCCTTCAAAACAAATATGCTGCACTGGAGGAGCGGATGGAGGGAGTGGAAGTTGTCGTTGCTGATGCTGCGGCAGCTCCACCCCCTCATCTCCGAAGAACCAGAGGAGGCCCGGGAGCCGGCCCCCCCCCCTCCCCCCCCCCCCCCCCCCTGTTTCTTCAACTCCTTCCAAGGCGAAGGAAAAAGGGGAAAAAACTCTTCACCCCCAGATAAGACATAATCATGTACTCTCTGCTTCAGTAGAATTGTGATTTTCAAGCTAACTTTGAGGAATTACGTCTTCTAGTCAAGTTCTATAACCCCCTCAGTAATATCTCTTCAGGAGACTTACCTGAAGACTTCTGACCCTGTGTCCTTTAATGGTTTTAACGTTATACATAAAGGCTCTGATTCGGAGAGGCGCTCGGGTGGAGTGGCTCTTCTCATCAGTAGCCAAATTTTGTGTAGCCCCGTTAGCATCGACACCTGTCTTCAGGCTGTCGCAGCTCGGGTTACCTTCAAGAAGACCATAACCATATACAGTGTTTACCTGCCACCATCGCTGCGGGTCTGTAGTACTAATATTTTTAACTTAGTAGCTCAGCTGCCCCCTCCTTTATTCTCATGGGGGATTTTAACGGTCACGCTCTCCTTTGGGGTAGTGACCACTATGATGGCAGAGGTCAGATGTCAGAAGATGTTTTTTCTCAACTTAACCTATGTGTCTTTAACGATGGCTCACCTACGTACTCTAACTCAGGTTCAGGATCTAGTTCTGTTCTAGACCTCACTGTGCGTGATCCTTCTCTCATGCTGGACTTTGACTGGAAGGTTCACGACGACCTGTGTGGTAGTGACCACTTCCCAGTAGTCCTGTCATCGGTCAGCTGTGAGGAGGATTCGCCAGTGGGGCACTGGAATCTCAAGAAAGCTAACTGGCCTCTGTTCGCCTCCCTCTGTCAGTCTCATCTTTCAGTGGAGGTGGTCATGTCAGCTGAAGAACCTGTTTATTGTTTTACTTCTATTTTGTTGGACGTAGCAGGTGAAACCATCCCTAGAACTTCCACATCACTCCCTCGGAAGCCGAGAGTACCATGGTTCAATGAAGAGTGCCGCAAGGCCCAAAAAACGGGCCAATCTGCTCAGCGACGTGCTTTTCGTAATCCGAATATTTTAACATTTAAAAGACAGCGAGTGAAAGCCCGTTACAATTTTAAACGTGAACGCCATGCTTCCTGGAGACGCTTCGTCTCATCTTTATCTTCTCGGACTCCATCCCAAAAAATCTGGAAGGCTGTTCAAAGAATTATGGGCTTCTGTCGGCCATCTTAGAGATGGTGCCAGCTTGGTCACGGATAAAAAGGCTGTGGCCAATTTGCTTGCCTCCACCATTGCCCACAATTCTTCAACAGAGCATTATTTATCTTTCTTCCAGAGAGAGAAGGAGATGCGAGAGTCTTGTACTTGTGATTTTATATCGGATAACTCGGAAGACTATAATGCTACTTTTAGGTTTTCAGAATTGCAGCAAGCCATGCAGAAATGTACTGACTGTGCTGCTGGATTAGATACCATCCACTATCAGCTCCTAACACATCTGCCTGAGGCTTCTCTCTTTGTACTTCTCAAAGCCTTTAACCATATCTGGATAACTGGTCATTTTCCGCCATCTTGGCGTCAGGCTGTGGTTGTACCCATCCCCAAGCCGGGTAAGGATCCTTCCGACCCGGGCAACTACCGGCCAATCGTTTTGACATCATGTTTGTGCAAAACTATGGAACGCTTGGTCAACGCCCGACTGGTGTGGCATCATGAGTCACAGGGTCTCATCACAGACCTCCAGTGCGGTTTCCGGTGCTTCCGTAGTACAACTGACCATCTAGTCCGCTTTGAGTCGTTTATCCGAGATACTTTTGTCAACAAGCAGCATGTCTATGCAATTTTCTTCGATCTTGAGAAGGCATATGACACTACCTGGAAGTATTGTACAATGTCTGATTTATTGGACATGGGTTTTAAAGGGCACCTGCCCGTTTTTATTCACAAATTTTTGTCTAACCGGTCGTTCTATGTCCGTGTGTGCTCCACCCTCTCCGACTCCATTGAACAGGAGATGGGTGTCCCCGCAGGGCAGCATTTTATCTCCTGTTTTATTTAGCATTAAAATTAATAACATTGTAAAGGCCGTCAAGGATGATTCTGAATGCTCTTTGTTTTTGGACGACTTTGCTTTGTGTGCACGAGGTCGAGGGCTTGCGTTCCTTGAGAGGCGCTTGCAGCTGTGTGTTGATCGCATCCAGGGGTGGGTGTCTCTCAACGGATTCAGGTTCTCGCCCTCCAAGACAGTCTGTGTGCATTTTACTAACCAGACGACATTTTTTCCAGAACCTAGCCTGAGCATTGCTTGAGTGCCAATTAAGGTGGCCGAGGAGGCAAAGTTTCTGGGGGTCATCTTTGACAAAAGACTGACCTTCTGCAAACATATTAATTACCTTAGAACCTCTTGTCAGAAGGCCCTCGACGTTCTTCGTGTCGTTGGTCGTACTGTCTGGGGTGCAGACCGCATTGTCTTACTTCGACTGTACCGGGCCCTTGTTCGGTCCAAACTGGATTATGGCTCTGTGGTATATGGCTCGGCTTCCAAGTCTGTTCTACAGCGTCTGAACACAATCCACCATCAAGATCTGCGCATATGTCTGGGGGCCTTCAGGACATCTCCAGTTCCTAGTCTGTATGCTGAGGCTGGGGAGCCTTCTCTCAAGCTCCGCTGCATCCGCCTCATGCTCAGCTACGTTCTGAAGCTGAAGGCCCATCCAGACAATCCTGCCTATGATTGTGTTTTTAACCCACCGTTTGCAGAGATTTACGATACCCATCCGGGATCTGTCCGTCCACTTTCCGTCCGTGTCCGACCTCATCTGCAGGCGGCCGGAGTGGACCTGGACAAAGTTTCGGAATCTCTGCAACACATCACTCCACCCTGGCTATTACCAGTTCCTGAAATCTTGCTGGACTTGACCGCCCACAAGAAGGACTGTACTCCACCAGCCATATACCAACAGAGCCTCAATGAACTCATTTCAAGTTTTCCTGGCTATTGTCGTCTTTATACGGATGGGTCCAAGTCTGAGGATTGGAGAGTGGCTGCAGCTGCAGTGTCTTCTCGCCATCCTAGACGCCCATTTAAGCTCCGCCTCCCTGACCATTCCTCTGTATTTAGTGCAGAACTGCAGGCAATTCTGCTGGCACTCAGGCATGCCTATCAGTCTCGGGAAAGGAACTTCCTGATTCTGTCTGACTCTCTTTCTGCCCTGCAGGCCCTTCAGGGCGCGGGAACAGACCACCCACTGCTGGTGCAGATTAGAGAGCTCTACGCAGACTTGATGAAGGAATATTATGACATCATTTTACTTTCGGTCCCGGGCCATGTGGGCATCGAAGGCAACAGGATCGCAGATTCTGCTGCCAACAGTGCCCGCAATGACCCTGTTCCTGACACACGGACTGTTCATAGTGATTTTCAACCTGTGCATGCGATTAGTGCGTACATAACCCACGAGTGGCAGTCCGAGTGGGACAAAGAGGAAGGGAACAAGTTGCATGAAGCTCTTCCTACAGTGTCCGACAGTCTACCGGCAGCCGCCGTGAGGAGACTGTCCTTACTCGGCTCCACATCGGGCACACGTATGTTACGTACTCTTACTTACTAAAACAAGATGAGCATCCATGGTGTTTTGCCTGTGACGAGCAGTTTTATGTTCGACACTTGTTGCTGTATTGTGCCGATCTCATTGACACCAGATATAAACACTTCACAGCAGACTCCTTGAAGGTTTTGTTCCGTGATGTTTCCCCGGACAAGATCTTCATTTTTTGGAGAGAATGCAATATTTTTAACAAGATCTGAGCATTCATAGACTATGTGAATTTCACTATTTTGCCCTTTTTGAGAGTCTGTAGACGTTTCTTTTAAAGACTCATGCGACATTTTAGCATGCCATATTTTTAAGATATATTTACAGCTTGTCTTAAGACCTTGCTTTTAGTCTGGCTGACCAGATTTTTACCCATCCCGCCGTGAGAGGGCCTTAGTCGCCTGCTCGGCGTTAAACCCCAACAATCAATCAGTTATGCGCAATAAGAAACTATATTCTTTTAAGGAATAAAGCAGGATCTTTATCTTGATACAATGACATATATTTCGTTAAGTATTAGTCCGACATGGTCGTCATATCCAAGATGACCGCCTATCGTACAACCTTAGCCTTAGGAAATAGGTTGTTGTGTACAGTGTGTAACTACATGGCTAGGAGTTAGTTATTGGGGTTTAACGCGGAGCAGGCGACTAAAGCCATCTCACGGCAGATAGCTAGGAGTCGGTAAATATGAAGGAAAACAATGTGAATGTAAACCAGGCAATCATTGTTATCTTATGCGAATGTTGTTGAGGTGTAACCAGGTTTTAAGGTCAAGCTAGAATCTCAAAGTACCAACATGACAGTTCTAAGGATATTTGAGGATGCCTTCATTATGACACAAGACTTAAAAGACACGTTTCGTTGCTAACTGGTCCATTACTTTTCATTGTATTATCATTTTAACACCATCCTCATGAAGATGAGATCTAACACATTTCCTGTTTCTATAATGTTACGTCTTATTTAACCAGTAATCTCTGTTCAGTCGGCTAATATGACAAGTAGCATTAATGTTTTGATATGACATGATTGACAGTTTCTTGTAACGTGTATCAGCTACATACATATATTTGTGCATTATTGCTGTTGTCTTATTACCGAACTAGGAGCAATCATACCGGAGTCCTCGATTCAAGGTCAAGGACTTGGGTGTCCCCTAATATTCTTTTACATTTTCATGCAACCCTGCTTCATAAAATCGATAGGACATACAGGCTGTTTACAACATTATTGTCACCTGACACAGTACACCATGGTACTCTACTTCAAGACAGAATATTATCATCTAGAGCTATGTTATATCCTGTCATAACTGCCATATTTGTTGGAACCTTTTTGCATGCCGTATCTATAAAATTGCTTGATGATTCGATCCAGATAGTTGATGACACTGCGTATTTTAAAAGTAATACCAGAAACCAAACGCTCATTGCTGTTGTAAAGGTCAAGGTCACAGCAGCTATTGTATTGAAACCTAAGTGCAGGGGACAATTCTAAAAACACTGAACCAATTAAAACTAAGCTTAAGATACTGACACTACAACTAATAACAGAATGTTTGGTGAGAGAATCAGGCTCTTATCCTGAAGGTCAAGGTCATGTATTCCATATTGGTTTGGCACATACTGGAGACTTTTTCTCTTAAAAGACTTGACTGATTGGATCCATATTTAAGGCCATGATACTCCAAATAAAAGTTAAGTACACTGAACCAAAATCTGGTCCTTAACCTCAAGGTCAAGGTCATGACTATATACCATATTTGTTAGAACCTCTGTGCAGTTAATATGTCTCGAAACACTTACCCGATTTTGTCAAAAATGTGGGTGATGACAAACTGTCGCACACGAAAAGAACATCGGTACTTAGCTTACATTGTTCATATGATATTTCTGTAATAACTATAACGAAAAACCTTAGAAGCAGTCACCATTCTTTGAGCTATCAACTCTTATCCTCGGCATTTTTCAGCGTGTCTGTCTCATTTCACATAGTTGGGCCTGGGTTTTCTTTCACCCAGAATCGTGTTGGAGAAAAAAAAAAAACCCGCAGTGTTGTAGGGTTGGGTGTTGTCCCTTATCTGGCAAATTAGATTGAGTATACTTTCACGACTGCCTCTGACCTTCAGATCTTTGGAAAGTCATTTTAAAAATGCATAAAAGGTCTTGTTGTATTTACACTCGTGAATCAAAAAAGTTTACAGTCTAACAAACTGTCAAAAACAGCCACAACTATATCAAGTTAGCTATGTCAATAGACATGGCTGCTACGTTCTTGACCTTCAAGATAGTGATATATATATAGTCTTACATCAGTGTTTATGTGATACTGAGAATCTCTCTCGAGTGGTTTTAAAACCTTGTCCGCTCACACGGCACCAGCCTCCACGTGGCGTGGGTGGGTAGTCTCCTCAGTCACTGACTGAGTGGGCTAGCGAAGGGGTGCCATCTTTGTCCAGGTTCAGTCTTTTTCACTGGTCCGGGTTTTAAGGAGCTGTGCTAACCCAGGTCTTACCATGTTGGATTGGTCCTTAAAAATACTCATTAGTTTTTGGTCCTTTGGATACCGACTGTTTGCCGTGCTTGGAGACCCGTGTCGGGGGAGAAGAGAATCCTGGTGGCTGAAACACTTCACTTTGGCCTTGACTTCTACCTAAACAGGAGGCTAGGAGTACCGGCCTAGTCAATCGGCTCTTGTCACGTTGAGCCCTATCCCACTGTTGACATGCAGGTTGATATACCATGCTATAGCTTCTGCTGCTGATTAGGTGCTTTATGCCAGTATTCCCCTGCATTCAACAATGTGATAGAAGGCGGTGGCTCAGACAGTTAAATCTCCGTCGTGCGTCGGCTGGAGACCCGCCGACAAATGCACTTTCCCTTGTTGGGCTCGGTGGTGGGCGGGGACCCCCGGGGGATGAATATCTATCATACTATAATATGGAAAACCCCCCCCCCCCCAAAAACCAAAACTGGCACCATGCGGCACAATGCCGCCGACATTGTCCTTCAAAATGATAGCGACTCCGACTGTGAGGAAGCGAAGCCTCAGGCCTCGCTTTCTCATTGTCCAAAGCAAAGTTAAAGAGAAGCCTCAAAGCTGCACACTTTTCTGGTGGGGGAGACCCTCAGGAGCCGTGTTGGCAGGCCTGAGGCCCAGCGCCTCAGGTCTGGTGACTTGCTGGTAGAGTGCCGTACCCGGGCACACTCCAGCGGGCTACTGAGGCTCTATTCTATCGGAGACACTCCAGTGGAGGTCACACCCCACAAAACGATGAATTGGCAGAACTGTCGGAAGATGAACTTGTACGGACCCTTAAGTCGCAGGGGGTGACTTACGTCGGGCGTTTTGCTTCCAAGCAAGGTGGTAGGGAGATCCGTCTCCCTACCATCATCCCGACGTTTGGCACCCCCACACCTACTACTACCATCTGGGAAGGTTACTACACCTTAAAAGTGAAGAAGTACATCCCTCTCCCCCTCCGGTGCTTTAAATTCCAAAAGTATGACCCTGGGCAGAAGACGTGCCGCCAGGCAGAGGCTTTATGCGCCCGTTGCACTAAGCCTGGACACTCGGCTGAGTCCTGCACAGCCATCCCCCTGTGTGTGAATTGCCAGGGGGCGCATATGGCTTCGGACAAGAAATGCCCTTGTTGGGTGTCCGAGTGCAAGATTCAGCAGGTGCGTTTGGAGAAGGGGCGGTCCTTTGCGGACGCCCAAAAACTGGTTGACGGCCCTGGTGCTGCTGAGGCTGCCACAAACGCAAGTAACACCTCTGTGTATACATTCAGTGCTGCGGTGGCAGGCAAGCGCCCCACCAAAGATTTTTCATGTCAAACCCCAACTTCTTGGTTGGGGTCCGAGCCTCGGCTCCTCTCGCCTCTGGAGAGTAACCCTCCTCCAGTGGTGACGAAGAGCCAGGAAATGCAGAAGGCGGACGCTACCGGTCCGGTGGCACCGCCTTCTGCTGCCCCTAAGCCTCAGCCCCTACCCAAGCCTGTCAATCTTACTACAAAGACTTCTGGCTCTGGTCAGCTTTTTAAGGCCGCTAACTCTAGCGGCAGGAACGCTGCTCAGAGCCAGAAGTCTAAGAAAGCTATGGGACCGCTGTTCGCACGGGACCAGAAGGGGGAAACTGATGTCCCCCTTCAAAACAAATATGCTGCATTGGAGGAGCAGATGGAGCGAGTGGCAGTTGTCGTAGCTGGTGTTGCGGCAGCTCCGCTCCCTTCATCTCCAAAGAACCAGAGGAGGCCCGGGAGCCGGTCCCCCTCTGTTTCTTCGACTCCTTCCGCCCACTAGGCACCGGCCTCCACGTGGCGTGGGTGGGTAGTATCCTCAGTCACTGACTGAGTGGGCTAGCAGAGGGGTGCCATCTTTGTCCAGGATTAGGACTTGATGTCAGCAGATATGTTGTTCAGTCTTTTTCACTGGTCCGGTATTTGAGGAGCTGTGCTAACCCAGGTGCTACCATGTTGGATTGGTCCTTAACAATACTCGTGAGCTTTTGGTCCTTTGGATCCCAAGTGTTTGCCGTGCTTGGAGACCCGTGTCGGGGGAGAAGAGAATCCTGGTGGCTAAGGTTCCCTTTGGGTTGCGGCCCACTGGTGCCAACACTCCACTTTGGCCTTGACTTCTGCAAAAACTGGAGGCTAGTCGTACCGGCCTAGTCAATCGGCTCTTGTCACGTTGAGCCCTATCCCACTGTTGACATGCGGGTTGATATACGGAGCACCATGCTATTGCCTCAGCTGCTGATTAGGTGCTTTACGCCAGTATTCGCCTGCATTCAACAGTGTGATAGAAGGCGGTGGCTCAGACGGTTCAATCGGGCTTACCCCCTTGAGTATATCTTTCGGGCAGTCTCCATTGTGCGTCGGCTGGAGACCCGCCGACAGTTGCACGTTCCCATTGTTGGGTTCGGTGGCGGGGATGAATATCTCTACTATTATAATATGGAAAAAACAAATAAAACAAAACTTGCACAGAAGCGGCACATAGCCACCGACATTGAACATGACGGTGACTCGGACTGTGATGAAGCGACGTCTCAGGCGTTGGCCGTATGGCCTCGCTTCCTCATTGTCCATAGCAAGGTGAAGGAGAAACCTGTTTCCAAGCTACATCCTTTTCTGGTGGGGGAGACCATCAGGAGCCGTGTTGGCAGGCCTGATGCCCAGCGCCTCAGGTCTGGTGACTGGCTGGTGGAGTGCCGTACCCGGGCACACTCCAGCGGGCTACTGGGGCTCTCTTCCATCGGAGACACTCCAGTGGAGGTCACACCCCACAAAACTATGAATTCGTCAAGAGGCGTAATCAAAGATCAAGCTTTGGCAGAACTGTCAGAAGATGAACTTGTACGGAACCTTAAGTCTCAGGGGGTGACTTGCGTCAGGCGCTTCGCTTCCAAGCGAGGTGGTGGGGAGATCCGTCTCCCTACCATCATCCTGACGTTTGGCACCCCCACCCCTGCTACTACCATCTGGGGAGGTTACTACTCCTTGAAAGTGAAGAAATACGACCCTCTCCCCCTCCGGTGCTTTAAGTGCCAAAAGTATGGCCATGGGGCAGAAGACATGCCGCCAGGCAGAGGCTTCATGCGCCCATTGCACTAAGCCCGGACACTCGGATGAGTCCTGCACAGCCACCCCCCCCCCCCTGTGTGTGAATTGTCAGGGGGCGCATATGGCTTCGGATAAGAAATGCCCTCGTTGGATATCCGAGTGCAGGATTCAGCAGGTGCGTGTGGAGAAGGCGCTGTCCTTTCTGGATGCCAAAAAAACTGGTTGAACCCCCTGGTGCAGCTGCGGCTGCCCCAACCTCTAACACCTTTGTGTATACTTTCAGTGCAGCGGTGGCAGGCAAGCACCCCACCAAAGACTTCTCAAGTCAAACCCCAACGTCTTGGTTGGGGGCGGAGCTTCGGCTCCTCTCACCCCTGGAGAGTAACCCTCCTCCGGTGGTGACGAGGAGCCAGGGAACGCAGAAGGCGGACACTGCCGGTCCAGTAGTGCCGCCTTCTGTTGCCCCTAAGCCTCAGCCCCCATCCAAACCTGTTAGTGTGTCAACTCCAATGGCTTCTGGCTCTGGTCGGCCTTCTAAGTCCGCTAACTCTAGCGGCAGGAACGCTGCCCAGGACCAAAAGTCCAAGAAATCTATGGGGCCGTGGTGCGCACGGGCCCAGAAGGGGAACACTGATGTCCCCCTTCAAAACAAATATGCTGCATTAGAGGAGCGGATGAAGGGAGTGGAAGTTGTCGTTGCTGATGCTGCGGCCGCTCCACTCCTTTCATCTCCGAAGAACCAGAGGAGGCCCGGGAGCCGTTCCCCCCCCCCCCCCCCCCTCTGTTTCTTCAACTCCTTCCAAGGCAAAGGAAAAAGGGGGAAAAAACTCTTCACCCCCAGATAAGACATAATTATGTACTCTCTGCTTCAGTGGAATTGTGGTTTTCAAGCTAACTTTGAGGAATTACGTTTTTTTTTTTTTACAAAAATGGGACCCAGCTATGCTTTCCTCTTCATGGGTTTCCTTGAGCAACAAATACTTCAGAAATCGAGGGTTCCGGGCGTAAGAGCCGTATCCCGTTTTCCCACAATTTTACAGGAGAGCAGTTTGAAAGTTTTGAAAAATTATTTCTATTTAGTGCTTGAGTTCCTGGTATCAAAACACGTATCAGTTGAAAGCTTGTTTTCTCCTCTGTACTTTCAAATTAACATTTTGAAAGAGTCGTTTTTATTTAGCATACATTTGGCAAATAAACAATGTTGACATTATATACGGTCCTTATGCATGCTCAGAGTAAAAGGTTTGCAGCCACCTGTGCCTGCGTAAAGACAGGGCTGCTAAATGACAGTGTCAGGCACGCCCAAAAATGTCCAGTATATACGTAAACATTCCCGCCTAAGGACCGCAGCTAGGTTTCCTCCTAGGCTGCGTTTCTGAAATGGGTCATGTTGATATTGCCTGACAGCCGCAGAAAGAGTTACTGCTGTCAAGGGGTGAGGAAAAACGGACTCCTCTACGGACGGAAAAGCTCTAAATAGTTATAAGGCCTTTACGCCCGGCAACTGCACGGTGAAATTGCCATTACCGGACACGGAAAAGAACCGTATAATCAAACAAGACTCTTTAGCAGGAGATAAAAACAAGCACAGAACTGCTGCATGAGTGTAAGAAGATCGTAAAACATGTACGGAGAATAGCGGTCCACAACTTAAAACTGTTCAATCTAGCAGGATCTATGTAATACGAGTCCAAGGAGACTGACCAGTGACAGATTACATTTTCACATGTTTTTAACTGATCAGTCCACTTAAGCTGTGCACTCTATACGGAGAAAACCAACCAAACATGAAATCAGCGATACTGACAACAATAATGGCATTATCAAAATACAGGAACATCTCGTTACACGTGAAGAGAAAGTAACTATGCAGAAATGAAAGAGAACTCACCCATTGATGTCGTTGTGGCATGTTTGATAAGTGAGTCATATTTTCAGTTCAAAAAGCATACGTAGCACAGGCTTTGATTTTAGTCTTCTCAGCATGTCAACATTTGAAGAAGAAGGAAAAAGAAAAGAAAATCCAACATCCAAGGATTGAGTTTTCTAACACAAAATCACATATTATTGAAATTTGAAGTCCGCTTATTATGTCCATATTACAATATTTACAGTTTCTCACTGTCAAACTTGTGTCAGAGCTCAGAGTTTTATTCTGGCCAAGTGAACCATTGCCAGACATGACTCCGAGATGATCTGTTCTAATGACCTGTTCTAATCCATATCAGAGCATCCATCATGTCAGGCTCGGGCAGTTTGTCCTTCGTAGCTGGAGATGTCGAGAGGCTTTCATAGAATGGGTGATGTTCAGCTGGAATGATTCCAGAGCGGCAAAGAAACAGCAGATCTTGTTTCTTGGCGAAGGACACAGGGAGCTTTGAGGCGTAGCACCTAGGTATTTGTGCAGGTAGAGGTTGTGCGCGACGCTTGCTGGACCCTATCATCTTCAGCACTTGGAACTCTTGATCATCGAAGGAGTACTTAAAAAACATCATCTCTTCTTGACCTTTTAGGAACTGCATCACTTTGATGCTGAGCCAGTTGACCTTGTTTCCCTTCAAGTCTGTCTTTGTATTTCTGATGACTGTGGATGCTACATGTTTGAAATCAAGAAAGTCACCATGCTTGAGCGGGATGACGACATAGGGCTGTCCTCGTCGTGCCATTCTCAGAATGATGTCCCAGCCACTCGACGTGTAGATTGGAGAGTGTTTTTTGGCGAAAGTTATGGCTGCATGCATGCTGTCACATTCCATGTGGGTGTGTCCTGTTTCTAAATATTTATGGCTGATAACCTTGATGTTGCTAATGTTATTGACAGCATGAATTAGTGCAGCTGATAGGTTTTGGTTGCAGTTCTGTCCTGAACAGCAGTCAGAAAAAATGATAACTTCCTCAATATGATGGGGCAAGGATGGCAGGTAAATGTACAGGCAGGTGGCAATTTCGCACGAACCGCGCTTTCCTTCGCTTTCATCCCACGTGAAACAGGTCCCCTTTCTGTCACTGAGAGAATAAACAGTGAAGTTATACACACACAGCTTGCGCTTATAATAAAGCTGACTGACAAGTCCACACGGCGCTTGCAGCACAGCCTGCAGATCGACTGTGATGACATGCCTCTTTGGATCTATGCCTGCCTCTCTTTTGTCGCGATCTTTTTCCTCCCTTGCTCTGTCTTTCCTATCTCGGTGTTTCTCATACTCATTTTTCTCTTCTTCCGATGCAGCAGACCCTTTCTGTTGGAACACTGCGCAAGTGACACACTGGTCTTTCTTTGGGTGATGGAACGAATAATTGAAATACTGATTGAATATATCCCTATACTTTCTGGCGGACACAGGTGTGTGACCACCACTTTGGCAAGCTTCAGTGTACAGCTCGTACATTTTGCTCAAAGTGAGGTCAGAAGACAGGTACAACCTCTGTGTGTCCTTTCTTGTGTAATGCGACTCGACCACAGGAAAGGACGCAATGTGTTGTTTGGCGCGGCCAACAGCCTCATTACTATATTTGTTGTGGGGTGGTCGTGACTTCCCCCGTAGCTGCTGGCCTGTGAACACACCTCCAGTGCTGTTTTCCAGCATGGTCCACGTAGGTTTCACCAACAGCTAGGGTCGCAAGAAAAAAATTCTTGCAGACTCTGTGGACGGTGCCGTTAACATTAAAAGAAAATACACGACAAACTCGACGTTTTTTCTCCTTTGGTTGTTGTTCATCCTCATCAAACATTGTTCCTGTTTGCCTCTGCAAAACGTTGGCACAGACAAAATCCTTCTGCCTTTCATACGATTGAAGAGCATAAAAGGCATCGAAGAGTTCTTTTCGGCTCTCCTCTGTTATCTTTTCAGAACACTTGTACCTGCACTTTGTACAGTCCACCTCCCTCATCACCTTTGATGGTACTGTTTTGCCAGATTGGGAAAGGTATTGTTTGCCTTGCAGGTGCAAGGTCTTCCGAACATTTTTTTCCACTTTTCTGGTCTGGCTTCCCGTTGTCGCGCTAGCTTCGTTTTGGGCAGACTGGAATACATTCCTTGTTTCCTTGGTGTCACTTTATTAGATATTGAAATCGAGCTGTCTGGTTCAGGAGAGGGACATCTCTCATCATTAATCAATGCAGCGTCTGCCTCATTTGAAGTGCAGCCTTTAACTGCGTCATTTGGAGGAGAGCTGCTACCTGCGTCGTGTGGAGGAGTGCTGTTACCTGCGTCGTGTGGTGGAGTGCTGTTACCTGCGTCGTGTGGAGGAGTGCTGTTACCTGCGTCGTGTGGAGGAGTGCCGTTACCTGCTTCGTGTGGAGGAGTGCTGTTACCTGCGTCGTGTGGAGGAGTGCTGTTACCTGCGTCGTGTGGAGGAGTGCTGGTACCTGCGTCGTTTGGAGTCAAGTCCTCATCTGTATACTTGGAGAGCCTTGCGGTACACGTCTCACTGTGATGCAAAGTAGACGGGCCTGCAAGACAGCAAAATGAGAAATCTCAAACGTGTTTCAGGCCCGTTACTCACAATTATCACTTCATGTGATTAGAAGATTGGGCGCTGGGGTATGAAGGATGGTGACTGTATCGTGATAAATGCATGTATGGCTGAATTGTGCAACTCTCCCTCTCTCTCTGTGTGTGTGTGTGTGTGTGTGTGTGTGTGTGTGTGTGTGTGTTTGTGTGAGTGTGTGTGTGTGTGTGTGTGCGTGTGTTCTCACCTGCCGGATCAGCTCTTGCACGAAGGAGGGGAAGACAAACATCATAGTGAGTTGGATCAAAGTCAATGAAAGCGAGGGGGATAACTGGCTGACTGTTTCTGCCAGATGAGGGGTGTATCTCGTGCTGAGACTTGAAGACATCACTGAAGTATATGACGACAGTCCTTTCTGCCCAGTCTGCGAGAGCACGAGGAAGTAAATCAGCAGCATCATTGACCCATCTTCCCGGCTTTCTGAGTTCACTGACATTTGAGTGATACCGGAGATAACGCTCATTTTCATCTTCTTCACTTCTTTTGACCATGAAATGAATGTACTCTGTAATGTTTTCTATCAGATGGTCACACAGACAGTGTCTCAGTTCCAAATGGCTGATGTCCTCCAGATGAACGACAGATGACTCGAAAAAGCAGTTACCATCAGGAACAATTATTTGTCTGTACAATCCATTGGACGCCAAAATGTTGTCCAACCTGCCTGTGTGATCATGCAGATTTCTCTGATGGCTCAGGTGGGCTCGAAGACTGCTTTCTTTTGCGGTCTGAATATCGGGATCACTGTTTCTCTTCCTCTTTTTTCTTTTGTTTGCTTTTCTTTTCTTGCTTGTTGAAACCTGCTCAAAATCAGAAGGTACGTAGGAAGGGTCCGTGATCAGGTCATCGATATCGAGATTAGCTTTCATCTGCAGAGGTTCTTCATCTGATGTGTCAAAACCAGTCTGCCATTTAAGGGGCTCCAGATCAGATTCATTAAACTGAACGGTGTTTTTCAGTGGCTCGTCGTCCGAAGTGCTGAAACTGTCATCATTTTTTTCTGCAGTGAGTGAAGCAGCAAGATGCAGGAACACATGATTGTCGTCTGATTCCATAGATGAGTGCCTGTAAACGAGAACAAGAGATTAATTAGTGCCCGTGTTCAAAAACCTACATTTTATTTATGTATAAATCAGTTTACAAGGTTGGTGTAAGTTATCCAAGTTACCACGCTAGCATTCAGATCAGTTGGAAAATGTGTGTGTGTGTGTGTGTGTATGTGTGTGTGCGTGTGCTTACCTTAGTAGAAACTCGTCCCGTATTCAGCGTCCTGGCACAGGATGGTCGGATGAAAGAATAAAAACGTGTGTATAATTCGTAAAGCCAACGGTTTCTTCCGGTTTGAAAGGATGTGTCAGTCTGCACCTGGGGACTGAAACTGTGCAGGCCTGTCAAGTTAGGAATGTCTGGAATTCAGTTTCTGGCCTGTCAGGGACACAGAGACTGATCTATATACATGTCTCTAGTGTAGTCAGCGTAACATTTTTTTTTTGTGGTTCTTTTCACGGCACTACGATATCTTTTCAGTTTTGAACAGTAGTTTGCCTCCTGTCACCATCTTTGATGCGTGTATGTACTTACTAATGAGCTAGCATTGATTTGGTAACCAATATACGTGTATGGATTTGGTGACTTGCCAAATTATATTCCGCTTTTCATAATAGTCTACAGTTAAACACAGTGTCGGAAATCGTCAGTTATCTTTGTTGTTTAATGGCATGCCTCTAAAATGTGTGCAAGCCAGGCATGGTACTGTCTTCATGCTGTCCTTTTAGCAGGTACTTTTATTGTTTCTTTGCCAGCTGGACGATCGTAACGGCATCTACCGTCTTTAAGCTTTCGAAATCAGTGTGCTTTGTTCAGACTTCTGCCTGCTTAAAAATGGTAGCTGGAGTTACGGCTCTTCAGCATGCACGATGCGCCGAGTGCCTGAATGTAAACACGCGCGCGGTGGACCAGGCACATACAGATAAGGCCTTTACGCCCCCGCCACTGGTAATAGCGCGCTTCTTATACACTGCCGTAATTCAAGATGCGGCTGTCTGGCATGCAGCTGTCTCGCCCAAAACCGTTAATTGATTTAAGTTCTCATCAATAACACATTATATATGTGACTGATTGAAATATGGATATCACAGGATAAATCTACACACAAAAACGGTTTCGGCGATATAAAAATCACAAAATCGCCAAAATGTCGATTTACGGCCCTTACGCCCGGAACCCTCGAAATACACCGGGCGTGTCCCTGAGATGTATAAACGCTTCATCGATGACGGTATAGGAGCTACACACATGACCCAAGCTGCACTTTTAGACTTGATTCACTTCGTGCAGGACTTCCACCCATCAAGTTCACATACATTATATCAGCTACTTCAGTCAACTTTCTGGTCATGAACATCAGTATTGACTGCGGAATGTTGAAAACTTCAATACATTACAAACCTACCGACTCGCATTCCTTCCTAGACTACCGCTCTTCGCACAACCCCAAAACTAAGAACAGCATCCCATATTCCCAGTTTCTTCGGCTGAAAAGAATCTGTTCCGAAGAATCAGATTTTGATGTTCAATCCAAAGAAATGGCTGGATTTTTCATCGACAGACATTACCCACATACTGTTGTTCATGTAGCTCTTCAAACGGTACAAAAACTTAGTCGCGCGAGTATACTGCAAACTAAACCTACCGCTGATATTGACAGGCCTATCGTAACCATGATCTACCATCCCCACACCAATCCGGCTCGTAAAATACTTCTTTCTAACTGGGGTCTTTTGTCATCCAGTAAAAAGTCCGCTGCTATCTTTTCTGAACCTCCGTTGGTAGCTTTCAAGAGGGATATTAATTTATGGGACATGCTTGTTCGCTCTACTCTCAAGCCTCGTCATACCACCAGACCCTCCGGCTCCACAACGTGCAATGTTCCTAATTGCAAGACGTGTCCTTTTATTTGCCCTTCCGTGGTGAATGGTCCACGTTACAAATTCAACATAGACAGATGATACTTCACGTGTCAAACCACCAACGTGATTTACGTCATCTCCTGTGTGAAATGCGGCCAACTCTATGTTGGAGAGACGGAAAGAACCATCAACGACCGTTTCAAAGTTCAACAAACCGGTCGGACGACATTTCAACCAGGCCGACCACTCCGTCTCGGACATTCGGGTTAAAGGCCTCTGTCTTATGCAAGCCAGTAATGTCTGGGCCAGGAAAGACCGAGAAATGTTTCTGATTAATAAACTGGTCACTGTGGCGCCACTCGGGATGAATATGAAAGATTAACATTTTTTACCTTGCTTGTGTCATTTTTATCTGCTAACTGTACCTTTACCTTAATGTGTCACTTGTGTTTGACTACTAACCAGGTAGGTGAGGCTGGCGTTGGTTGATATGTACACATCCCATGGGGACTTTCTCAGCGCTGGCCGAACGTTCAGTTGGATCCCTTACCCTTCCCTGTCGGGCGCCCGGTCGCCGGCCCGCGTAGTGATGTGCGGTTGTGGGGCGGGGCGATCGTGTGCATCCTTTGGGGATGTATGTGGTCGTCTTGTTGCGTGCCTGTGTGTTTTTCTGTGGGCTGGTGGGTGCCTGTTGGGTGGGGCTGGTGGCTCTGGCTGGTTGTCTTCCCTCTTTCCCCCACCCCTTTTTCTTCTCTTTTTCCTTCTCTCTCTCTTTCTCTCTCTTCCTCTCCCCCCCCCCCCCCCCCCCCCCTTTAACTTCTCTCTCCCTCTTTCTCTCTTTACGCTTTTTCCCTTACCCTTCTTCAACTTCCTCCTCCCCTCCCCCCCCCCCCCCCCCCCCGCCTCTCTCTCTCTCCCCCCCCCCCCCTCCCCCCCCCCCCCCCCGTTTTTTTTAAAATTACCCTTGAAGACGGTTTCACAACTACCAACTCTCCACTTATACCAATATTCTCTTACTGGATTTTATTATTTGCTTTGTTTCAATGACTTATTACTTGTTGTGTACCATGCTAAATGCTAGGCTTTTTTTTTCATGGGGTCCTCCCGTTTTTCCCCGAGGTAGTCATCAACTTGAAGGTGATATAAAGTTTGTCTTCGGGTTGGTGTTTAGCAGGCTTTGTGTATTAGACACTCAGCCTACTTCGTGCACAAGGGTACTCCCCGTTTGTTCTCTCTCTCTCTCTCTCTTTCTCTCTCTCTCTCTCGCTGTGTGTGTGTGTGTCTCTCTCTCTCTCTCTCTCTCTCTGGCCTCACACACACGCATTTACTTTTGCTCGCTCCTGCGCGTGCTTACACACACTCTTGTCTCTCGTGTTCAGTTTCTCTCCGAGTCTCTCTTTTATATTTTTTCGTTGAAGTCATTTTTACTTTTTCCCGCACTTTTGTTCTTCCTTTTCTTTTATTTTACATCACCTCCTTCAGTTGCCACATTCCTTCTGCGAATGAAGATAATTAGCGGCTAATCTCTCTGTTTGTTTGTCTATTTTGACAAAGGGTATTTACCCGAAATATTAATAAATTGTTGTACCCGTCTTTTCTAAGCGTGTTTCTTTCTCCGTTGGGTACTTCTTTGCATTTTACACGCTTGGCAGTCACCTTTTTGGTCTGGATTACGTCTTTTAGTCAAGTTCTATAACCCCTCTGTCTTCAGGAGACTTACCTGAAGACTTCTGACTCGTCCTTCAATGGTTTTAACGTTATACATAAAGGCTCTGATTCGGAGAGTCGCTTGGGTGGAGTGGCTCTTTTCATTAGTAGCCAAATTTTATGTAGCCCCGTTAGCATCGACACCTGTCTTCAGGCTGTCGCAGCTCGGGTCACCTTGAAGAAGACCATAACCATATTCAGTGTTTACCTGCCACCATCCCTGCGGGTCTGTAGTAATGATATTTTTAACTTAGTAGATCAACTGCCCCCTCCCTGTATTCTCATGGGGAATTTTAACGGTCACGCTCACCTTTGGGGTAGTGACTATTATGATGGCAGAGGTCAGATGTTAGAAGATGTTTTTTCTCACCTTAACCTATGTGTCTTTAACGATGGCTCACCTACGTTCTCTAACCCAGGTTCAGGGACTTGGGTGGGGTTAACTACTTTTTAGTTCCCAGGTCACACTGGTCAGCCCCACAGGGTGGGTTTTCCTCTCATGTGTTTCTGTCTACCCTTGGTCCATTCACCTGTATTTTCCTTTTTTAAACTCTCCCTACTGTCTGCGCTGCCTGTAGCTCTTGATATTGGATGTGTGTTGCTAAATGGTCTTAGGTTTATTTAGCGTATTAAACCGGCTGGCGACATACATTCAATATTCTAGTTTTTTTTTTCACAAGCAGTGCAGGCACGTCCTGAGAAAGTCTTGTTGCTGTCGGGACGTTAATCAATGTACAACCAACCAACCAATCTAACCCAGGTTCAGGATCTAGTTCTGTTCTAGACCTCACTCTGTGTGATCCTTCTCTCATGCTGGACTTTGACTGGAAGGTTCACACCCCACCCGGGTCTGCCCTGGGGGACTTGGGTGGGGTTAGGTATTTTTTAGTTCCCAGGGTCACCCTGGTCAGCCCCACAGGGTGGGTTTTTCTCTCTATTCTGGGGCATGTGTTTCTGTCTACCCTTGGTCCATTCACCTGTATTTGCCTTTTTAAAACTCTCCCTACTGTCTGCACTGCCTGTAGCTCTTGATATTGGATGTGTGTTGCTAAATGGTCTTAGCTTTATTTAGGCCCCATGTGTTAGGTTTATTTAATGTATTTGACCGGCTGGCGACATACATTCAATGTTCTGTTGGTTTTTTTTTCACAAGCAGTGCAGGCACGTCCTGAGAAAGCCTTGTTGCTGTCGGGACGTTAAGCAATGTACAATCAAATGTACAATGGAAGGTTCACGATGACCTGTGTGGTAGTGACCACTTCCCAGTAGTCCTGTCATCGGTCAGCTGTGAGGAGGATTCGCCAGCGGGGCGCAGGAATCTTAAGAAAGCTAACTGGCCTCTGTTTGCCTCCCTCTGTCAGTCTCGTCTTACAGAGGAGGTGGTCATGTCAGCTGAAGAACCCGTTTCTTGTTTTACTTCTATTTTGTTGGACGTAGCAGGTGAAACCATCCCTAGAACTTCCACATCACTCCCTCGGAAGCCGAGAGTACCATGGTTCAATGAAGAGTGCCGCAAGGCCCAAAAAATGCGCAAATCTGCTCAGTGACGTGCTTTTCGTAATCCGTCGCAAGCGAATATTTTAACATTTAAAAGACAGCGGGCGACAGCCCGTTACATTTTTAAACGTGAACGCCGTGTTTCTTGGAGACGCTTCGTCTCATCTTTATCTTCTAGGACTCCATCCCAAAAAGTCTGGAAGGCTGTTCAAAGAATTAGGGACAGGGGTGGCTCGGCTTCTGTCGGCCATCTGAGAGATGGTGCCAGTTTGGTCACGGATAAAAAGGCTGTGGCCAATTTGCTTGCCTCCACCATTGCCCATAATTCTTCAATAAAGCATTATTTACCTTTCTTCCAGAGAGAGAAAGAGATGCGAGAGTCTTGTACTTGTGATTTTATATCGGATAACTCGGAAGACTATAATGCCCCCTTTACGTTTTCAGAATTGCAGCAAGCCATGCAGAAATGTACTGACTGTGCTGCTGGATTAGATACCATCCACTATCAGCTCCTAACACATCTGCCTGAGGATTCACTCATTGTACTTCTCAAGGCCTTTAACCATATCTGGATAACTGGTAATTTTCCGCCATCTTGGCATCAGGCTGTGGTTGTGCCAATCCCCAAGCTGGGTAAGGATCCTTCCGACCCGGGCAACTACTGGCCAATCGCTTCGACATCATGTTTATGCAAAACTATGGAACGCTTGGTCAACATCCGCCTGGTGTGGCATCTCGAGTCACAGGATCTCATCACAGACCTCCAGTGCGGTTTCTGGTGCTTCCGTAGTACAACTGACCATCTAGTCCGCTTTGAGTCGTTTATCCGAGATGCTTTTGTCAACAATCAGCATGTCTGTGCAATTTTCTTTGATCTTGAGAAGGCATATGACACTACCTGGAAGTATGGTATAATGTCTGATTTGTCGGACATGGGTTTTAAAGGGCACCTGCCCGTTTTTATTCACAATTTTTTGTCTAACCGGTCGTTCCATGTTCATGTGGGCTCCACCCTCTCCGACTCCTTTGAACAAGAGATGGGTGTTCCACAGGGCAGCATTTTATCTCCTGTTTTATTTAGCATTAAAATTAATAACATTGTAAAGGCTTCAAGGATGATTCTGAATGCTCTTTGTTTGTGGACGACTTTGCTTTGTGTGCATGAGGTCGAGGGCTTGCATCCCTTTTAGAGGCGCTTGCAGCTGTGCGTTGATCGCATCCAGGGGTGGGTGTCTCTCAACGGATTCAGGTTCTTGCCCTCCAAGACAGTTTGTGTGCGTTTTACTAACCAGACGAAATTTATTTTTACAGAAACCTAGCCTGAGCATTGCTGGAGTGCCAATTAAGGTGGCCGAAGTTTCTGGGGGTCATCTTTGACAAAAGACTGACCTTCTGCAAACATATTAATTATCTTAGAACCTCTTGTCAGAAGGCCCTCGACGTTCTTCTTGTCGTTGGTCGTACTGACTATCAGACCGCATTGTCTTACTTCGACTGTACCGGGCCCTTGTTCGGTCCAAACTGGATTACTGCTCTGTGGTATATGGCTTGGCTTCCAAGTCTGTTCTACAGCGTCTGAACACAATCCACCATCAAGGTCTGTGCAGATATCTGGGGGCCTTCAGGACATCTCCAGTTCCTAGTCTGTATGCAGAGGCAGGGGAGACTTCTCTCAAGCTCCGCCGCATCCACCTCATGCTCAGCTACGTTCTGCCCATCCAGACAATCCTGCCTATGATTGTGTTTTTAACCCGTCGTTTGCAGAGATTTACGATGCCCATCCGGGAGCTGTCCATCCACTTTCCTTCCGTGTCCGACCTCATCTGCAGGCAGCCGGAATGGACCTGGACAAAGTTTCGGAATCTCTGCAACACATCACTCCACCCTGGCTATTACCAGTTCCTGACATCTTGCTGGACTTGACAGCCCACAAGAAGGACCAGCCATATACCAACAAAGCCTCAATGAACTCCTTTCACGTTTTCCTGGCTATTGTCGTATTTATACGGATGGGTCCAAGGCTGAGGATGGGAGTGTGGCTGCGGCTGCAGTGTCTTCTCGCCATCCTAGATGCCCATCTAAGCTCTGCCTCCCTGACCATTCCTCTGTATTTAGTGCAGAACTGCAGGCAATTCTGCTGGCACTCAAGCATGCCTATCAGTCTCGGGAAAGGAACTCCCTGATTCTGTCTGACTCTTTCTGCCCTGCAGGCCCTTTAGGGCGCGGGAACAGACCACCCCTTGCTGGTGCAGATTAGAGAGCTTTACGCGGACTTGATGAAGGAATATTATGACATCATTTTTATTTGGGTCCCAGGGCATGTGGGCATCGAAGGCAACAGGATCGCAGATTCTGCTGCCAACAGTGCCCGCAATGACCCTGTCCCTGACACACAGACTGTTCATAGTGATTTTAAACCTGTGATTAGTGCATACATAGCCCGCAAGTGGCAGTCCGAGTGGGACAACGAGGAAGGGAACAAGCTGCATGAGGCTCTTCCTACAGTGTCCGACAGTCTACCTCATCGCTGTGGCAGCGGCCGTAAGGAGACTGTCCTTACTCGGCTCCACGTCGGGCACACGTATGTTACGCACTCTTACTTACTAAAACAGGATGAGCGTCCATGGTGTTTTGCCTGTGACGAGTAGTTTTCTGTTCGACACTTTTTGCTGTATTGTGCCGATCTCATTGACACCAGATATAAACACTTCACAGCAGACTCCTTGAGGGTTTTGTTCCGGACAAAATCTTCAATTTCTTGAGAGAATGCAATATTTTTAACAAGATCTGAGCATTCATAGACTATGTGAATTTCACTATTTTGCCCTTTTTGAGAGTCTGTAGACGTTTCTTTTAAGACTCTTGCGACATTTTAGCTTACCATATTTTTAAGGTATATTTACATCTTGTCTTGAGACCTTGCGTTTAGTCTGGCTGACCAGATTTTTACCCATCCCGCCGTGAGATGGTCTTATTCGCCTGCTCGGCGTTAAACACCAATAATCATAATCCCATCGAGTCAAATTTACGTACAGACTCGGCTTACGGTTGCCTGTCTCACCTTCGTGTGCACAGCACGCATAAGCATCAAGTGCGCATGGTAAAAATCCCATTATCACTAATTGAAAAGAGAAGGCCCGGCAGGGCCGGTGAAATGGCAACAAAAATATTTCACACCCACCGAAGTTAATAGCCGGGTGGAGGTTTGCACATAAAGTAGTGCTTAGTAGCAGCAGGCTTTCAAAGCTCCATCTTCCATCCCTAAGGCGGCGCCTTGAGCATCTTTAATTAGATGGAGACACCGTACCATACCATACCATATCATACCAGTTTCTGATGCTTTAGGAACAGCACTACACCTCAAAGCTGACAGATCTCTAAACCATTTTTCCGTGTCCAACAGTTAGCATTAACAGTTTGTGTAAACTGCACAGATGTACAAACATAATGTGTGTATCCTGAAACACAAGAAAGCCATAAATGTAAACTCGATCGTGTGAGACAAGTGTTCATGTATATTTACCATTGGCGTACCCTTCCGACTTTTAGGAATGTTGAACAATGATAGAAATGGATTTTCTTTCCCTGTGGTGATAAAGCCCAACGTCCACAGTAAACACACACAGATACTCTTACAAAGACAAAACGTCTCGGACAGATTGGTTTTCACCAGTGAGTCACACTTTGACAAGTGCAACTACATCTAAGTTAGGAACCTATGGTTGTGAGTATGGACCCTGATTAATATTGCCAATTACTGTACTAACCTTCTGCTTACATCTACCGTACATTCTGTCAGAATACCAGTTTTAAGCGTGAAGCGTATACAGTGGAAATCAAACAGGTACTGGGGTGCTTCAATAGTGCATCATTGTGTCAACACGAGGTAACGTTGATTCACAATACCTAATCTACGTGGGTTTGCTTGGTGATCCTAGCAATTTAGAATGTTAAAATGGTTTACTGTCACCAAGCAGTTGTGACATTAGTACTTATTAGCAAACTGGACGCAATAAGTGTGCAGGCTAAGTACAACAAGCAATACTCACTAAGCATGCAGAACTAAAGCGTCGGGGTGAAGGTCATAATACACACAGGATTTCTGGAAAGTTTGCATGTCTGCACTGCATAAAGGTTTTATCGTGTGAAAAACATCATAAGCCAACGATTTCAGGTGACATGTTAGAGCTGTGTATGATGGGGAAAAACGGCACATTGCTGAAACTCGTTTTTGCGGTTTTCTCAAAATTGTAATTTTGGGTCGTACATACTGAGGAAACAAATATCTGAAAATGTACTTGTCAAATGATAGTGAAATTTTACACGCAAGTTCACAAATGGGTTTATTATGGAATGTCAGTGCCGATTGTTTAAATTCAGCTTAGTTTGGGAGCTATGAATAGCTTCCCTTGGCTAACATACTCAAAAAAATGACCAAAACTAGAACATTCATATACATTTTTTTTTTCAAAACCAGGTAAGATATTCAAAGTCGCGTCTGACATTCCATAATGATGATATCAGTTGATATTTTTACCAAATACTGATTCTAGTGATATACAATAACATAATTATGTCCTTAAACCTCAAAAATTGCGCTGAGGTGTTCTAGCTCGCCTTAAGATCCAACTAGTTAAGCCGTCTCATTTTGTCAGAAGTATTGATAATAACCAGAGGTTTGATGGGTTTTCACATACACAACCAGATTGATCAAAGCCGCAAAACATGTCTCAAAGTCGAAGTCGCTGTGCCTCACGATTTGTGAATGAAAGTTACCAGCCCAAGTTCGACAGGTACCTTCCACTATGCCAGAGGATCAGCGACTTTGGGTACAGATGTACTGTGATCTCATTGTTGGGTCTCTTGCCAGTATCCACGCCAAGTTTGTCAGTGGTTTCAGGCTCGCAGACGTTGCATTTTCGCGTTGGAGAGCCATTGCAAAATACTGTTCAGTGAGTTCAATGACAGACTCTAGAATCATCTGGAAGCAAAGATGCAAGGGTGTTGTTTCGTCACAGACTGTCAGGGGCAATAGATGGTGGAATGTCATCCATATTCATTGCAGCTGCGTAGTCATTTAGTTAATTTGTAACCCGGCAGTCCTAGAAATTAGTTTATTTATAATAACATGCGCGAGTGAGTTTAAGGGCGTAAGTTGGTGTGATTACATGTTGCATTGGATGTTGACACTAGTACTTTGTCTTTGAAATGTATGTTTATTGTACGAAGGAATTCAGAGAATAAAGTGTTACAGGTGTGTGTTTTAAGTGAGTATGGTTTTTAACATTATTCATATTAGACACGTTTTAGAGTCTCTTGTAGCGTTGATTTTATATGTGTGTGAAACCAAAGACAAATTTACACAGTGTGGACAATACATTGTATTGTATTGTATTGTATTGCGTACTGTATTGCCTGCGTACCATCCTCAGCATTCACTGGAGTGACTATGTCACCAACGTCGAGGTCCTTGAACAGGCGGAAACTGTGAGCATCGAGGCTTTGCTGCTGCGGACACAGCTTCGCTGGGCGGGGCACTTCTCCAGGATGGAGGATCATCGCCTACCCAAGATCACTCTGTTCGGCGAGCTCGCCACTGGACACCGAGACAGAGGGGCACCAAAGAAGAGATACAAAGACGGTCTCAAGAAGTCACTTAGTGCCTGCCAAATCGACCACCGCCAGTGGTCTTCGCTTGCTGCGGACCGTGACACCTGGCGCTCCACCATTCACAAGGCAGCCGTCTCCTTTGAGGACTCTCGCAGAGCTAACCTTAAGGACAAGCGGCTCAGAAGAAAAAACAGAGTTGTCGTAACTCAGAATCCTGACCAGACCTTCCCCTGCAGCCACTGCGGTCGAACCTGCCTGTCCCAGATTGGCCTCCGCAGCCACTAAAATGCCTGCAGAGGACGTGGGCAAGCCCTATAGAATCTTCGTTCGCGAAGTCAAGCCAAGAGAGATTGTATTGTATTGTATTGCCTTTTAAAAAAAAGAGTTCTGATTACTTTTCAGTGAAAAACAAACACAATGCGAAGTCTTCTGTCTAGTATACACTGATCATGAATCAAAAGAACATTTTACAGTGATGTAAAATATGAATGACATCATGAGAGCTCTCTCCACACTGTCAGTTGTGTTCCAAGCCTGTGCCTGAATGCATTCAAAAGAAAGTGTTATACTTGCAAACAGTGATGGAAAACACGAATTACATTATCATGCATTGCTTACATTATCACACTGTTCATCATGTTCCGTGCCAGTGCCTGAATACATTCTGGCCGGATTTGCATCCATGTGGCCCGAGTGCAGTATTCCACTGAGAATGTTTGTTAAGTCAGAAAAAATACTTGGAAAACGCATGTGAGCTCAAATACAGTTGTCTTCGCTTCTAACAAGGTTGGATATAAACAGAAGTCGATATAACAACACTTTTTTCAGAGGTCACAACCACACATTTCCTATCTTAATTACTACACTTATAACAAATTTCTGTTGTAACAACAGCAAAAGTGTTGGTCCAATGGCGTTTTGTTATACCAACGTTTATTGTGCGATGGACTTTGAGATGAAATCCTCATCAGCAGTGTTAACCCTGAAAGCTCTTGTCCTTATGTCAGCAGATTTTGTATGAAAGTACATGTACATCAGTTTACATGCAAAGACATGTTCCTCATGAACATTTCACAACAAATGGTCACCTGTATAATTTGTGATTGCAGTTTATTGATGATTCCCACACTGCTGAGGGGTCAGAGGAGGACCTAGAGGGTTTTGTGGAAGGTAAGAAATTTATCTCATGTTTTGATACACTGCAATTGCCATGTTCATCTGCAGATGCATGTTCATCTGTGTGTCTGGACTTCTTTATCCAGTTTGTAAGAACTTCTTTGTCAGGTCAATGCAAAGTGTTAGATATGCCAGCATCGTACTGTGGGGTATTGTGAGTTGGTAGTTTCCTTCTACGTTTAGCGCATTTTTGGCTCACGTGCGAAGCAAAAGTGAGTATGTTCTGGGCCAGTGGTCGTCTGTCCATCGTCCGTCCGCCGTTGTCCGTGATAAACTTTAATGTTGGCATTTCTCGGAGACTATTCAAGCTACAGTCTTCATCCTTGGCCCAAGGATACTTTGTGGCAAGACCTTTCTAAACGTACCAATTTGAGTGACCTCTCACAAAGGTCAAGGTCGCAACGGCTCAGGAAATATATGAAAATAGCTATTTTGGGACATAATTTCTTTTTTCTCAAATACTATTCACAATTTCAAACCCAAACTTGGTACAAAGATACCTGATGGTAAGATCTTTATGTGCACACTAATTTGGTTGATCCCTCGGAAAGGTCAAGGGTCACAAGAGGTCATAAAATAGGTCCAAAATGACTATATTTTTACCACGAAAAACCGAACTTGCTACAGAGATACCTGATGGTAAGACCTATCTATGCATACTAATTTAGATGACCCCTCGGAAAGGTCAAGGGTCACAAGAGCTCAGGAAATAGGTAAAAAAAATAGCCATACTTTGACAAGAAACGTTATGTCGGACATGTGTGGATCAGTCGATACACCTGAGCCATTTGGGCTTTGCCCTTCTTGTTAATTCTTAATTAAGCCCTTATCTGATTTACCTTCCATTTTGTCAAATTGGTTTTAACATGACAAATAAGTTAATACATTGTTAATGAGGATGAGGTGTGAACATTTGTGAATATACTTAATACTTTGTGAAAAAAGAAGGTACTTAGCAGTAATAAAGTCAAACGCTGTTTATTAGAATCACTGCTGAAGTACTTGACAAGAAATGGCTGAAGTACTTGATATTTCTCCTCGAACCCTACATGAACAATAAGAATTGCTGAACCGTACTTGATAAGAAATAACAAATACTTTCTGAAGTACTTGACAAGATAATAGATCAAGTACTTACTGAAGTACTTGCTGGAGTACTACTAAAGTTACCAACGACCTGCAAGTGACTTTGAAGTTTGTTGACAAGTGAGTTGATACAAGTTCTTATGCCACGTCAGTAGGTTACTTGGACAAACTTATCAAGTTACATGGACAACAAATATCTTTTTTGGCTCACATGCAAAGCAAAAGTGAGTATGTTATGGGCCAGTGGTCATCCGTCCACCGTCGTCCGTTGTCTGTGTCCATCGTCTGTGGTAAAAACTTTAACGTTGTCATTTTCTTGGAGAATATTCAAGCCACAGTCTTCAAACTTGGCCCAAGGATACTTTGGGCCAAGACCTTTCTAAACATACCAATTTGAGTGACTTTTCACAAGGGTAAAGGTCACAGGAGATCAGGAAATATATCAAAAATAGCTATATTTTAACATAATTTATTTTTTCTCAAATACTATTCACAACTTCAAACCCAAACTTGGTGCAAAGATACTTGGTGGTAACACCTTTCTATGCATACTAATTTGGTTGATCCCTCGGAAAGGTCAAGGGTCACAAGAGCTCATGAAATAGGTAAAAAAATAGCCATATTTGGACAAAAGATTTTTTTCTCAAATACTATTCACAACTTTAGCCCTAAACTTGGTACAAAGATACCTACTGGTAAGACCTTTCTATGCATACTAATTTGGTTGATCTCGCGGAAAGGTCAAGGGTCAGGAAAGAGGTCCACAATAGCCATATTTTGACAAAAGATGTTCTTTCTTAAATACTATTCACAACTTCAAACATTAACTTGGTACAGAGATACCTGATGATAAGACCTATCTATGCATACTAATTTGGATGACCCCTTGGAAATGTCAAGGGTCACAAGAGCTCATGAAATAGGTCAAAAATAGACATATTTTGACAAGAAATGTTTTTTTCTCAATTGCTACTCACAACTTCAAACCCAAACTTGGAGATACCTGATGGTAAGACCTATCTATGCATACTAATTTGGATGTTTACTCAGAAAAGGTCAAGGTCACGAGGTCGACAAATATGTATAAAATGCCAATTTTGAATAGAATTGTAGTTATTAACAACAATTTTGTAAACTTTTAAATCAAATTTGGCACAAAGGTAGCTGATGATAAGACCTTCCTATGTATACTAATTTAGTTGACTCATCGCAAAGGTCAGGGGTCACAGATGTGTGAAACTGATTAAATTTTGAGAAAACATGGATTTTGTTGGTGCAGAAGCCCTTTACTTATTGTCACACATGTGTGGATCGGTCATACACGTGAGCCATAACGGTTTTGCCTTTCTTGTTTCAATAATATTCTGGCGGTGGAGCTGTTGGTGTTACATAACTAGGTGTGACTTCTCTTTGTGAATTGTATGACAGCTAGACATAAAGTAATCTTTATTTGTCTAGAAGACCTTGTACCTTTTGCATCATCTCTTTCATTTCTAACTTTTTGCCTTCTTCTAAAAAAGCTGTTTTCAGTTTTTCAACATTAATGTTTTTTCTCCCTAGTAGCATGAAGCGGAACTGTTACATCACATTTTGGACTCACTTTTGGGTCGCATATCTGCTTCTTTGCACCAGCACAGGATGGTCAAGCAACTATGAATTTTGGGTCACAAAGCCTTCCGATGACCAATAAGAATGCAGAGATGTGATGGTTGCATCATGGTCACATTTAGGTTTCATTTGCGATGGTCGCAATATGGTTGCGCTTAGGTCTTATTTGTGATGGTCACCTGAGAGGCTCACAGGGACTGTCGCAGGATCATCGCATTTGGGTTTCATTGTGACCCAACCCTTTTTCCACCCTTCTTTGTTCCTCAAATAATATTTGCATGCGTAAAATTATTACAAGAGTCAAGCTTGAGTTGAACATTAGGCATTCTTCTACAAAGAGGCGCACTGTAAACTGCATTACAAATGATGCCTTTGACAAAATGTCTACATAGTCTATCTAAAGCTTGACAAATACTGTCATGAAAAGAACAGTCTGAAGAAAAATGTAACAATTGCAAACACAACAAACATAAAACTGTAAATATGACCAATTGTGTTTAATTATTTTTATCATTTATAACAGAAAATATATATACTTTCTTTTTTCTTCATGTCTTTTACACTCACTGAGGTTCAAACTTGGTATCACACTGCTATATCATGGCTCTAAAAAGATTTTTAAAAAATATATTTAAAAAAGCTTAGACCCACATAGCTTTGGCTCTGACCTCCTCAGTTTTAGTCAGTAGTTCAGTAAAATGTACTGCTGTGAATTGTTTGGAAGGTGCTCCTGCACCATATAATCCAATAGATTAACTTTAGAAAAAGTGCAAGAATGTAACAAGACAGCTACAGTTCACAGTTTTAAACATTATGGTGAAGAAATTGGGATTCTGTAAAGCATTTTACAGGCATGGAACTTTTCCTACTTTTGGCAAAAATCCTACGTTTTCACCTTCATTTTGGTCATTTTTGAGATCAGTGCAAATTCGTTGAGAATTTTTTTTTGAGTTATGGTGCATGTTAAACGTGTATCTTTATTCTGCCGTATTCGCATATTGCCCTTTGCTGAAATGGCCGTGTCACTGGAAGTGGCACACACGTTTTCGTTTGAAAATGGCGCAGTGCACAATCGTACAGTGTGGCACGGTGAGTGTTCAAGTATGAGTCACAACCTCCCCACCCCCCCTGCGCTTATCGATTATTTGGGACCTTGGAAGGAACGTCTAGTATGTCCTTCACGCGCGCCTTCTCTCTCAAACCCCCCCCCCCCCCCCCCCCCCATCCCGCTTACCGATTCCCTACAATTTGATCTCAACCCAGTCTCATGTCTGATTTTAGCTAACTTATTAAAGCCAATCCATTTTGGGATCTTGTGGTGTAGGAACAGTAAAGCAGCACATTTGAATGACGGGGACTGATCCAAAGACAGATGGGTCCCAGCATTTTTTGTTGTTGCACAGCCATTTTATAAGATGTCTTCATAAAATGCCATCTTTGAATAGAAGAAGAGCCGTTCAGATGCCCTTGGTGTGGCACAGTTTCATTTCCCTTCATGAGGGATTTGCCAAATAGAAAAAAACAACAATCAGGAATGGGTCGTACTGTATCAGTTAGTACAGTTGCATTTTGAGCTCATTCAAAGGTCACCATCAAAGCACCATATCATAGGTCTTCGGAGAAGAGTTCATGTGAGCTATTCATGGGCGGTCGCCATGATGTTGCGTTGAGCCTGAAATCCGACGGGCATGAGAGTTCCGTCACAGTTACGTAAATGTAACTCCTCAAAAAGACCGTGACCATAATGCAACGCTGTTTCCAAATTGAGACAGTAACCGTGGCCATTTAATGCTACTAGTGTTGTTACACATCTTATGTTGAATTTAAGATTTTTGTTGTTTGTAATCGTCCAAATCATCCTGCACTGTTTTAAATTCGTCATCATTAATTCTATTGTCCTCTAAAGCTTTACTGATAATAAGTTTTATACTACTCAGATTTGCTGCAGCAAGAATTTAGAGCTTTATGTTTTTGTAACTTTTTGTGCAGTTTTTTGTTCTAAACCAATCTTCAAACTTGGCCCGGATACTTTGTGGCAAGACCTTTCTAAACATACCAATTTCAGTGACCTCTCACAAAGGTCAAGGTCACAGGCGATCAGGAAATATATAAAAGAAAATAGCTATTTTGGGACATAATTTATTTTTTCTCAAATACTATCGCAACTTCAAACCCAAACTTGGTACAAAGATACCTGATCGTAAGACCTTTGTACGCACACTTATTTGGTTGATCCCTAGGAAAGGTCAAGGTTCACAAGAGCTCAAGAAATAGGTCCAAAATCACCATATTTTTACAAAAAAATGTTTTTTCTCAAATACTATTCACAACTTCAACCCAAACTTGGTACAAAGATACCTGATGGTAAGACCTTTCTATGCATACTAATTTGGTTGATCCCTCAGAAAGGTCAAGGGTCACAAGAGTTCAAGAAATAGGTCCAAAATAGCCATATTTTGACAAAAGATGTTTTTGGCTCACTGGCGAAGCAAAAGTGAGTCTATGTTCTGGGCCAGTGGTCATCTGTCCATCTGCTGTCTGCCGTCCATGGTAAACTTTAACATTGGCATTTTCTCGGAGACTATTCAAGCTACAGTCTTCAAATTGGCCCAAAGATACTTTGTGGTAAGAACTTTCTAAACATACCAATTTGAGTGACCTCTCACAAAGGTCAAGGTCAGAAAATATATAAAAAATAGCTATTTTTGGACATAATTCTCAAATACTATTCACAACTTCAAACCCAAACTTGCTACAGAGATACCTGATGGTAAGACCTATCTATGCATGCTAATTTGGATGACCCCTCGGAAAGGTCAAGGGTGACAAGAGCTCAGGAAATAGGTAAAAAAATAGCCATATTTTGACAAGAAACGTTATGTCAGATGTGTAGATCGGTTGATACACTTGAGCCATATGGGCTTTGCCCTTCTTGTTTCTCAATTACTATTCACAACTTCAAACCCCAAACTTGCTACAGAGGTACCTGATGGTAAGACCTATCTATGCATACTAATTTGGATGACCCCTCGGAAAGGTCAAAGGTGACAAGAACTCAGGAAGTAGGTAAAAAAAATAGCCATATTTTGACAAGAAACGTTATGTCAGATGTGTAGATCGGTCGATACACTTGAGCCATATGGGCTTTGCCCTTCTTGTTTCTCAATTACTATTCACAACTTCAAACCCAAACCTGCTACAGAGGTACCTGATGGTAATTTGGATGACCCCTCGGAAAGGTCAAAGGTGACAAGAGCTCAGGAAATAGGTTAAAAATATAGCCATATTTTGACAATAAATGTTTTTTCTTAATTACTATTCACAACTCCAAACCCAAACTTGCTACAGAGATACCTGATGGTAAGATCTATCTATGCATGCTAATTTGGATGACCCCTCGGAAAGGTCAAGGGTCACAAGAGCTCAGGAAATAGGTCCAAAATAGCCATATTTAGACAAAAAATGTTTTTTCCTCAATTACTATTCTTAAAACCCAAACTTGCTACAGATATTCCTGATGGTAAGACCTATCTATGCATAATAATTTGGATGACCCCTCATAAAGTCAAGGGTCACAAGAGGTCAACAAATGTGTATAAAACGCCAATAATTGTACTTATTATCAACATTTTTGCAAACTTTTCAATCAAATTTAGCACAAAGGTAGCTGATGATAAGACCTTCCTATGCATTCTAAGTTAGTTGACTCATTGCAAAGGTCAAGGGGGTTTCTCAGATGTGTGAAAACTGATTAAATTTTGAGAAAACGTGGATTTTGTTAGTGCAGAAGCCATCCTTTTACTTATTGTCAGACGTGTGGATTGGTTGAGCCATAATTAAATCTAACAACTATGGTTTCACAATAGGCAGCAATTCCAGCTGGTAAACATCTTAACAGAGTTGAAGGTGCATCATTGTGTACGTTTTCAGTTGTGTTTAATTCTTTCAAATGAATATTTATTACTGTCTTTACAGATAAATGAACAGGATATTTTCCAGTATATTCATTACTCTTTATCTCTAATTCCCAAGTTTCCAAACCTTCGGTTTGGTTTTCAAATATTAAACCAAGTAAAATTGCAAGATCATTTAAAATTGTGTATGTATGTGTTGAAGGAAAATTTAATGTAACAATTAAATTAGCAGGATTTAAAATTGCTTTAATTTTAAGTTTGCTTTGAATCATAATACCCAGATGGTAGAGTATAGCCCTTTCCAATTAAACATGGATGCAAAGTGTGATGAAGCTCTATGCTCGTGCATAGTGCTCATACATTAGATTAAATACAGTACGGTTTCTGTTAACGGTTTGTGTGTGCCGATAGTCCGTGTGGCACTAGACGCACGTGAAATCTGTAAGACATGGTTAGCACGGGATTTTTAGTGAGTTCTGTTTAGTGAGTTCTAGGCGGAAGCTGTGTCTGTCAGAGGTCTAGATCGGTAGTACGGGCTGTCTTGTTGTATGGAACGGTTGTGTTTGAGATACCTAGCCCGTATTCCAAGACTCTGAAGCCTAGATTTCAGGTATGTTTCTATATATGTAGTATTGATAGTTGCTTAGTTAAAGACAGTATGCGTTGCTAAGAGTAATTTGCTCGTATAGTGTTGACCGGTTTGGTTTAGTTAAGTTGGTTTAGAATTCAGTGAAGTAACCGGTGTTTTTGTAAACAGCTGTTTACCGAGATGGATGACTAAAAGAATGTGACGTGTGTATGTCTAAGTCGCTATGAAGGTAGTACGTGGATGGCTAAGCATAGTCTTTTCCAGTGTATAGAGTAGTGTATAGCAAGAGTGTTAGGCTATAGTCTGTTTCAAGATAGTGACAGAGATATGGGGGTGTTACGGAAGTAGACAGTTTATGAAGCACGTGTGTGTGTGTGTGAGTTATTTGTATCAGCCAGGTTACGTGACGTTTCTCATTTATCCAATATGTGGTGTGTTTAGCAAGTGTTACGTTGGGACTTTTGTTGTCTATTCAGAGTTCTTGTAAAGAGTGGAACGACGGACGCCGAGACGTCGAGTCACAGGTGGGACCTATGTGAGGTCATCCCTCCAGCTCTTCACTGAGAGTGAGTCTGACCGGGACCAAGACGCCCGAGTCAAAGCGAGAACTGTGCTACCGTACGAGAACGAGGACGTCCGTGCCAAAGAGACAGGACGGCAGGAAGAAGCGTACGACGAAGGACTTTCACGCCTAGACGTGAGAAGGACCAACGTAACCAGGCAATAACATCAAACAGGTTGGAGACAGTGTGAAACTAAAACCTAGCCTGGCAAAGATATTGTGATGTGTATGTGGTGTATATAGCTTGATAGTTGTGAGCGTTTTTTCGTACTTTTATATTGTATAAAAGTCACTTTAGAAAGGGAACCCGTGTGTTTGTTTTACCGCATGAATGCGCCCGTCTGAGTCAGTGGCGGTGTATGCGTCTGTTGCGTGAGAGTCTGAGCGTACGACAGGGGCAAGTCTGCGTGCGTTACACCAAGTATGACATCACACCTACTTATCAGAAATCAATTGAACAAAATCAGCTTGACATAGCTGTGACAGAAGGAGATTCCTTTCAAGTAAAGTGCCAAATCCTTTTGATATTACAAGTGATTTAACTGCTCATCTGTGGACCTCAAGATCATTACAGATGTATCAAAATCAGTTTAACTTTGCTATACTATGTTCATTTACACTGTGGTGTATTGTTTACAGACCACTGGAATCACTCAAACAAACTAATTAGATCTGTGTATTGTTTCCACACTTACTACCAGCCTAGAAGAATACTGTCAGAACTTCAAGTTCCACTACAACTGACCCCAGTTTCAAACCGTTCAACAATCCTATGGATATGAAAGCGTTCAAATGCATCTGTAATGAATTCAACATTAGCACCAAGTGGGACTTCAGACAAACACTTAACTATCACCAGGTATGGAGAGATTAGAGATAGGAGATTTCTAACGATATCTGTGCTATAGAAAATGAAGACTTAGACTCGAAAACACAATGTCTTTTCTCTGTAGTTGTTTCTGGAAAATCAAAATCATATCTGGGAAAACAGTATATGACATAAGATATAGAATCCCTCACCGCCGAGGAAATAATTAAGCTACATGCTAAAGATGAAAATCACATTGGTTCATTAATGACTCGTGACTTAAGTCGATCTCTCGTATCTCTTTTTACAAAAGCAGTTGGTCATTTCCTACCCGTGGACACTGACAGTCTTATCACATGATCTCGAAAGCAACCCTATTGTTTCAAGTTCAATTGGCAAATTAGCATGCCTTATGTTTTACAAGTTTGGAAATTACCTTGCCCCTTTGGTAACCTTGCTTGTTACTGGGAGTCATATTGATTTTTCTAAAATAAATTTTAAAGCAGAAGAAAATGGATGACGCTCATACGACCCCACAACCGAGCCTTGTCTTGACACAGGTTCAAACAGTGACTAAGACTAAAAGCCCTGGCAGAGTTGAGGCTGGAAAAAGATTAGCTGAGTATAATAGGCACAAAAAAAATTGCAGCTTCAGGCGTTAACAGAAAAGCCTCATGTAACTGACCCACCGCCAGGACCACCATCAACAGTGTCACCATCACCCCCACTGCCACCGCCAACCTTACCACAACAAAGTGAAAGACTAACAACTGAGTCTAAATCTGAAATAACAACATATATAATTGGCGGATTTGTTGTAGGATTTGGTTACGTAGGTTACAAGCTATGGAAAAAATACAAACCACAAACTCGAACAGTGTAAAAAAAACCAAACAGACACTCTAAAAACAAAGCAAGAAGTCTCCACATTACCAGCAGTGCCAAAACGTTTCGACCCATTTTTCATGTAGTGAATACATTTATTATTTTAATTTTTGTGGCATAAGAAATTGAGCGACACAAAAAACATAGTGAACTTTGTTTATCACTCTACAGTTATAAGTGGACTAGCAGTAGCTTACTCTATGCTAGGGCAGAGCCTTCTCAAAATGCGTTCTGCAGACCTGGGCAAACTAGATTTTGAGGACAGTGCTAAGCTAGTTGTGGTTGTCACAGCATCGATTGCTACAAAAGACTTTCTTGTCAAGCAAGGAATTATTCCAGAAAATTTATCTATGTAAATAAAAATATGGCAACATTGGCTGTTATCATTGGCGGTGCTGTTGTCAATGCACTTGCTTTTAGTGGATCGAATTACCTCTTTTCAAAAGTTAGTAAAGAAGAGAGTGCAGACGAGATGAGGCGTCATAATGAAGCATATGAAAAACTTGCACAAGCTGAGCAAGATTATGAAAAACAGAGAATAGAGAAACTTGATTTTATCAATGAAAAACTCAGGCTGGAAGGTCACGCACAGCATACATTTTCAAATGTTGATGACGCTATCAAAGAATACTACCTTGTTACTGGTGAAGACGTATCCATCCCACAACCGAAACTTAGTGACTACTACCAACCCAGCCCACAACAAAGAAATGGAGAAATAATATTTGTTCTAGTAGGTATGACATTTGTTTATTTCACAGGAGTTTTTCTTGCTAGAAAAAATGACAAGCAGCAGCACTGAAGCTAAACTAACAAAAATATATTACTCCCTGATTGGCTACTGGAAAGGAAAAACTGCAATAAGAAAATTATCTGCCGCTGTAGGCAGTGATGTTACGCTCGACCAAGTAAAATAGTGGCTGCAAAAACAAGCTATTTGGCAAATATATTTACCTGCACCAAGAAAAATAAGACCACACTTTGAAAACACCACCCCAAATGACACACAACAAATGGATCTTTTTGTCCTTCCATACGATACGATTAGAAAAAAAAAGATACAAGTATGCACTGACTGTTGTTGATGTTGCTTCGAGGTTCAAAGACGCTGAACTTCTGACAAAACGCTACCATTGTACGCAAACCAAGGGGAATCACTCAGCACTGGACAGACAAACAGTTAGATCCCCTGCCCCCGCCTATCAGGCACCCAATCGTCAGCCCACAGAGAAATACGCAGGTATAGACCAAGACGATCATCTGCATCCTATCTGTTTTGTGAGTAGCTACCACTGTAGCCACAGCCTTATTATTGATATATAGTCATGGTCCTCTGAAATACTCCAGGCTTGTTCAAGTTGATAATGGAAGTGAATTTAAAGGCGCCGTTAATCAATTATTTGCAAAGCATGGCGTGTTAGTACGGCGTGGTATACCGGGCATGTACAGATCACAGGCAATTGTTGAGAACTTTGACAAACAATTAATGGAGAGACTTTTCAGTTATCAGCATTCTAAGGAACTCATGCATGACACACGTAACACTGAGTGGGTTAAGAGATTACCATCTGTGATAAAGCAATGAATAACAAGGGTAATTTCAAACCTACTGATGCTATTAAATTAAATACAATACCGTTAGGACTGTCAGGGCCGACAGGGCCGTCACAACCAGGGCTAAAAACAATAGCACCTGACACAAGTTTGTTTACGAAGCAGGTAAAATATCTGTATCAACCCAGCAAGGCAGAAAATGATGTAAGACATAGGGCAACTGATTCAATATGGTCTACATCTGTTCACAATATATAAAAAAAAAAATAGTCCCCAGTAACCCACCAATTTATTATCTATATGAGCCTGCCCCTCAGAGGGCATTTGTCAGAGAAGAATTACAGATTATTCCACCAGACACTGTTACTCATTTTTAACCATTAATATTTTCATCACCTAATTCATCAATCAGTTCATCGGCTATTTCTTCAGATAACTTAACCCTTTCAGCCCTGAGTAAATAAGAAGTCTATATACCCTTCAGCCCCGACATTATTTGAGAAATTTCTGTTGAAATAGGTGTGCACTGTAAAATATTTGTAAATAATACATTACAACAGATATCCCCATAAAAGTATATATGTACTGATTTGCCTTTGGATGGACTACCGTTTTATGGATTTGACCACACTGTGTCACGTATTGTAATGCCTGGTGACAAAAATAGTGAAAGATGACAATAAACTTGAAAAAAAAAAGGTCTTTCATGCATGACTGGTCGCTGGTACTTAACATGTATCACTAAATAGGGCATCTGTTACTGTGACACATTAGTGTCCATGCATTTCCAGCATGTCGATACACCGTAAGGCCCCTACCTTGTCACCAGATGTCAATGTTTACACCTGCCACTGATAAGGTATATCCACGGTCTAGACAACATGTAATAAGCAGCATTGAACGATGATCAGTGCGTCCGTGTTGTGTCTCATACACGATTGGATGGAAGTACCAGTGTTGTAAAGACTATACACGTACTACGCATGTGACCAATGTGTGTTGTTGGTGTTCACAGAGTCACCTACAGGCGCACCAAGGTGTGGCATCAAAAGAACGGAATATCAATTAGAACCTCCGAATTCAGCATCAGAATCAAGCTGTAAGTCATTGCCGTTGTCAGTGCCTCAAACGGCGATCACTCCAGCTGACACTGCCAACACGTGGTTATGCTGCTGCACGGTGGGTAGGCACACATGTCCCAATACATCAAAGCTATCTGCTTTTGAAACCATGTCTCCAAACACAAAATTGTATCACTCCGAATATCTACACATCCGCTCGCCATTCCGACCGTAATTCCCACGCTAGCGCCACAAAACTGACCGCATACCACAGACGAATGTACGTGCGCACTGTCAGGACCCTGTAGTGTAAACAGGACGTGTCAGTGTGAAGAGCGAGGTCACCTCGCGCGCAGCGAGGCTCGCACATCACCGGGCATGCGATACAAAACACTTCACACCGCTCTAGCGGTTTGCCGGGCTGAACGGTATACAAGACCTCCAACCGCTAAAGCGGTTTGCCGGGACGAAAGGGTTAAGCCTGTAATGCCCAGGTGCATAAGCCATTTCCTTACTATGAAACACATGTTTTGTGTCCCCAACTGCAAGTGACTTTTTGTGTGTTTGGATCATTTCAAGATTATGTTTATTTGACCTCAGTGTCTTGTTTGGATAATCAGGCATTAGTTCTCCATGTAAAACTTGATTGTAGTGTTCATGACGAATATCTTTATTTTTTATTGCTGTTTTTAAAAAATACCTTTTGCTTTAGATTGACTGCCTTTTTGGTGCTGTATGGAATACATTTTTGACCTCAATCCAAAGTACTCAACTATTAGCACACCATTCAGTTCGTCTTTAAACTTTCCAAGCACTTTCTTGTTTTGTGTGCTATACAGCGGGTGATCCTTTGGATAATCAGACATGTCATATATATGCAGCTCTGTTTTCATGTCTTCATAAAAGTCTTCAGTAGGCACATCTATGATCATAGAGTCGGTGTCAGTGTATAACAGTCGGCAGTCAGGATACTTCAGTTTAAAGTAATCATAGTAGAATTCAAGCATCAATAATTTTGATAACTCAAGTATTGCCATACCAATGAATACTGGCTTTTCCAGTTTAACAATCTTTTTTTTTTTTAGTGTCACCACATACAATGAAACTGATGAAACTCTTTATACCATATGTATTGTCGCTTACCTGTAAGTTTAATTGTGCCTGATTCAGTAGTGACTAATTTCACATCTTTGCGGTGATGAGGATTTTCCATCGTCTTTCCAAAACAGGCATTGTTCATAAGCTTAAAGAAGTCTTTGTCATATGCAGTGTTACCAATTCTTGTACGCAGGGTTGTGTTCTTCATTATGTAATCTTTCATAAAAGCACACTGATCAAATTCAATGCCTCTGTGAACTTTTTTTTAGTACTGACCCATGCCTGATGTAAATCTGTAGTAGGCGATAGTGAAAACATAATTGAATTTGTCATTCAAATTTGGTACAAGTTTAGTGTCTTATTTTTTTTCTTGTCAAAGACATTTTCTCAACAGCTAATGAATAATCATTATGGTAATCGTGTAGATGGTGTGGGTACTCTAGGTCGACTTCAAAGATCCAACCTTTTTCATCATTCCGATCATGAGTCATAGTACAGTGTGTTAAGTATGTTATATCACACTGTGACAAATCATGCAGACAAAAGTTTTTCAAGGGCAATAACTCAGTCATCGTGAACCCATACAAATTATTGGCATCAAGGTACATAATGTATGACCTTGACCTTGAGGGGTCAAAGTCAAGGTCATCAAGATATTTGTTGTTAGCTTTGGCATAATTATTTGCAGCTGTTCTTATACCTCATCTCAATCCGTGTTCCACCATGTCAACCATCATGCCATCTACTGGATTTTAAAAATGCATCCCATGTCATGCCAGGACTAGTTATATAGCTAGCTGGGTCAAGACTGTAGTGTAACAAACTCTTTTCACAATAACTTTCAAATATGTCTGCTAGCAAGCAAACGTCACCTTTTAAGTACTGGTCATGGTAGTCACCAATCGTTTGACATCCTAGTTTACCCCATGCATCAAGAGCATGCTGGTATTCAGAGTCAGAAATGCCTTTGCCATTTAGTGTAGAATAAAATGCCTCTTTTGGAGGCAGAGACGTTTCCTCAAACACAACCCAGTGATCAATGTACTCGTAAGGATAGACTCCTTTCTTAATTAACTCCGGCTCAAAATATTTACTTGTTATTGGAAACTCAGTCAGTCCTTCTGCCAGACTAGCAAGTCCTGAGGACAAATGTTGCATGGAATCATAAAAGACTGATTTGTTGTCTAACCTAAAAGTCAAGTATTTTTCAGTTGTATGGGCAATAAACTAATGTTCTTGTAAGACTCATATACAGCACGCATGATAATGTGTGAATCGTACCCCTTGAGATTGTGGAAAAAGATAGGTAGTTTGTATGTCTTGGGATCTATTTTTAGTTTTAAGTTACAATTGCTATGTGCAGCACCTCTGTAATGCCCAGTTACGTGGTCATGGTCGTGAACTTTATCGCCCCCTAGGTGTTGTTCACAAATCCAAGATATGTCAGCTGTATCAAAATTTAGCTTATCTTCTTCTGTCATCATCAAAGGCATCTGACAGTTTTCCAGATAATATACCACGCTACTATGCAGTTGTCTCATTTCTGATAACAAAAACTTAGCTGCTCCATTTTCGCCTCTGTAGATAACAGGTTCTGTATGCTCACCGTCTGACCTAACAAGAATGTAACGAAAAGAACACACCACTTGGTCACTCAATTTTACAGTCTTTGGTAATGATTCTGGAACAGGACCCTCATATGGTACAACCAGTGATTCAAAATCAGCATACACTACAAATGGCAGCTTTTGCTGATTCCCATAGTTCTTGAAATATACCTGGCTACCAGGATCTGGATACCTAAGTATTGTTTGAATGTCATCAGCCGAACTACAGTGCTGGACATGATTATGTGCTACTTTAATGGAGGAAAACCTTTGTAAACATCTTACAAAATTCCTGTTTCCCGTTGTGTTTTGATACATGATCGTGAATTAGATGTGACATACTCCTGATAATTGTGTAGTGAAAGTTATCCGGAGCTTATTAGCAGAAGGTCAACATGTTTATCTTCTGGTTGTACATAGGTTGGGGCAAGTGGTGATACTCTAATTGGTTGCAACTTGTTAGGAGACACATTATCCCATACATCCTGAGCATCTACGCGCCTACACTCTGCTCCTCAGCTGAGATAAAGGATGAATTCTACGAAGAGCTTGAGACCAACATCAGAGAGATCCCTACCACAGAACACCTATTCCTACTTGGCGATTTTAATGCCTGGATTGGAGCCGACCACAACTCCTGGCCCCGCTGCATTGGTCATTTTGGCATTGGCAAGCTCAACGAAAATGGACAGAGACTGCTAGAATTTTGTTCGTACCATGACCTGTGTATCTCAAATACGTTCTTCTCTCCCAAACTCTGCCATCGAGTTTCCTGGCACCAGTTGGATCTCATCATTACCAGAAGACCGCTGCTGAACTGCGTTCTTACTACCCGCAGCTATCACAGCGCTGACTGTGACACTGACCACTCACTGGTTGGGAGCAAGGTACGTCTCCACCCCAAGCGGATCCACAACTCCAAGCAGAAAGGACAGCCACATATCAACACAACCCTGACATCAACGCCAGACTGGTGTGGCATCTTGAGTCACAGGGTCTCATCACAGACCTCCATTGCGGTTTCCGGCACTTCCGTAGTACAACTGACCATCTAGTCCGCTTTGAGTCTTTTATCCAAGATGCTTTTGTCAACAAGCAGCATGTCTATGCAATTTTCTTTGATCTTGAAAAGGCATATGACACTACCTGGAAGTATGGTATAATGTCTGATTTGTTGGACATGGGTTTTAAAGGGCACCTACCCATTTTTATTCACAATTTTTTGTCTAACCGGTCGTTCCATGTCCGTGTGGGCTCCACCCTTTCCGACTCCTTTGAACAGGAGATGGGTGTCATGCAAGGCAGCATTCTATCTCCTGTTTTATTTAGCATTAAAATAAATAATATTGTAAAGGCCATCAAGGATGATTCTGAATGCTCTTTGCTTGTGGACGACTTTGCTTTGTGTGCATGAGGTCGAGGACTTGCGTCCCTTGAGAGGCGCTTGCAGCTGTGCGTTGATCGCATCCAGGGGTGGGTGTCTCTCAACGGATTCAGGTTCTCGCCCTCCAAGACAGTCTGTGTGCATTTTACTAACCAGACGAAATTTTTTCAAGAACCTAGCCTGAGCATTGCTGGAGTGCCAATTAAGGTGGCCGAAGAGGCAAAGTTTTTGGGGGTCATCTTTGACAAAAGATTGACCTTCTGCAACCATGTTAACTACCTTAGAACCTCTTGTCAGAAGGCCCTCGACATTCTTCCTGTCGTTGGTCGTACTGACTGGGGTGCAGACCGCATTGTCTTACTTCGACTGTACCGGGTCCTTGTTCGGTCCAAACTGGATTACGGCTCTGTGGTATATGGCTCAGCTTCCAAGTCTGTTCTACAGCGTCTGAACACAATTCACCATCAAGGTCTGCGCATATGTCTGGGAGCCTTCAGGACATCTCCAGTTCCTAGTCTGTATGCAGAGGCAGGGGAGCCTTCTCTCAGGCTCCGCCGCATCCACCTCATGCTCAGCTACGTTCTGAAGCTGAAGGCCCATCCAGAAAATCCTGCCTATGATTGTGTTTTTAACCCGTCGTTTGCAGAGATTTACGATGCCCATTCAGGAGCTGTCCGTCCACTTTCCTTCCATGTCCGACCTCATCTGCAGGCAGCCGGAGTGGACCTGGACAAAGTTTTGGAATCTCTGCAACACATCACTCCACCCTGGCTACTACCAGTTCCTGACATCTTGCTGGACTTGACCGCCCACAAGAAGGATTGTAATCCACCAGCCATATACCAACATATACCATATACCTCATCTATCTGGTTTGTGAGCATATACCAACAGAGCCTCGATGAACTCCTTTCAATTTTTTCTGGCTATTGTCATCTTTATATGGATGGGTCCAAGTCTGAGGATGGGAGGGTGGCTGTGGCTGCAGTGTCCTTTCGCCATCCTAGACGCCCATTTAAGCTCTGTCTCCCTGACCATTCCTCTGTATTTAGTGCAGAACTGCAGGCAATTCTGCTGGCACTCAAGCATGCCTATCAGTCTCGGGAAAGGAACTTCCTGATTCTGTCTGACTCTCTTTCTGCCCTGCAGGCCCTTCAGGGCGTGGGAACAGACCATCCACTGCTGGTGCAGATTAGAGAGCTCTACGCAAACTTGATGAAGGAATATTATGACATCATTTTTATTTGGGTCCCAGGCCATGTGGGCATCGAAGGCAACAGAAACACAGATTCTGCTGCCAACAGTGCCCGCAGTGACCCTGTCCCTGACACACAGACTGTTTATAGTGATTTTAAACCTGTGATTAGTGTGTACATAGCCCGCGAGTGGCAGTCTGAGTGGGACAAAGAGGAAGGGAACAAGTTTCATGAAGCTCTTCCTATGGTGTCCGACAGTCTACCTTTCCACTGCGGCAGCCGCCGTGAGGAGACTGTCCTTGCTCGGCTCCACATCGGGCACACGTATGTTACACACTCTTACTTACTTAAACAGGATGAGCATCCATAGTGTTTTGCCTGTGATGAGCAGTTTTATGTTCGACACGTTTTGCTGTATTGTGCTGATCTAATTGACACGAGATATTAACACTTCACAGCAGACTCCTTGAAGGTTTTGCTCCGGGATGTTCCCCAGGACAAAATCTTCAATTTCTTGAGAGAATGCAATATTTTTAACAAGATCTGAGCATTCATAGACTATGTGAATATTTTTTATTTGCCCTTTTTGAGAGTCTCTATACGTTTCTTTTAAAGACTTGTGCGACATTTTAGCCTGACATTTTTAAGCTATATTTACATCTTGTCTTAAGACCTTGCTTTTAGTCTGGCTGACCAGATTTTTACCCATCCCGCCGTGAGATGGCCTTAGTCGCCTGCTCGGCGTTAAACCCAAAAACTAAACTAAACTGACATCTGTACCAGAAGCTTGCACACACTTTGCTGGTGCCATGGAAGAGGCCCTCAAGGACTGCCCAGGTAAAAACGCTGAAGAGAGGTGGAGCCACATTCGTGATGCCATCTACAATTCAACCATTGCAACCTTTGGAAAGAGGGAGAAGAAAAACCCAGACTGGTTCGAAGCAGGAATAACCGAACTTGAACCAGCTATCACAGCCAAACGTGCAGCACTGCTAGACTACAAGTGCGAACCTTCAGAGAAGGCGCTAGCTGCACTCCGAAAGGCCAGAAGTAATGCTCAGCAGATCGCCAGGAAATGCGCCAACGACTATTGGCTGAATCTCCGCCAGAGCATCCAGCTCTCCACCAACTTTGGGAATATCCGCGCCATGTATGAGGGCATGAAGAAAGCATTTGGCTCAAGCACCATTAAGATCACCCCCCTGAGGTCCACTACTGGAGACATCATTACGAACCGCAGCAAGCAGATGGAGAGATGGGCCGAGCACTACCAGCAGCTGTATTCGAGGAAGAACGACGTCACTGACACTGCAGCGGAGAGCACCACCCCCCTGTCTGTGATGGAAGAACTTGATACTCTGCCCACTGTAGACGAACTCAGCAAGGCCATTGACTCCTTAGCATGTGGTAAAGCTCCAGGCAATGACAGTATTCCTCCAGAGGTTCTCAAGGCTGGCAAAAAGAGTTTCCTCCTTGACCACCTCCAAGAGCTTTTACTTCAGTGCTGGGGAGAGGGAACAGTCCCTCAGGACATGCGGGATGCCAAAATCATTACGCTCTACAAGAACAAAGGAGACTGCAGTGACTGTAATAACTATCGAGGCATCTCCTTGCTGAGCACTGGGGGCAAGGTCTTCGCCCGTGTGGTGCTGAACAGACTCCAAATGTTGGCCGAACGCGTTTACCCAGAGGCGCAGTGCAGCTTCAGACCTCAGAGATCAACAGTCGACATGATCTTCTCATTGAGACAACTGCAGGAGAAGTGCCAGGGGCAGAGACAGCCACTTTACATCGCCTTCATTGACCTGATCAAGGCCTTCGACTTGGTAAGCAGAAGAGGTCTCTTCACCCTATTACACAGGATCGGATTCCTCCCCTCCCCCACCAAGCTTCTGAAGGTGGTCACATCCTTTCATGACGAAATGAAAGGTACCATACAGTATGATGGCTCATCCTCGGAACCCTTCCCGATCCAAAGCGGCGTGCAAGGCTGCGTACTCGTCTCTACACTCTTCGGCATCTTTTTCTCCCAGCTGATGCGCCATGCCTTCAGTCAGTCAGAAGATGTCGTCTTCATCCACACTAGGAGTGAAGGCAGCCTCTTCAACCTTTCACGTCTGCGCGCAAAGACCAAGGTGTGCAGGGTCCTGATTAGAGAGATGCTGTTTGCTGATGATGTTGCCCTGACTGCCCACACTGAGGAAGCACTACAGCATCTCGTCAGCAGCTTCGCTCGCGCCACCGATGAGTTTGGGCTGACCATCAGCCTGACAAAGACGAGCATCATGGGCCAGGATGTCCGCAGCACCCCTTGCATCTCTATAGGCGATCACACCCTCGAGGTATTGGAGAACTTTACATACCGTGGCTCAACTATTTCCAATAACCTCTCTCTGGACAATGAACTGGATTCTAGAATCGGCAAGGCATCAACAGCAATGGCTCGCCTGACCAAAAGAGTGTGGAACAACAGCTTGTTTACCATCAATACTAAGATGAAAGTGTACCAGACCTGTGTGCTCAGCATTCTTCTCTACAGCAGCGAGACGTGGAGTTTGTACACCCATCAAGAGTGCAGACTTAACTCTTTCCATCTGCGCAGCCTGAGGAGAATCTTGGGTATCACTTGGAAGGACCGTGTTCCAAACACTGAAGTGCTGGCCCAGGCAAACATAACTAGTATGTACACACTCCTTTCACAAAGGCGCCTACGCTGGCTCGGTCATGTCTGCCGCATGCAGGATGGTCGGATTCCTAAGAACATCGTGTATGGTGAGCTCGCCTCCCGCACCAGACCAACAGGCAGACCAGCGCTTAGATACAAAGATGTCTGCAAGCATGATCTGAAAGCTGGAAGCCTGAATCCCGCAGACTTAGAAGCCACCACCGCAGATCGTGCCAGCTAGCGGCTCGCAGAGAAGACCAGCATAAAGCTGAGCGAGGAAAGGAGAGAAAACCAGTGGGAGGAGAAGAGGCAGCACAGACGAAAGAAAGAAGTGCCAGTGTCCACAGCAACAGTGACAGGCTTCACCTGTAGCAAATGCAACAGACACTGCTGCTCTCGCATTGGACTGATTAGTCACAGTAGGCACTGCAAATCTTAAAAACGGACTGACCCAGCAAGTGCATATACTCCATTGTCTCCTGAGACAGAAGGATGCCAACTAAAAAAAAAAATTAAAAAAAAAAATCCCATACATACACATTCACAGAAATACGAGGATTTAGTTATAGATCCTCCATCTTAACAGGAAAATCTATAACATCTGAAGTTGAGTTCGTTTACAAACACGCTCAGGTTTTGTTTTTATAAAGTGCAGTTTGGCAAGCACACACCACATGAAACAACAGTGGTCATTGTTCTGAATATTGACGACAGCCTTTTTGTTTGCAACCTCAGTTGGTAGTGGCAACCATGATTTGCCTAAAGTAGGATGATATCTTGACTCCCTTAGTTGTAGTTCATGTACATACCCTTCATGCCAACCAGACCCCTTCATTTTAGCTCTGTTGATTGCTTCGAGGAAGTCAGGCAACATTTTGTTTCTAAACACTTTCTCCAGTTCCCCTTTTGCATTAACTGTGTGTTGCCTTGTCGAGATATACGATACAATAACTTCACCATCTACCTTGTTAAATTCTATTTTAGCAACAACCTGAATCTTTACACTATCAGCAAGAAGATTATCTTGTATTACAGAAAAAGAGTTTTCTATTCAAACAACAAGTTTGTTGTACGAAACATGTTTTGCAACCATTGCGAGCTTTGAGCACTTTGGACGTTGTCCATTCTTTTTATTTGTCCGACAAAATAATAAATAGAACAAAATTACAGTATGTGTAATACCACTTTATTGACTGTAACACTACAATAAACAGATTTAGTTCACATAGTTGTCTGAATATTTGTTCACACACTGTCTCAAACCAGCGCAAGCCCCGGCGGTTACCATCAACTTCATGGGTATGTGTCTTAAAATCAACAGTCATGTATTCTACAAATGGTAGCTCCTCAAATATTTATAAAGTCATATGATATGACTCGTATATCATTGCTGGTGCTGTTATTGGCGTTATGTCTGGTTGTTTGAAATCTGTTCTTAACTGATCAAAGTGCTGGATATAACTGAAGCAGTCTGTAACATCAACCGACAAGATCACTTTTTCCATCATTTTTTATTGACAGACAAAATAATAATATAAAAAATATTACCGCTTGTGCTTAATAATTATGCAGTACCATTTTATTAACTGTAATACATTCAATATAATCATGTAGTTTACATAGTTGTCAAAATATGTGTTCACACAGTGTCTCACACCAGTTACAATTGACATTAACTTTTAAGGTATGTGTCCTAAGATCAACAGCCATGTACTCATAGCATGGTAGATCATCAGCATATTCCAAAGTCACATCATATGTCATGTATATCACTGCTTGTGCCGAGAGTTTATGTCAGGCTGTTTAACATATGTTCTTAAGTCATAAAAGTGTTGAACATCTCTGAAGCAGTCTGAGGTTTGTCCGTCCGTCATTTTTACGACCAAAACAAAAGTATAAATTAATTTACTAATTCATACCCAGTGGGCTGATCTGTCTAAGATAAGCTTTAGATGCTTAGTTGATTTCAGTTTGTTTTTTACAATGCCTCATTCTTGTTTGTTGGGTATTACATCGTTCTCCCTGAGACCGTCTTCAAAGCTGTCGCGGTCCTTACAGTAAAAGAAACGGATAAACTTTAGTTGCTCTCGAAATTTTTTTAGTATGGCATTATATTTTTGAGTGAGAATCCAGACACTGATGTTTGTGTGTCTACCACTAAATGTGAGTTCTGCTAAACTATTTCTCTTCTTGACAATGTCTTTTTCTGCAGAGCAGTCATCAACAATAAACAAAGTTGGCTGCCCTTGAAATTCCTTGTAAAAATACTGCAGGTAGTCATTGCGTTTTTTCTCAGCGTCAGCTGAATAAATGTTGTGATTGTGATCAGTCCAAATAAATAAACAGTTGTGATAAGCTTTGTTGTGTTTGATCATACTTAGGACAAAATATTACAATGTTTTCAAAATGATAGATATATCTTGTTTGTAATAGATCAAGAACAAATTCAGTTTTCCCACAGCCTGTGGCACCACAAAACAAACCACAGTGTGGGTCGAGTGTCAGCAAGTTCATTTTAAAACTAAATATAATTTTAATACATGTGACCACTTAGTCTGCTTTCTTGGATATTTAGTTGTGTGTCATAAATCAGATACAGGTCTATATTTATTGCTCCAGTGGTTTCACTCTTTTTTTGTATCTGGATTGTAATTCCGTCACTGCCGTTTTCAACAGTACGACCTGACCCATGTAGGTTGTCGTCATCTGTACTATGTAGGTCTAGCCAAAGTGCATATTTATTCATTAGGTATTGGTCGATCTTACATCATACAAATGTAGATCTTTGCATGCCATGTTTGCAGGTTTTTCTCTAAGTCTTCCACCTGCAAAATATTTTGTGATCTCGTCGTTGTTTTGATAAGGTAGCGGGCACCCTTCAGTAGTCCAGGACAAGTGTGTAATTTTTGGATTGTAGAATTTTTCTGACTCCCTTTTGAATGGACTTCTCAGTTCAACAAACAACATAAGAATGCCTTTCAGTGATCTAGCAGGCATATTTAAGTTGATGCTCCACATTGGATCACCTTTGTCTTTGTGCATCAAACTGTGTCTTATCACACGATCATAATAAATCAGAAGTCTTGACTGGTACTGATTTTGTATAAGTCTAGCTAGTTCAGTATGTGTGACAATTTCATATTCCAAATTGATGTTTGAGATCTTGTATGTTGCTTCTGTGTCAGATGTCCTGATAACTTTAGAGTAGTGATTGAAGGTTAGTTCAAAACTCAGAAGGTCATTCAGTGCTCCTTGGTAATAATGCAAATGCGCTGTTAGGATTTCAAATTCAAGTGGAATGTAAAATCTACTTCCATATGTGTCTGCTAATATAACGTCTTTTGCAGCTGTTGTTGATTTATCCCGTGCATCGATTCTAAGTTTGGCAACATTATCAGACTGTATGCCTTGGTAAACACGGTCTTCTCGTTCTTCACGTATTTGACCGGCTGGCGACATACATTCAATGTTCTGTTTAGTTTTTTTTTTTTTTTTTTTTTTTTTTTTTTTTCACAAGCAGTGCAGGCACGTCCTGAGAAAGCCTTGTTGCTGTCGGGACGTTAAGCAATGTACAATCAATCAATCAATCGTTCTTCCCTAGTGAGCCACAGATCTTTGTAACAGTAGAATACATCAGCATCATTGAGACTAAACACTTCTTGTCCTTCAAGTTTAACTTTAATAGTCCTAATAATTGCTCTACCAAGGTTGTCAACTAGTGTTCTGTTTGCGTCTGCATCTGAAAAAAAAGTTTGGTATTTAAAGCAAGGCATGCAGTACCAGGAACAATAACATCATTGGGACCTAGGTTCGGAAACTTGACAGTAAGAGTTTGGTTTTGATCTCTGGTGCTTGGATTGTTTGTGATAACAATTGATTGTATAATACCCCTAACACCTGGAGGTTCATGTAGTTTTCTGTACGGGTCTAACTTTAATCCGTAGGAATGTGTCATTTTATTTATGCAAAATCCAAACAAATTATTAAATAAAATACACCAATGGCAGTGGGAGGATTTTACCATGATTTTGAAATGGGAGATATGTATGATTTTGATAATAATACAACAGATATGGATGGCACAAGAAATACTTTCAGTTTGCAACACAAACTTTTAGAAAGCAAAGTGAACTCGTTTTATGACAGCACCAGCAGTCGTCCAGACGTTATAGACCCTAATCAGTTTGAACTTGACAACAAGGGTCACTTATTTGTAAATACAGAGGAAAAATAATTCTAACCTATGAATGAATGAATGAATCAACTTTATTGTTCCAAATACATGTTGCCACGTACAGGAAAATTTGTTTCGCCACCTCAGGTGCAACTCGCAATCACCCAAACTCACACAACAGTTCACATACAACACTGAAATGGACAATGGCTCGGGACGGGTGAAGCCCGTCGACAAGGCGTCTCATGGCCGGCGCCAACGGCCCCAACCCGACCCGAACCTCCCTAGCACAAAGCAAACTAAGGACAGCCCTATCATAGTATCTCTTAAACACGTAATATAATATTTTTAAAACTTTCTGCTTGGCTGATACTAGTTACACAAATCAGAAATACGCATCAACAAAACAAAAAGACGAATTATACTTTCACAGTTGCTACCTGGGGGCCCGTCGCTATAAGAACAGCGCCGGCTATTAGACGGTCGCTCCGGCATAAACAGTCACCACCTTAATTATAACTTAACTAATATATAACTTCACACCTACTTATTTTAAGCAATAATAGTAATAAAACTACAACATTAACATAAAAGCGGCAGTCCAAAATTGTTTCTAAAGCACAGTACACGCATGCACACGCTGTTAAATCAGTGTTGTAAAAGAAACAGTCACTGTGTCCGTCATCACGTCCCTCAGCTGGAATATTTTGGCCCGAAGCCTGCCGGCACTGACTCGCCTCGCTGCACGCGGCGGCACTCACGCTGGCAGTGATGTTGAGCGTGGCGTGGGAAAAGCCACTCCTGAGGTGCTTGAAAGGGGAGAAAAGCATGTTGGTTTTTTGCCACAGCATAATGCGTGCTGTTCTTCTGAGATCGGAATTCCAATGGCACTAACAAAAATCAGCCGGCGTGTATAAACTAGCATTGCACTGCAGATGGCGGAGGAAACTACTGAAAATCCAATTAACAGCCACAGCACAACATGTTCCCAAAAGTCATCAAAAAGAAACACCAGTCATGATGTAGCATTGCAGGGCCCAACATTATGCATCAAACGAAGGCCCAATGACTGCTAGACTGCGGGTGGCGACCATTTCTACCGGAGCGGGCGGCCTGGAGGTGTTGTATGGCCGCCATCTTGTCTAAAAAACAACCCTGCTAAGTTTAGAGCTTTAAGTACAATTAAAGGTGAAGTAGCTGGTAACGCCGGGTTGGCAAGGTACCTTGGTATTGGGGGTGTAAGCGGTACCCAGATACCACCTCAACTTGTTAGTGCTCTTCATGATGTGCAAACAAGGTTGCCAACGGGACAAGAAATTGAAATGGCACAAGTAAAAAGCCTGCCAGAAATAGCAGACAAGAAACCTCATTTACAGAAGGACAAATAAATGAGGCTATAAAAACAATAGATGACTCTCCTTTGACCATGCGGGAGATAATGGGGTTGAATGAAGCATTACAAACAATCAGAGGTGAAAAGGTGAATAATGTAGCCAAACTGGGTGAGCTTGATAATCATATAGAAATGGAAAAAAACAAACTAGTTAAAGCAGACAAAGAAAATTATGGTATTAAAATAAAAGAAAGAATACAACAACGATTAAAGGATTTGCAGATAGAAAGATCAGCACGGCTAGAAGTAGTTGAAATTGGGAAAGAAAAACTGAAAAAACAGGTCAACAGGATTAGAGAAACTATTCAGAAAATACTTCATGAAGACACAACTTTGGCTGAGAGATTAAAAACAATTTTGAGAGAACAGGGTATCACTATTGCAAGTTTAATTACTGCTCTTGGGTTTATTATTAGTACTGTAGTGATGGCTGTAACCAGAGAACCTGGGGGTTCAATGTCTCCAGCTCCTCCGGCTCCGTCAGACCCAAAAGATCTACAGTCGTGGGTTAAAAAACAGTTGTCACATATATCAGACTTGCATAAGAAATTGGCTGTGAAAGCAATGAATGCTTTGCTTCGCATAATAGAAAGTGTTGTCAGTTGGCTGATCAGTACAGCAGGGAAGGTAGTAATGTTTATGGCAGAGCATGTGTGGGTCTTTTTAGTGACAGTAGGTGGATTAATCGCACGATATTTAATGAAACAGGTAAAGAAGTAATAACCCTAATCCAGTAAGGCCTTTTACCAGCACAGTTCTCTCTGACTCATGTGTGTTTGCTGGTTCCGGAGCTGTTGTTACTGGCTGTACGGGTGCCAGGGCCGGGGCTGTTACTGGCTGTACGGGCGATGGCATGACTGGTGTTAGTAATGGGTTTAGTGACAGTAAGTGTGTGGTTGATGGACCCAAGTTTACTGATTGATTTTTTAGTGACAGTAAGTGTGTGGTTGATGGACCCAAGTTTACTGATTGAGTCCTAATTTTTTATCACGCCCTGCAACAATTATTTTATTATTATAATTTTTTATTGTTCCAATTTGTAGTTGAAGGTCAGATGGCAACATGTATAACCCAATGCCGACTACAAAGTCAACTTTTGATCTGGCATACCTGAGAACGTCTTGATAGCGTTGTATGCTTGATGGGAGATCTACTACTGAATTTATAGTCTTCCAGGTTTGCAAGAAATTGTTTTTTTGCTTCAAATTTGCCACTCCCATTTAAGATATTTGATTTTGTTTGAGCTTGTGCACCACACATGTTCTTATAGACTCATTAATGTGTTCGACTCCTGCTTGCGTACCCCCACCCGTGTCTGCCCTGGGGGACTTGGGTGGGGTTAACTACTTTTTAGTTCCCAGGGTCACCCTGGTCAGCCCCACAGGGTGGGTTTTCCATTCTAAGCCCAAAAACAATTTCTTGCAAACCTGGAAGATGCTATAAATTAAGCATTACCCTAACTACTCAAAATATTTCGACCACTTTTTACATGCAAATTTTCCGATTTTTCAGCTCTGGTCGAATATTTCGGGGGTTTAGAAATATTGATCCTTGAAACGGTAGCCTGATCAAAACTTTAGGGTCGCCTGGTTGAAACTTTAGGGCACTGGAGCCAGCATGACTGACCAGGCCTACCGGTAAATGAATTAGTCGTCGATTAGGCTGTAAATAAGAAAACAAGCTTACCTAGACGCATTAGTCACCTATTTCTTAGCACCAGCTCCTCCTGGATATGTATACTACAGTTTAATCACGGTTATTTTCCCCTCTTGGAAACTCAAAATGGCAAAACGCATGATCAAAGACACGGACATTTTGATAAGAAAACACCCCACCCGGGTCTGCCCTGGGGGTCCCCACCCGGGTCTGCCCTGGGGGACTTGGGTGGGGTTAGGTATTTTTTAGTTCCCAGGGTCACCCTGGTCAGCCCCACAGGGTGGGTTTTTCTCTCTATTCTGGGGCATGTGTTTCTGTCTACCCTTTGTCCATTCACCTGTATTTGCCTTTTTAAAACTCTCCCTACTGTCTGCACTGCCTGTAGCTCTTGATATTGGATGTGTGTTGCTAAATGGTCTTAGCTTTATTTAGGCCCCATGTGTTAGGTTTATTTAATGTATTTGACCGGCTGGCGACATACATTCAATGTTCTGTTTATTTTTTTCACAAGCAGTGCAGGCACGTCCTGAGAAAGCCTTGTTGCTGTCGGGACGTTAAGCAATGTACAATCAATCTGCCCTGGGGGACTTGGGTGGGGTTAGGTATTTTTTAGTTCTCAGGGTCACCCTGGTCAGCCCCACAGGGTGGGTTTTTCTCTCTATTCTGGGGCATGTGTTTCTGTCTACCCTTTGTCCATTCACCTGTTCTGGGGGACTTGGGTGGGGTTAGGTACTTTTTAGTTCTCAGGGTCACCCTGGTCAGCCCCACAGGGTGAGTTTTTCTCTCTATTCTGGGGCATGTGTTTCTGTCTACCCGAGGTCCATTCACCTGTATTTGCCTTTTTAAAACTCTCCCTACTGTCTGCACTGCCTGTAGCTCTTGATATTGGATGTGTGTTGCTAAATGGTCTTAGCTTTGTTTAGGCCTCATGTGTTAGGTTTATTTAATGTATTTGACCGGCTGGTGACATACATTCAATGTTCTGTTTAGTTTTTTTTTTCACAAGCAGTGCAGGCACGTCCTGAGAAAGCCTTGTTGCTGTCGGGACGTTAAGCAATGTACAATCAAATCAAATCAAATCCATTCACCTGTTTTTGCCTTTTTAAAACTCTCCCTACACTCTGCACTGCCTGTAGCTCTTGATATTGGATGTGTGTTGCTAAATGGTCTTAGCTTTATTTAGACCCCATGTTGTAGGTTTATTTAACGTATTTGACCGGCTGGCGACATACATTCAATTTTCTGTTTAGTTTTTTTTTCACAAGCAGTGCAGGCACGTCCTGAGAAAGCCTTGTTGCTGTCGGGATGTTAAGCAATGTACAATCAATCAATTGATAAGAAAACTAACTCAAAAAAAGTATGATACATCGGTTATTTCCCTTGCAGATGTGTATCCTCGATGGCTCAGGTTAGCAGCAGTTCCCATGAAAACCCGTATGACCACTTAATGAGTCCGAAGAGTTCACAGTGGTTATGTTATTGGTTAGTGAGATGACAGATGTCAGAGGAGAAGTCACAAGATTTCAATTTATAAAGACTGACTGGATTATATCGACTGGTATCGAGCAACCGATGAATTGCAAGTTGGTTCAGTCATGGTCGAGAAACCACTAATAACTGGGACACCGAACATGACAACTCAGCCTTTTGATCAGAGTTCAGACACAGAGGCACCACGGCCTTGGCAGCATCCGCACTGCCACCTTGAGTCATTGACTGATAAGTCGCTCGGGCAGTTGATTTTTGTTTGCCTGCCGGTTATTGCCTCATTAATCAATAAGCCTAGTACTTCTGAAGTTGACTGCCGGGCGGAAATGAGTAACAGTACACATGAGCCGAAACTGACGGGAGGGGTGTTGAAGTTGGTGTCCAGAAAAGGGCAGTTTACTCTGTTACGTCACAGTCAAAATGGGATTAAAATTTAACAAAAGAATCTAATGTTATCATGCAGCCGTGATTAAGTACGGCTGGCTGATCCGTCTTGGGCAACCCGTTCAGTGAGTTTTTAGTCTACCACATTGCGGCCGTCGGTCAGCTGTTGTGTTTGTGATTGGCAGTCATAGCCCTCTAACTAACCGATTAGCCAATCAATGGCTGCCAAATCTACACAGTCTGCAGGCAGCGAGCGACATTGCCTTATCGTAGACGTAAACCCAGATACGGCTTTCAACGTGATGATGTAAAAAGGGACTGGGGACGTCACATTTTTAAGTGCTTGCAGAAGTTTATGTGAATCTATGCCTTTTGCGAAAGGCAGAGCGAGGCGTGATTGCACTGGCAGCTGCTTTCATCACACCTGTAGTCTCTCTTGCAACAGGCATAGAATCTCAAGAAGTGTTGCACTAGCAATACATCATGACAATGTATGCCGGCCCTTGGCTTATTTACATCTATGAATAATTAGTACCATAGTACGGGTTTGGGGATACGTCTGAATACTGTGTGTTGCAGTGCTCGTGCCGCATGAAAACAAGGATTTGTTGACAGGCTTGTACCGGTAATTATTTTGAAAACAGACTTCGTAAGTGGAAATTTTAAAACCTTTTTGAAGGATTTGAACAAATATTTTAGGCGCTATTTGGGTGGTGATTGAATATTTGAGGTCATGACATTTTTGGGTGGCGGTTGAATATTTGAGGATGTGATGAGGTTTTTGTTGTTGTTGTTGTTGTTGTGTTTGTTTGTTTGTTTTGTTTGTTTGTGTTTTTTTAGTTTTTGTTTGTTTGTTGTTTTTTTGTTTGTTTGTGGTTTTTTTTTTTTTTTTTTTTTTTGGGGGGGGGGGGGGGGGGGGGGCGGGGAATGAATTCCTGAAAAATGGGCTGTGGTTGAATATTTGGAGCAGTTGAATATTTAGGGTAATTACGGTAGATCTCCCATTAAGCATAAAACGCTATCAAGACGTTCTCAGGTATGCAAAGTCAAAAGTTGACTTTGTGTTTGGTATCGGGTTGTACATCTTGCCATCTATCCTTCAATAAAGAATTATAATAATGAAGTAATTGTTGCAGGTTTTGATCAGAAATTAGGACTAAGTCAGTCAACTTAAGTCTGACAACAACTGTACGTCCACAACCCCCAGCAGTTCAACAACCCCCAGTTTAACAACCACTGGCAGTAACACCAGAACAATCAAACACATGAGTCAGAGAGAACTGCAATGGTAATAGGTCTTATTGGACTAGAGGTATTGCTTCTTTATCTGTTGTAGTAAATATCCAATTATTAATCTACTACTGTCACCAAAAACATAAACCCGACTATTTTTGCTGCTGCACTTATCAACTAACTAACAACACTTCCTATTATACCTGGCAACACATCCCACGGCTGTTCAGTTCTTCTACAAACCGACACATTTAGTTAGGGAGTGCCGCGCTAGCTTATCAAGTGGTGAGCTGACCTAGTTACACACATTCCGATGGGCGTCTGGTACCGCCTGATAGTAGGCCTTCTTTACGCTTACTATTTTATGTGGGCAGAGTGCCAAATTTGTGCAGGCTTTAAACCTTAACTGTGCTTTCAAAATACTTTTGTTTGGATTTTCAATGAGTGATATGTGTTAGTGTAACATAGTGCTACAAGTAAGTGCTTTTCTTTTACTGGATAGATTTACCTGTGATTTTTTATAGAAAGTTTTATAGACCAGCATGTGAGTGTATTTCGCCGACATTTAGAATGGAGTCTGACACACAATATTCCTATTCAAACCACATGGAACGATTGAGTAGTTTGTGCAGGATTTGCCGTGCAGAGCGAGCAAAAGGCAAAGGAAAGACGGACACTTTAAACTGTGTGTTGATTATGTAGACGATCTTTCTGCTTTTCATGGCATTGACGTATGTACAGATGAAGAAGACAAACATCTGAAGGGAATGTGCAGAGAGCCGCCGGTAACAAGTACACGCAGGACTCAGTCTCTCTGTGAAATAAATTGTCTTGAGACTGATACATTTTAGCCTGCACCGACTGTTCTGTGTTTATCTAATTTACGCCTATCAAAATAGCTATTTGATCACCATTAAGAGTGTTTATTATTTTCACTGTGGGTGTCCCATCCGATTTGTAAGATTTAGTAAAGTGGCCGCCGGGGATTGCTCTTCCGATTTTATAAGATTTAGTGGAATGCTAAAGACAACATCACCTATACAAAGTGTGCAACTGACACTGCCGCTAACCCTGCATATGAACTGTGAATTATTTCGAACATTTTCACTGCCTCCGAAATCAACTACGTTTGGAGATTACGTTAACCCAAGAACTTTCCGTCTGTCTAACACTGGATTTTACCAATGACGCATCATCCCATTTCAGGACCCACTGAGATCGCAAGGTAAATCTATCTGACATTTTGAGTAGTGCATAGCGTAGTGGCTGTATACGATGATCGCTGGCCTGAACCATAATTTTCGCAAAAGTACTTTGCATGAGTTAGAACAGTTGAAAGACGTGTCATTTGCAACCGATTTACGTTGTCTTCACGGTAAACTGGGCGCCGGTTGCCTGTCTTCTAGTCCGTTGCATGCATTGCTCATCTTCATTTTCCTAAGCATGTCTAGTGTCTACAGAAAGCTTATTTTCTTAGCTTTTAAGTGTATGTCTTAAATACAAGATACGTTCAGTACAGCTTAAACAACACGCCGTAAATGACCGGTACCATTAAAATGTATCCCGCGTGGCACACTGTCAGTGCTGAGCGTGTACACAGAGAGCGTGCTCACGTAAAACAGTGACAAGAATAGCGCGACTATAGTTGCACAGCCGTAACAGATTGCGCTCAGCTCTGTGCTGCCAGCAGGCGGTATTAACAGAGGCGACACGCTGCGCGGCTCCTTATCTTACAGCGCGGGCACGCGCGTGCGCCTCAAAACTAAATGGGAGGCCTTGAACAGCCGTGATCCATTGCTTTCATGGCAAGCCTCTTCAGCAGGTCTGCAATATGTGACAGCTGTTTTCTTTACCCATGACTGCAAGTCTTTTGGGTCTGTAGGAGGTGGAGCTGGTGCAGGTATTGAACCTCCTCCCTGTTACCACCATTACTACAGTACTAATAATAAATCTAAGAGCAGTACTGAATTAAAGATGCAATAGTGATTACTTAATAACTCTCTAAAAAGTGTTCTCAGTCTCTCGGCTAATGTAGTGACTTCACAAAGTATTTTCTGAATAGTGTCCCTCACTCAATTTACTTGAGTTCTCAGTTTTTCTTTACCAATACTAATTACTTCTAGTCTTGCAGACCTTTCATTTTCCAAATGCCATAAACGTTCTAGTATTCTTTCTTTTGTTTCACCATCACTTGCTTTACTCCCAAGTTCCCCACTTTCTCTTTGTATGTGAGTATCAAGCTCACCTAATTTGGTTACATTGTCAGTGAGCTCACCTCTAATTGTTTGCAGTGACATGTTCAACCCCATTATTTCTCTCATCAGTAAAGGATGGTCGTTAATTAATAGTGATAATAACTTCATTCATTTGTTCTTTGTAAACGTGGTTTCATGCACTGCTCTTAATCCGATCTCTTAGGGTCGATTTAGACGTGAATTGTGCATTTTGAAGTTGTCTTTCCGACATTTTGCACAGTTGTAGTCTTCCATCTGATGAGCGTTTTTGACTCCTGGGGCATCGCGGATTCCATGGCAACCACACTTGAATATAGTTGATTAAACCCTGCAAGGTTTAGTTTTCTGACCATACCGCACAACCAATTGAAAATATTTTATAATAAATTTACAGAATTTGTTCAGTTTAGACAGAGACTGTTATTTGCATAATTTGCTGCTTGTGCGTTGCTTGTTCATACACATGCATGTTTGCATATTTTCCCTTTAACGTGTGATAGTCAGAATCTTTCGAGATACTTTTGAGCTGCAGTGTTTGCCTACATAGATACCAGATACTTTTGAGCTGCAGTGTTTGCCTACATAGATACCAGATCATTAGCATGTTTTTGGAACTGTTTTCTGCATTTTGCATATGGCCAGGCAAGGTCAAAGGTCGCAATAGTGTTTAAATACCTGTAACGGCCTGCAATACAGTCCACACAACATCTGCTCACACAAGCAGTTCATGCTTGTGTCTCGGGATATGTAAGATGATGTTATGCCTTTCAGATAGCTGCTATTGATCAAGAATGAGGTCAAATAAAGGTTAAAGGCAATACATACTGTGCTTAAAAATTTAACATCGGAATAATCTTGTAAACTATAGAAGCCAGAGATTTAAACTTGACACATGAATAGTTTGAGGTAAGACTTTAACAAAAAAAATGTCATTTTGGCTGACCTTTGGTATCACTTTGGTATCAGTTTCAGCCAACTTAATAAAATTTCAAATACAAAACGATTTCCAAATACCATCGGTAGCTCGCTTGAGCTTGCCCTTAGCACCACGTGAATGTTCTGTGTTTACGTACAGTGTGTGAGTGAATGCGCGTGATTCACGTGAGCGTGCTTGTTGGGTTCAGTTCACGGCTACATTCTGCGCATTGAGTTATATTATAAATATGAGAAATGCGCCATATAAATACCATGTAATAAATAATAAATAAATAACCTTTCTCAAAGGTCAAGGACACAAAGACAAAAACAAAGGACATAATTCACCAGTTTTCTAGTTTGTTCATTTGTTATTTGTAATTACAGTTGTATACATTTGGACCACAGGTTGCTTTGGCGAAGGCATTTCTGTGCATGCTTGTTTTGTGGACTAGTCTGATAGGTCAAGTGAACAAGAGGTCAACACGTACATAATATTGCCTGCTTTCAAACACCCCCACCCGGGTCTGCCCTGGGGGACTTTGGTGGGGTTAGGTATTTTTTAGTTCCCAGGGTCACCCTGGTCAGCCCCACAGGGTGGGTTTTTCTCTCTATTCTGGGGCATGTGTTTTTGTCTACCCTTTGTCCATTCACCTGTATTTGCCTTTTTAAAACTCCCCCTACTGTCTGCACTGCCTGTAGCTCTTGATATTGGATGTGTGTTGCTAAATGGTCTTGGCTTTATTTAGGCCCCATGTGTTAGGTTTATTTAATGTATTTGACCTGCTGGCGACATACATTCAATGTTCTGTTTTTTTTTTTTTTCACAAGCAGTGCAGGCACATCCTGAGAAAGCCTTGTTGCTGTCGGGACGTTAAACAATGTACAATCAATCAAAGCTTTCAAACTCTTAGTGATCTCAGGTATTTTAGCCGAAGTTTTAATCAAATTTTACAAACTAAGATATGTTCATGCATACTACTTTGGGTGATTTAAGCAATGTACAAGATATAAGATATGTTCATGCATACTACTTTGGGTGATTTAAGCAATGTACAATCAATCAAAGCTTTCAAACTCTTAGTGATCTCAGGTATTTTAGAAATGCCTTCGCCAAAGCAACCTGTGGTCCAAATGTATACAACTGTAATTACAAATAATAATAATAATAATAATAATAATACCTTTGGTACCGGTCTCAGGCCACTTTACAAAATTTCAAATACAAGCGATAAAAAAATCTCTGTAACTTCAGTAGCTGACTGGCCCTTCGTTTGTCTTGTACTGTGTTTGTCTTAAATGGCGTAAATCCGCGTTTGTTTCGTGAGTGTGTGTGTTGGGTTTCAGGCGCGGCGCTTTGAGTCGATTTCCCCAAAATTGAGAAAAAGCGCCTATATAATAACGGTATTATTATTATTATTATTATATTTAGGCCCCATGTGTTAGGTTTATTTAATGTATTTGACCTGCTGGCGACATACATTCAATGTTCTGTTTTTTTTTTTTTTCATATACCTATCAGATTGAGAAAATTGAGAAAAAGCGCCTATATAATAACGGTATTATTATTATTATTATTATATTTAGGCCCCATGTGTTAGGTTTATTTAATGTATTTGACCTGCTGGCGACATACATTCAATGTTCTGTTTTTTTTTTTTTTCATATACCTATCAGACTAGTCCACAAAACAAGCATGCACAGAAATGCCTTCGCCAAAGCAACCTGTGGTCCAAATGTATACAACTGTAATTACAAATAATAATAATAATAATAATAATAATACCTTTGGTACCGGTCTCAGGCCACTTTACAAAATTTCAAATACAAGCGATAAAAAAATCTCTGTAACTTCAGTAGCTGACTGGCCCTTCGTTTGTCTTGTACTGTGTTTGTCTTAAATGGCGTAAATCCGCGTTTGTTTCGTGAGTGTGTGTGTTGGGTTTCAGGCGCGGCGCTTTGAGTCGATTTCCCCAAAATTGAGAAAAAGCGCCTATATAATAACGGTATTATTATTATTATTATTATATTTAGGCCCCATGTGTTAGGTTTATTTAATGTATTTGACCTGCTGGCGACATACATTCAATGTTCTGTTTTTTTTTTTTTTCACAAGCAGTGCAGGCACGTCCTGAGAAAGCCTTGTTGCTGTCGGGACGTTAAGCAATGTACAATCAATCAAAGCTTTCAAACTCTTAGTGATCTCAGGTATTTTAGCCGAAGTTTTAATCAAATTTTACAAACTAAGATATGTTCATGCATACTACTTTGGGTGATTTCTCTGAAAGTTCATGGGTCAACATACTGAATCGAAATATCTAAGTGTATACAATGTCTTTTTCCAGGTACCATTGGTAATTGATATCAATGAAACACGTTCAGTGACTTGGCTCATACACATCTTTAAATTGTTCACTGTAGGAGGAATTGCTAGGATAAAAGTTTGCTAATCTCTACTGGTGAGGCCAAGTTCACGTTGGCCATACTTGGTTTTGGTTTGCTTTTGCAAAGTCTCCGGTTCTATTCGACCAGTTTGGTTCAAATATGATGAAATAGCAGATATTAAACACAGAAATGTTTATGTGCAAGAAATGCATCAGTCTGTTTAAGGTCAAGGTTGTGGTGGCCATTTTGTTTTTAATTCATGCATTCTTGTTAGGGCAATATCTTTAGAACCATTGGACCCATATGACTCAAAACTTACAAGGTGATAGTTTTGATAAACAAAAGTTTACTTAACAAATTCAAGCTGTTGTAGTCAAGGTCAAGAGGTCAAGGTGATGGCAGCAATGTTTGTTTTTGGTCTTTTCAAGCGAGATCTTTGATAAATCTATTCCAAACTTGAGATATCTATAAACTATACTAATGGAAATTGTTGTGTGCATGAGTGACGCCATTTCCTTGAAGGTCAAGACCATGGCAGTCGTATTTGTTTCACATTGTGCATTCTTCTTAAGATTATATATACTAATGGTCAAAACTTAAGGGCCACTTTTTATCGCAGACGCACCAACAACACCACACAAATAATGTAACAATACTTGGAATCAGTACTTTGCTAATTTATTCAGTAACAATTTCATTTAAGCTTTGAGTAAATCAAGCAATTGTAACAACAGCAGTACGTCAGAATGTTCACCCACCCCTCATTTGAAAAGTAACACAAGACTGTTCCAGTCAGTAGTGAGTGTTCTCACCGTTTTCAGCCAAGCATTCAATGCAGTGTTGACACATGGAGTTCACCAGGGTTCGGAGAACATGTTGTGGGATCGCTTACCACTCTTGGTGAAGGAACTGAGTCAGCTGGGGGACGCCTTGAGGTGGGGGTGGTTGCTGACTACATGTTGCCCCAGCACATCCCAGAGGTGCTCGATGGGACCCAGATCAGGTGAATGAGCTGGTCACTCCATCCTCATGATACCCCATTGCTCAAGGTACTCATCCACCACACGGGCGCGATGAGGTCGAGCGTTTTCGTCCTGCAGAACAGCATTGTCGCCTATGGCTTGGAGAGCTGGCTGGATGAGGGGCTGCACAATCTCGTCCCGATAGCGCAGTCCAGTCAGGGTGCCTCGGATGACATGGAGCGGGGTCCTGCCTTCCCTGTTGAAGCCTGCCCAGACCATGACTGAGCCTCCTCAGTAGCGATCCACCTCTTGGACGCATCTCTCCATGAACCGCTCGCCCTGGCGTCTCTAGACCCTCACCCTGCCGTCGTTGAAGGACACAGTGAACCGTGACATCAGTAAACAGAACCTGAGTCCACTGGAATCTGTTCCACCTCACATGTTGACGACACCAGGCAACCCGGGCTCTGCAATGAGCTAAAGTGAGGGGTATTCTCACTGCTGCTCTGCATGAAGCCAGGCCAATTTTGCGCAGACGTCGGCAGACTGTGCTTCTGCTGACGTTAACGTTGGCAGCTTGCATCAGTTGACGTCGCAGAGTGGTTGACTTGACAGTTCGGTCGCGCAGAGCCGCCACACAGAGATATCTGTCCTCCCATCTGCTGGTGCAGCCCGGGCGTCCTGAGCAGGGTCGTCGTTCTGCCCTTCCAGTTTCTTGGAATCGTGCCAGCAGCCTCTGGATCACTGAATGGGACACCCCAAGACGTCTCCCAACTTCTCGTCCGCAAATTCCATCCTACAGCCATGCTAGTGCCCGGCCTTGATCTACTGGCGTTAGGCTTCGTCGTGGTGGCATGGTTAGGAAAGTGACAATTATGCCCCTACTGTACCGGTATTTGTAGCGAAAGCGAAGTGCTCAGTGTTCATGACTGACCCCTTTAGCACGTGCATCACGACTTTACCAAGTTTTCCCACCTGCCTGCCTTTGGTGCGCTTGCCAATATCGCACAGCTTTTCACAAAAACTGACGATGTTTCATGTGCATTTGACACGTTCGTGCAAATTATAGAGTTCACTATGACACATTGGCACATCTGCGAGGCATTTTTCAAAAGGAGATATAATTTCAACATCGGAATCAAAAGTCAAAGACAAAAGGTAGAGACCCTTGACAGCGAAGTCAGCTCTCATATAGAAGGGACTTTGTGGGTTATGGTTCGTCCCATCTTGTTTTCCTTTGCTACGCAGGAGAGTTCCCCGTCCCCACCATATCAATAGAATTACATCTGCCTACTCAGATGGATTGTGTAAGGAAGGGTACAAAAGTCTAAGTTAAAGTAAGGCAACGCTGAGAACCTGGTTCGTTGTATCGGCGAAGGCCTGCCCTAGAGCAGGTCGCATAAGGTGCCCATTATGTTTGATTTTTTCTCAAAGTTTCTTTGTTTCTGGTGACATATGAATGAAACTTCAGGTATTCCTCAAGCATGTATATCTTCATAACATGACCATAACAAATAAGTTGTAAACAAACAAGCAAACAAACACAAACAAAGTGAATATCCTGATCCTTCGGAAATGGGCGACTAAGGCGCCCATACCATTATAGAGGCCTTGTACATTGTAATTATTCCTCACCGTATGACCCTGGGCGCTTTAGGCACCTATACAGTAACAGTAGCACTTGCAGTCAGATTTAACTTGGATATGTTTGACATCGTACAGTATATGGTGCAATGGTCTCTGTTTATTCGACCGGCTGTTTACACGAGCGACGCAACTTATGGATCGCACTTATAAAAGCCAACAAACAAACAAACCAAAAACCTGCATTTTATAATATGCAAACATATCAGCCCGCACTCAGTTTCCTACGCGTTTGCCTTTCCTATACGCAAATAGTTTTTTTTTTTTAATTTTTAATATAAATATTTAGAACGAAATGCGGTGTAAGCATTACCGGCTAAACTCTGGCGGAAATGATGAATACTTTCCATTAGAGTCTATGAACATGAAAATGTTTGGTAACACTGAACACGGTCAAGATCGGTGATGGAAGGAGGTATTTACCTGTATCGTCATCTCCTGCCATTTATCAAAGACAGACCGTCACAGTAACTGTCATGGTCTTTTATCCCGAGGTTTCCTTTCAGCACTAAATAAACACATCATCTATTGATTAGACCAAGTTGCTTTTTTGCGTTTCTGAACTCCGTCACTGAGCTGGGGGCCCTTAAGAGATAGATAATGTGGGTCTCCCACCCCACCCCTCCCCCAAACAATTGATTTATTCTAATTAACATGGTAATTAAGCAAGCCCACGTCAACAAAGACACCCAATACCTTTATTACCTAGCCATTTTAGTTCCACTCCAGAAATCATTCAAGCTACGTTTTTTGATCAGCTACCAACCCGCGATTATTAAGCCAGATCCCCCATCCCCCCTAAATAATTAATGCTGCCATTGACTGCTTTAAACAAAGACTAATTAATCTATCAATGATCACAGTGAGATTATATTTTGAATACGATTGTACACAACACTCCCTTCACAGCGCGCCGTGTGTGTTTGGTGTCTTCACTTTGCTTTTACAGGACACAAAGAGGACACACACCTTGGCTGAGAGGTGTTTACGCGGCTGTTATTAAAAAACAAACAAGGCTGCCAAACCCCGCCTATTCAAAGTGTCGAGTATGTTAAAGTTAGGAATGTGGTAAGATAGTATGCGACACACGCGGCATACATTGTACAGGCACACGTAACATGTGCCGTACAGACATACGCGACTTATGCGGCACACACAGCAAGAGAAAACAAAAGCTAATTAAACTACCGGCGATTACAACACAGTCAGTATAAAGTACAAGTCAAGCCGTCACACATCACCGGTTTTATAACACACAAGGCCCAGTCAGAGTATTATGAACAGACAGCTGTCTAATTTTGGCACAGCATAGGCGAAAAAAAATTTCGCGCCCTGTTCAGTCACGCAGTAAAGATCATTCTCTATTTTAAGACAGTCACCCAATGGCCCAATCTGTCCCCGCAAGGCCCATTTTGTCCCCTGAAGGCCGTTTTGGTCCCCATCAAAACAAGGGGGACAGTTTTGCATTCTAGAATGTTCTAAAGCACGTGTTTGCTGTTGTAATCGTCCCATAAATAGCGTACATGACGTAGTTGGCTACACGTCAGCATTTGCTGATTCACAGCTCCAGTAACCTGTTCCCACGAAAGGGACCTTAAGTCGCTTTTGACCGAATGGAGCTACAGACCAAAAAGTGTGCAGGGGGTCATCTTGGATTAGTTCGAGTGATCAACTTTAAATGCTTGTTTCTCACTTAATAACCAATCTACAACAATAGTCTGTACATCAAATTAATTGGTTTTGATAGTAGATTGTAATGGTGTAAATATTTCAAAACTCAAAATTTCCGACTTATGGTCCCTTTTGTGGGAACAGGTCACCTGGTAACTGTTACCTGTACATACTATAGTATAGAGGTATAAAGTCGACTCACAGCCTAGGATGTTCCAAATGACGTGTTTGCTTATGAAATCGTTTGCAATACTGCAGGTATAAAAGTAAACCAACAGCCAATAATCATTCTTTCCCGATTACATCCGTACCAGTAGGACAGTAAGCAGGGCCAAACGATAGCCAGGCATAAATGGCGAGCCACCAAAACGAATATGTTGAGAAAATGGAGATTGGTGAAAAAACGTACACTCAAGCTTTTTTAGACGAGCTGACAAAAGACGAGACTCTTGCAAAAAGTCGCCTACGCTTAGACTTAGCAAGAGCGAAAAATAGAAAGGAAAATTGCTTTCAAAACATGAAAAAGACAAAAAAGAGAATTAAAATTATGGTTGAAAAGCTACGTGAGCAACAATCATCGTTTGACGCAGCGGTAGCTGACATACAGAGGCTAAAAGGTCTCCTTAAAGAAGAAAAAAGTGGCTAAGGTAGTGCCTTTTCTACACGTTTTTTATTGGCACACCCTGCGGGGGAGCCATAAATACCTTCTAGGTATTCTGATGAGACCTAACAGGTCGAAATGGCTCACAGGTGAGTACTTTAATTTTTATTATAGTTTGTTAACCTGCCGCTAGCAAATTGCTGTACTGTGTTTACTTTCGTTGCCATAAGATAGGCATAGTGTTATTAGAGAACTCACTTTTTATTTCAGAAATAGAAAGATTGGTACTCCCAAGACATACCTTTTTTTAATTTCAGAGAAACAAATAGTAAGACTTCTAAGGCAGCCTCCAATTTTTTTTTTACTGATTTCATATCTAAACATCAAACACAGTGTCTCATATTAACCACAATGCATTTCTAGAGATTAATTATGTCTTCTTTTATAAAGATAAACATCCTATGGATAAAAAATACAAGTACATGATAAGGTAACCTATAAGTTACTTGCAACTGACAATTAGTTTTTAAGTTACCTCCTCAAGTTTTTATAAGTTAGTTGGCATAAGATCTTTAAAGTGACTTAAAACCAGTTCTTATAAGAACCTAAACATAAGAACTTACAACTTTTTGGACCCAAGTCACAACTTACTTGGACAGAATTTCCAAGTTACAAGGACAACAAGAAAACTTTTTTTTCTCAGTAGTACTCTGGTGGTGGGGCTGATGGCGTCAAATGAGCAGGCATAAAAGGCATGACATCTCTTTGTGAAGAGTATTTCAGAATTAATGAATGATTACCAAAACTGATCTTTACTTGCCTAACAGTCCGTAAACTTTTTTCATAGTTTCTTCTACGCCTATTTTCTTTCCTTCCTCTAAAAAAGATTGCTTTAGCTCTTCAACATTCGCGGGTTGACTACGCATCTTATTCTGTATTTCAGACTTTTGTTGTTTATAGTTGGCCAAATCATCCTGGACTCTTTTAAATTCGTGATCGTCAATTTCATTATCTTCCAAAGATTTACTAATAATAAGTTTCATACTCGTCAGCTTAGCTGCTGCGAGCGTACTTAATGCTTCATGCTTCTGCAACTTAGTATAAAATTTTTTGTTAAGGGCTTCCATACCAAAGCATGCCAGGCTTGTGGCAAGGCCAACAGCTTCAACAGCAATTCCTACGACACTTCCCACCCCCGTTGCAAACAGAGTTATACCTCCTACAGATAATCCGGCCGAAACCACCCCCATGGCCATTGATGTGTTGTGTACAGAATTGAAAACCGTATTGTAACGGCGTTTACACCTCGAGTATTTTGCTTGTTCTTCTTCCAAATACTTCAACGCTTCTGTAATATTCATTAAACGGAATGAATCTGCCTTTAATGTTTTATCACGCTCAATAGGCTCAAGCTGCTCAGGTGGTATTTGTGGATACAAGTTCACCATTTTTTATGACAAATTTTTTTTTAATCAGCAATTACATTTTGCAACTCTTCAAAGGTATACAATTTGCTGGCATAATAAAATGCAACAAGATCAATGTGTTCAAGGTTTATGTAACTCAGACGAACAAAAGTTGTTTTGTCAACCACCACCTTGACAGCTGGAACACTGCTCGAAACATTAATAACATCATTATTTTTTGTAATAGCAATAAAGCTATGGGCAGTGGGCAGATGTTCACATCTGCACGGGACATAGACGACCCCGCCCTCCACGAGTCGCCTGCTGCCTTGCAGGCCTGGCCGCTTGGCTGCGGAAAGGCTAAGGGAGGAAACCCCTGACATCAAAGCCCCCGTGTCTCCGGGGAAGGCTTTTGAGCCAGAGACTAGGACAAGGACAGTCTGATATAAAACCTACGACCCGAGGACCTCGATGCCATCGTCCCAGCTTGCTAGGCCATGGCAGATGAACCAAGGGTTTAAAGGGTGGGGCCAGTACTGCGCACACTGCACTCCACCAAAAAGCTCCACCGCGCAGGCTTTAGGAAACGTCCACGGACCATGACACTCCTGCAGACGTCGTGGGCAACCCCTATAAAATCTTCGTTCGCGAAGTCAAGCCAAGAGAGCAATAAAGACCTTTGTTGATTATGTCACTGTGTCATTCCATGTAAGTTTAATTCCCTGTGCTATATCTGCCTCTTTTGCAGTAGTTACAGATCTCAAGATAATTTCAAATACTATTGTCGCGTCTCTTGCGATAAGAAAGTTTATTGGTGCAAACACGACCTTCGCATCAGACCTACCCTTCCTATGTGTAAGAAGATACCGCCGTCTCTCATAATTTTCAACTTTCAGTTTATCTCTGCTATTGTCATCTAAAGCAAAGCTTGGAACAAGGCTTACAATCAGCGGCCCAGAGTTAACAACTTTCCTAAACACTAAGGCGCCTTCGTCATCAGTGTATACATAAGGACTAATAAATTCCAACTTTATGTCCCAGTCAATTGTTGGCGGTGGTGCAGGCACAAGCGAAACCACCCACTTATTTCCCACATGTATTAAGTTGTAGGGCACATTATTTACTGGAACAGGAACAGTAACATCACGCAGCTGACCAAGTTTAGGTATAGGTCTCTCTGTTCCATCCTTCATGTCATCAATTACTTTTCGCTTGTACATGCCAGTTGAATCAAGTTCAAAACCATATAGCTCGCCGATTTCCCCCTCCTTCTCAAAATCCTGTACGTCTGCCAAATCTTTCAACTCTGTAACCGGACATGCAACTGGTATGATTCTAGGCTTTGGACCAAGACCACTCATTTTTATAAACAAAAATAAAATTATTTAACTTCTAACACTACACTAAAATCATGCATAAGAACTGGTTTGTCATCCTGATTAGTTACAGATATACTCAGTGACTCAAAGAAACTGGAACCTAATTTCTTAAACTGCAAATTAGGAAGTCTAACAACTACACTTTCACAATACGGAGCAGTTCCAGTAGGTAAGCATCTCAACAAAGTTGAAGGCTTTCCATTGTGAACATTCTCAGATGTGTTTAGTTCTTTCAAATAAACATTTAGCACTGTGTGTACTGACAAATTGACAGGACGTTTTCCAGTTATTTTAAGTTTTTTTGTCTTCATTGTTATAATACCAAACATAGCTTCATCTAAATCATCTGATCTCCACCAATCTTCGTCAATATAAAATCCAAGTAAATATGCAAATCTATCTGAAATTTTTAACCAATCTTGTTTCAGAAATTCTAATGTAACAAGTAGGTTAGCTGGATTTAAAGTTGCTTTAATTTTAAAATTACTTTGAAACCATTCAGCTATAGTACAAAAGTCATAATACCCAGGTGGTATAGCTTCAGTCTTACCATCAAAAATTACTTTATTATATATATCATCTGTTACATTAAACTGTATAGAACATTTCATGGATAGCTGCAGCCTTGCTACCATCACGATTATCAATCCCATTAGTTAACCACACTGGTTTGCTAGTGTCAAGATTTGTTAAGGTAATAAACATTTTTATTATCTCATATAAAAAAAGGATGGAATTTAAATCACCAATTATTACCACAACAAACGCATTTCAATTTAATGTGGATGCCAAATATAATGTTGCACCTACTTATGAACAGAAAATAATTCAACTAAACCAGCTTGACATAGCTGTGTCTGAACAAGATTTATTCCAAGTCAAAGTACCAAATCCGTTTGATCATTACCTAAACCCTCCAATTACAGATGACTCTACTGCAAGAAAGTGGTCTTCAAGCCCACTACAGATGTTTCAAAACCAACTTAACTTTGCTATACTATGCTCAACTACAGGCTGTGGCGTTTCTTTTACAGACCATTTGAATCACCCAAACAAACTGATTAAGTCTGTCTATCGTTTCCACATGTATTACCAGCTTAGAAGAATACTGTCAGAACTGCATACCCCACTGCCCACTGAATCCAGTTTTAATCAGTTTAACAATCCCATGGATTTGAAAGCATTTGAACGGATCTGTAATGAATTTAACATCAGTACAAAGTATGACTTTACACAAAAACTTGATGATCACAAAGGCATGGGAACATTGTATTATGCTATGAGTCACAGACAATACCCTCAAGATTATTACCCTGGTTACACTTCATTCTCATCAAAATCTGAAGTGTGGTTAGGCTCAATTGAACAGAAACAGTCTAATGCCTGGACCACATTTGTCTTAGATAAGAGTGACGGATTTACTCAAGCAGGAGTCGAACGCATAAATGAGTCTATCAGAACATATGTGTGGTGTATTCTAGGAGCACAAGCTCAAACAAAATCAAACATTTTGAATGGAAGTGGAAAGTTTGATTCACAAAAACAGTTTCTCGCTAATCTTGAAGATTCAGTAAATTCATCAGTTGATCTCCCATCTAGCATACAACGTTACCAAGACGTTCTCAGATATGCTAGATCAAAAGTTGACTTTGTAGTTGGTATTGGGTTATACATGTTGCCATCAGACCTTCAACTTCAAATGGGGACAATAACAAATTATAATAATGAAATAGTTGTTGCAGGTGTTGGTCAAAAATTAGGACTCAATCAATCTGTAAACTTGGGAGCAACAACCACACATGTACAGACATTAAAATCATTACAGACGGTAACACCCCCGGCCCCGGCACCAGTAACATCATCACCTGTACAGACAGTAACAGCTCCAGCTTTGACACCGGTACCCATAACGATAACACCAACACCAATCCTTGACACACATGAGTCAGAGAGAACAGCATTGGTAATAGGTCTCACTGGAGTAGGGGTATTACTTCTTTACCTGTTTCATTAAATAACCCACCATCAACCCTCCTACTCCCGGGTCTGCCCTGGGGGACTTGGGTGGGGTTAGGTATTTTTTAGTTCCCAGGGTCACCTTGGTCAGCCCCACAGGGTGGGTTTTTCTCTCTATTCTGGGGCATGTGTTTCTGTCTACCCTTTGTCCATTCACCTGTATTTGCCTTTTTAAAACTCTCCCTACTGTCTGCACTGCCTGTAGCTCTTGATATTGGATGTGTGTTGCTAAATGGTCTTAGCTTTATTTAGGCCCCATGTGTTAGGTTTATTTAATGTATCTGACCGGCTGGCGACATACATTCAATGTTCTGTTTCTTTTTTTTTTCTTTTTTTTCTTTTTTTTCACATGCAGTGCAGGCACGTCCTGAGAAAGCCTTGTTGCTGTCGGGACGTTAAGCAATGTACAATCAATCAATCAATCAACCCTCCTACTGTAACCAAAAAGACCCCACCCGGGTCTGCCCTGGGGGACTTGGGTGGGGTTAGGTACTTTTTAGTTCCCAGGGTCACCCTGGTCAGCCCCACAGGGTGAGTTTTTCTCTCTATTCTGGGGCATGTGTTTCTGTCTACCCGAGGTCCATTCACCTGTATTTGCCTTTTTAAAACTCTCCCTACTGTCTGCACTGCCTGTAGCTCTTGATATTGGATGTGTGTTGCTAAATGGTCTTAGCTTTATTTAGGCCCCATGTGTTAGGTTTATTTAATGTATTTGACCGGCTGGCGACATACATTCAATGTTCTGTTTATTTTTTATTTTTCACAAGCAGTGCAGGCACGTCCTGAGAAAGCCTTGTTGCTGTCGGGACGCTAAGCAATGTACAATCATGTAACCAAAAAGACCCACACATGCTCTGCCATAAACCCTACTGCCTTCGCTGCAGTACTAATCAACCAACTGACAACCGTGCCTATAATGCCAGGCAACGCGTCTACTGCTTTCAGAGCCAATTTCTTAAGCAAGTCTGATATGTGAGACAGTTGTTTCTTTACCCACGACTGTAAGTCTTTTGGATCTGTGGGGACTTGGGTTGGTGGACCAGGGGTTGGTGGTGCTGGAGGTGGAGAACCACCCCCGGAGACAGCCAACACAACTGTACTGATAATAAACCCCAGAGCTGTAATTAAACTGGCAATTGTGATACCCTGTTCTCTGAAAAGTGTTTTAAGTCTCTCAGCCAGAGTAGTGTCTTCGTGAAGTATTTTTTGAATAGTTTCTCTAATCCTGTTGACTTGTGTTTTCAGTTTTTGTCTCCCAATTCTAATCGCTTCTAACCTTCCTGATCTTTCTATCTGCAAATCATTTAATCTGTGTTGAATTCTTTCTTTCATTTCTGTGTCAAGATTCTCATTGTCTGCTGTAGCCAGTTTTTCTTTTTCACGTTCTATGTGTTTATCAAGCTCACCTAGTTTGGCTAAATTATTTACCATCTCACCTCTTATTGTCTGCAGTGATTTATCCAAACCCATAATCTCCCTCATTGACAAAGGTGGATCATCTATTGTTTTCATAACATCATTTATTTGTCCTTCAGTAAATGAAGTTTCTTGTATCACTGTGTTTGCTATTTCTGGTAGGCTTGTTATTGGTGCCATTTCAATCTCTTGCCCCGTTGGCAACTTTGTTTGCGTGTCGTGAAGCACACTAACAAGTCTTGGGGGAACAGGAGACCCTCCAATACCAAGGTATCTTGCCAACCCAGAGTTACCACCGACTTCACCTTTAATTGTACTTAAAGCTCTAAACTTAGAAGGATTATTTTTATGTGTTAGATTTATTTTCCCTCTGTCTGTATTTACAAATAAGTGTCCTTTATCATATTCAAACTGATTAGGATCTATTACATCTGGGTGGACACCAACACTGTCATAAAATGAGTTTACTTTGTCTTTTAATAGTTCGTGATACATACTAGAACTAGTTACCATTCCAGTCATATCTGTTGCACCAGTATCATAGTCATTCATGTCATCCATTTCAAAATCTTCATGATTAAATCCTCCCGCTGCCATTGTTTTATTAATTTATTATTTTTTATTGTGCATAATAAAAATGACACAGTCTTACGGATCAAAGTTAGACCCATACAGAAAACTACGTGAGCCCCTGGGTGTTAAGGGCATTCGACAAACAATAGTCATCACAAACAATCCAAGTACCATAGACCAGAACCAAACACTTACAGTCAAGTTTCCAAACCTAGGACCCAGTGACGTTATTGTTCCTGGCACTGCACGCCTTGCTTTTAATATTGAACTATCATCAGACGCAGACGTGGACAGAACACTAGTTAACAATATTGGCAGAGCAATTGTTAGAACTATTAAAGTAAAACTTGAAGGACAGGAAGTGTTTAGTCTTGATGACTCAGATGTATTCTACTGTTACAAAGACCTTTGGCTAACAAGAGAAGAACGAGAAGACCGTATTTACCAAGGCATACAGCCAGATAATGTTGGTAAACTTCGAATCGACGCCGGAGATAAAGTAACTAATACAGCCATGGATGTTATAATGGCCGAAACATATGGATCCAGATTCTACATTCCACTTGAGTTTGAAATCCTAACAGCTCATCTGCCTTATTATCAAGGGGCACTGAATGACCGTCTGAGTTTTGAACTAACCTTCAATGACTACTCCAAAGTTATTAAATCATCTGATCTTAGTGCAACATATAAGATCTCTAACATTTCCTTGGAATATGAAATTGTCACACACACTGAACTAGCCAGACTCATACAAAACCAGTATCAGTCAAGACTACCAATTTATTATGACAGGGTGATTAGACATTGTTTAATACCCAAAGACAAAAGCGACCCAATGTGGAACATAAACTTAAACACGCCTGCTAGGTCACTGAAAGGTATTTTTATGTTGTTTATTGAACCAGCGGCTCCATACAAACGGGATTCAGAAAAATTCTACAATCCTAAGATTACACATTTGTCCTGTACAATCGAAGGCCGTCCTAATCAAGTGTACGCATCTGGAATGTTACCATACCAGCACTACGATGAGATCACAAAGTATTTTGCAGGAGGAAGGATTAGAGATAAACCAGCAAACATTGCGTGCAAAGATCTACATCTGTATGACGTTAGGATTGGTCAATACCTGACAAACAAGTATGCACTGTGGTTAGACCTGCGTAGTACAGATGATGACTATCTTCATGGGTCAGGACGAACTGTTGAGAATGGTAGTGATGGGATTACAATTCAGATACAAAAGAAGGTTGAAACTGCTGCAGCCATAAATATATATTTGTACCTGATATATGACGCACAACTCAATATTGCAGAAAGCAGACTGAGTGGACACATATATTAAAATTATATTGTGTATTAAAATGAACCGGGGCTTAATGACACTCGATCCACACTGTGGCTTATTTGTTGGTGCCACAGGGTGTGGGAAAACTGAATTTGTACTTAACCTCTTACAAACAAGATACATCCACCACTTTGAAAACATTGTAATATTTTGTCCAACAATCAAACACAACAAAGCTTATCACAACCATTTATTCATTTGGACTGACAGCAACATATACTTAGTCGACCCTGAGAAAAAACTGAATGACTACCTGCAGTATTTTTACAAACAATTTGAAGGACACCCAACCCTGTTTATTGTTGATGACTGCTCTGCAGAGAAAGATATTGTTAAGAAGAGAAACACTCTAGCAGAACTTGCCTTTAGTGGCAGACACGCAAATGTAAGTGTATGGATTCTCACTCAGAAATATAATGCTGTACTGAAAGATTTTCGAGAACAGTTAAAGTTTATCTGTTTGTTTTACTGTAAGGATCGTGACAGCTTTGAAGACTGTCTCAGAGAGAATGATGTCATCCCAAATAAGCATGAACGGGATGATGTAAAAAATAAACTGAAATCAACTAAGCATCTAAAGCTCATTTTAAAGACAGATCAGCCCACAGGGTATGGGTTAGTAAATTAATTTATACTTTTAGTTTGTCTATAAAAATGACAGACGGACAAAAGGAGCAAAATTGGCCTATTGGTGAAATCATTGATATTACATATTGCTTTAAAGATGTTAAATATGTAAGCCAGCTTTATAATAAAGAGTCACCAGATAATTTTTTTATGTTACCAGCAACACTGTATATGACTGGTAATATAACTTTAAGTGTTGATAATCCATTTATAAAAAGAATAACTGTTGATATTAAGACACAGTCATTTACTGTTAATGAATATTTAAGTGGTTGGTTTGCTAAATTGTGTAGTGATTTAGCAAAAGAACTATATAAAATAAATTTATATTTTAACGTTGTTACATTTAATAAAATGGTATTGCACATACAAAACCAATAATGATGATTGAGTCAGTGTGTAAACAAATCTGTTTTGTAGGAGTTACAGTCAATAAAGTGCCATTTTCATTATATAATTTTCTATTTATTTTTTTGTCGGACAAATAAAAAAGATGGACAACCATCAAAGATTAAGAAACGTGTTTCACACAACTGACTTACCTATATCTAATATTTACAATGTCTATGAATCAATAGAAAGATCTTTTTTAGTCATACAAAATAACCTTCTTTCTGATAGTGTAAAGATTCAGATTGTTGCAAAAATAGAATTTGCCAGAGATGTTGGTGAAGTTATTGTAACGTATATCTCGACAAGGCAGCACACAGTTAATTCGAGAAGAGAACTAGAGAAAGTGTTTAGAGAAAGATTGTTACCAGACTTCCATGAAGCAATTGACAGAGCAGAAATGCAAGGGTCTGGCTGGCATGAAGGCCTTGTACATGAACTACAACTGAAGCAGTCAAGATATCATCCTATACTAGGTAAATCATGGATACCACTTCCAACTGAGGTTGCAAACAAAAAGGCTGTAGTCAATATTCAAAACAATGATAATTTATGTTTTATGTGGTGTGTGCTTGCTAAACTTCATTTTGTAAAAGCAAAACCTGATCGTGTATCTAACTATACCAAATTTGTAAACGAACTCAACTTCAGTGGCATTGAGTTCCCTGTTAAAATAGAGGAAGTTTGAAAAACTAAATCCTGGTATATCTGTGAATGTGTTTGTGTGGGAAAATGAATCTGAGAATAAGTTACAGCCAATTAGAGTATCTCCAATTGCCCCAACCTATGGGCAGCCAGAAGATAAACATGTTGACATGTTATTAATCGGCCCTGCCGGTAATGACAATAACTTTCACTACACAATTATCAGAAATATGTCACGTCTAATTCATGGGCATACAACAAAACACAAGGGCAAACAGGAAGTGTGCAAGAGATGTTTACAAAGATTTTCCTCCATAAAATTAGCAGACAAACATGTTTTACATTGTAGGTCAGCTGATGACATACAAACTGTACTTAAGTATCCAGATCCTGGTAGTCAAGTGTATTTTAAGAACTATGGGAATCAGCAAAAGCTGCCGTTTGTAGTGTATGCTGATTTTGAATCACTGGTTGTACCGTATGAAGGTCCTGTTCCAGAGTCATTACCAAAGACTATAAAATTGAGTGACCAAGTGGTGTGTTCTTTTGGATACATTTTTGTTAGGTCAGACGGTCTTCATTCAGAACCTGTTATCTACAGGGGTGAAAATGCAGCATGCCTGTTTTTAACAGAAATGAGACAACTGTATAGTCAGGTAGTACAATATCTCACAACATGTCAGATGCCTTTGGTGATGACAGAAGAAGACAAACTAAAATTTGATACAGCAGAGACGTGTTGGATTTGTGAACAGCCTCTGGGAGGTGATAAAGTTCGTGACCACGATCACATAACTGGGCGTTACAGAGGTGCTGCACATAACAATTGTAACTTATTATTAAAAACAGATCCTAAGACATATAAGTTACCAATCTTTTTTCACAATCTGAAGGGATATGATTCACACATCATCATGCAGGCTGTTGATGAGTCTTACAGAAAAATTAGTTGCATTGCCCAGACAACTGAGAAGTACTTGACTTTTAGATTGGACAAATTAGCATTTTATGACTCCATGCAACATTTGTCTTTAGGTCTTGCTAGTCTGGCAGAAGGACTGAGTGAGTATCCAATAACAAGTAAATATTTTGAGCCGGACTTGATTAAAAAAGGTGTTTATCCATATGAGTACATCAGTGACTGGGTAGTTTTTGAGGAAAGGAGACTGCCTCCAAAAGAGAAATTTTATTCTACACTAACTGGTAAAGGTATTTCTGACTCTGAATACCAGCATGCACTTGATGCGTGGGATAAATTAGGGTGTCAGACAATTGGTGATTACCACGATCAGTACTTGAAAGCTGACGTTTGCTTGCTAGCAGATGTATTTGAAAGTTATCGTGAAAAGGGTTTGTTGCACTACAGTCTTGACCCTGCTTGCTACATAACTAGTCCTGGCATGACATGGGATGCATTTTTGAAATCCAGTAAAATATCTATAGACCTGTTGTCTGATAGTAGGATAGGTGAAATGGTGGAACGTGGATTGTGGGGCGGCATTAGTATAGCCACAAACAATTATGCCAAAGCCAACAACAAATATCTTGATGGTCATGGTGACCTTGACCTGGGGTTTAACCCCTCAAGGTCAAGGTCATTCATTACCTACGTGGATGCGAACAATTTGTATGGCTGGACATAATGAAGAACGCAACCCTGCGTGCAAGAGATGGCAACACTGCATTTGTCAAAGACTTCATTAAGCTTATGAACAATGCTTGTTTTGGCAAGACGATGGAAAATCCTCATCACCGCAAAGATGTGAGACTAGTAACAACTAAATTGGGTGCAATTAAACTTACAGGTAAGCCACAGTACACAGGGTACAAAGAGTTTCATTCGTCATTGTATGCAGTGTCACTCAAAAAAAAGATTGTCAAACTGGACAAGCCAGTATTCATTGGTATGGCAATTCTTGAGTTGTCAAAACTGTTGATGCTTGAATTTTATTATGATTACTTCAAACCAAAGTATCCTGACTGCCGTCTGTTATACACTGACACTGACTCTATGATCATTGACGTGTGTACTGAAGACTTTTATGAAGACATGAAAACAGAGTTACACATGTATGACACGTCTGATTACCCTAAAGACCACCCGCTGTTCAGCACACAAAACAAGAAAGTGCCTGGTAAGTTTAAGGATGAACTAAATGGTGTGCCAATAGTTGAGTACGTTGGACTGAGATCCAAAATGTATTCTATACTGCACCAGAAGGGTAGTCAGTCAAAAGCCAAAGGTATCAAGAAAACAGCGATAAAAAATAAAGATATTCGTCATGAATATTACAAGCAAGTGTTAGATGGTGCATTAATGCCTGATTATCCAAACAAGTCACTGAGATCAAACAAACATAATCTTGAAATGATCCAAACACATAAGAAGTCTCTGTCAGTTGGAGACACAAAACGAGTGTTTCATAGTAAGGAAAAAGCTTATGCACCTGGTCATTACAGACTCAAGTTATCTGAAGAAATAGCTGACGAACTGGTTGATGAATTAATTGATGAGTTAGTTACTGAAATGAGTAACGGTGTCTGGGGGAATAATCTGTAATTCTTCTCTGACAAATGCCCTCTTTGGTGCAGGCTCATACAGATAATATATTGTTGCATTAGCTGAAGGAACTATTTTTTTTATATTATGAACAGATGTAGACCAAATTGGATCAGTTGCCCTACGTCTAACGTCATTTTCAGCCTCACCAGGTTGATACAAATATCTCACCTGTTTTGTAAATAAGTTAGTGTCTGGAGGTGTTATTGCTTTTATTTCTGACGGTATTGTTTTCAATTTAATAGAATCAACAGGTTTAGGGTGACCATCATTATTCATTGCTTTTATCACAGAAGGTAATCTTTTAACCCACTCAGTGTTACGTGCGTCATGCATGAGTTCCTTAGAATACTGATAGCTAAAAAGTCTCTCCGATAATTGCTTGTTAAAGTTTTCAACAATTGCCTGTGATCTATGCAAGCCTGGAATACCGCGTCTAACCAGTGCGCCATGCTTTGCAAATAATTGATTAACAGCCCCTTTAAATTCACTCCCATCATCAACCTGCACAAGCCTAGGGTATTTTAAAGGACCTCGACTATATATTTTTGATAATGCAGTGGCCACTGTTACAGCTTTTTTGTCAGTTATGGGTTCTGCATCCTTATACCTTGAAGCTATGTCAACAACAGTTAATGCATACTTGTATCGTTTCTTTCTTATTGTGTCATGCGAAAGAAACAGGAGGTCCATTTGGTGTGTGTCATTAGGTGATGTGTTTTCAAAATGAGGCCTTGTTATTTTTCTTGGAGCAGGAAGATATATTTGCCAAATTGCCTGTTTTTTAAGCCACTGTTTTATTTGGTTAACATCTCCACCCACAGCAGCATGTAATTTTTTTATTGCAGTATTCCCTTTCCAGTAGCCAATTGGGGAGTAATATATTTTTGATAGTTTAGCGTCTGCCATTTTTTTTAGCAATATAAACAAATATACTAATGTCATTCCTACTAGAACAAATATTATTTCTCCATTTCTTTGTTCTGAGCTTGGTTGGTAATAGTCGCTAAGTTTTGGTTGAGGAATAGATATGTCTTCACCAGTTACAAGATAGTATTCTTTGATCGCGTCATCAACATTTGAAAATGTATGCTGTGCATGACCCTCAAGTTTTAGTTTTTCATTAATAAAATCCAGTTTTTCTATTCTTTGCTTCTCATAATCTTGTTGAGCTTGAGCTAGTTTTTCAGATGCCTCATTGTGGCGCTTCATTTCTTCTGCTGATTCTTCTTTACTCACTTTTGAAAAGAAATAGTTTGACCCACTAAAAGCTAATGCATTTATAACTGCACCGCCAATCATAACAGCTATAGTTGCCATATTTTTTATTTACTTAGAAATATTTTCTGGAATAATTCCTTGCTTGACTAGAAAATCTTTTGTTGCAATCGATGCTGTTATAACAACTACTAGCTTAGCACTGTCTTCGAAGTCTAATTTACTAAGGTCTGCTGATTTCATTTTGAGTAGACTTTTTCCCAGCATAGAATATGCTACTGCTAGTCCACTTATTACAGCGGAGTGATAGACAAGGTTCATTAAGTTCTTTGTGTCGCTCATTTTCTTATGCTACAAAAATTAAAATAATAATAAATTTATTACTGCATGTAAAATGGGTCCAAAGGTTTTGAAACTGCTGGTAATGTGGAGACTTCTTCATTTGTTTTTGGAGTGTTTGATTTTTTGGACACTGTTCGAGTGTTTGGTTTGTATTTTTTATATAATTGGTAACCTACGTAACCAAATCCGACAACAAATCCAGCAACTATATAATTTGTTGTTGTTTTAGTTGTTTTTTTATCACTTTGTGGGGTATGTGTTGGTTCTAATGGTAGTGTCACTGATGATGTTACGTCAGTCTTTTCTGTTAATGCTTGAAGCTGTAATTTCTTTTGTCTGTTATATTCAGCTAATCTTTTCTCAGCCTCTATTCGACCTGGACTTTTAGTCTTAGTCACTGTTTGAACCTGTGTCAAGACATGGCTCTGTTGTGGAGTCGTCTCGTCCATTTTCTTCTAATTTAAAATTTATTTTAGAAAAATCAATATGACTACTAGTAACAAGTAAGGTTACAGCAGGTGCAAGGTAATTCCCAAACTTGTAAAACATAAGGCATGCTAATTTACCTATTGAACTTGAAACTATGGGGTTGCTTTCTAGATCATGTGAAAGGCTGTCACTATCAACAGGTAGGAAGTGACTTACAGCTTTTGTGTATAGGCAGACAAGAGATCGACTCAAATCACGTGTCATTAGTGAAGCAATGTGATTTTCATATTTAGAATGTAGTTTAATTAGCTCATCAGCAGTAAGGGATTCTATGTCTTCTGTCATGTATTGTTTACCGAGAAAAGCTTTTGATTTTCCAGAAACAACAACAGAGATAAGCCTTTGTTTTTTAGAGTCTAAGTCTTTGTTCTCTACAGCACAGATATCACTTAGAAGTAGCAATTCGTCTTGATTCATTTTATAATGTAATATAATAATTTTGCTTAAAAAAGTCAATGACAGCATTAATAATTTAGGTTGGGTGGGGTATCTGCCTTAATACTCGCGGGTTGGTAGCTGATCAAAAAACGTAGCTTGAATGATTTCTGGAGTGGAACTAAAATGGCTAGGTAATAAAGGTATTGGGTGTCTTTGTTGACGTGGGCTTGCTTAATTACCGTGTTAATTAGAATAAATCAATTGTTTGGGGGAGGGGTGGGGTGGGAGACCCACATTATCTATCTCTCCTTATAAGGCACTCGTCAGCTGTGGAGTCCAGTTTAATGCACTCTGTGGAGACAACATGAGATCATGGATACTATAATTCCTGATGAGATACACTAAAGATACACTAGCTTTACCTAGATGTACACGAGAACTTATCCTGTAGCAGACCATACTGACAAAATAACCAATCGGAACATTTGAGAGCGACGCTGCCTGCATCTGTATTCCATAACAGCAGTAGTGTGGCTGTCAAATGTATCATCCAGATATTTGTCAGTATCATCTGTAACAGGATATGTTTGTGTGGCAGGCCTACGTAAAGCTGATAGGGGTTCACGCGTGACTGCAGTGTATCTCATGTTCTGTGTGCACTGGCCGATTGTTGTCGTTCGCTCCATTTTTATGTCCCACTGGCACTAAAAGTGATCGAGGACTAGTAGTTTTGGCGTAGGTTTTTATGTTATTTTTTACCCTTCTCCTTTTTCATCCAGCTTGGGACTGGCAATGGCGGAGTTGCAATGGCCGATATGACTCTTACTTACTTACTTACTTACGCCTGTCACCCCTACCCGGGTATAGGCCGTCGACGAGAGACCTCCAGCAACTCCTGTCCTGTGCTTCTCCTTCGATTCTACTCCAGGTGGTTCCCAGTCTCTTGATGTCTGCTTGGAGGTCTCGACGCCAGGAGTTTCTCGGCCTACCTCTTTTCCTCTTTCCCTGAGGGTTCCATGACAATGCCTGCCTAGTGATACTGGAAGCTGGCTTTCTCAGACTGTGACCGATCCATCCCCATCTTCTTCGCCCAATTTCATTCTCTGCTGTTATCTGCTCTGTTCTCTCCCAGAGTCTGACGTTGCTGATCTTCTCTGGCCAGTGGATTTTCAAAATTCTTCTAAGGCAACTGTTCATGAAGGTCTGTACTCTGTTGACTGTGGTTTTTGTCAATCTCCATGTCTCTGCTCCATATAGGAGAACTGCTTTTACATTGGAGTTGAAAATCCGGACTTTGGTGTGTTGTGACAGCTCTCTGGAACTCCATACTTTTTTCAACTGGAGAAAGGCTGCTCTGGCTTTACCGATTCGTGCTCTGACATCTGCATCAGTGCCGCCTTTTTTGTCTATGATGCTCCCGAGATAGGTGAAGGACTCCACCTCCTCCAACGGGGTGCCAGCAAGCAAGACTGGTTCTTCCCTGGTTGCGTTCAGCCTCATTGTCTTTGTTTTCTGTTTGTGAATGGTGAGGCCCACTTGGGACGAGATGTCAGCAAGCCTCGTGGTCTTGTCCTGCATTTGTTGATGAGTGTGGGACAGTAATGCCAAGTCGTCTGCAAAATCGAGGTCGTCAAGCTGTGTCCACAGTGTCCACTGTATTCCACTTCGTCTGTGCTCTGTGGTCATCTTCATGACCCAGTCTATGGCCAGTAGGAAGAGGAACGGAGACAGCAGACACCCCTGCCTGACACCAGTTCTGACCTGGAGCTCTCTGGTGAACTGCCCTTCGTGGATCACGCGACATGTCATGCCATCATAGCTGCTCTTGATCAGGCGGACGAGCTTTGTGGGTACACCGTCGTGTCGTAGGAGTTTCCACAGAGTCTCTCGGTCCACACTGTCAAATGCTTTCTCATAATCCACAAAGTTGACGTACAGCGGGGAGCTCCACTCCAGAGACTGTTCCACGATGATGCGGAGAGTGGCGATCTGGTCTGTACATGATCGGTTCTTCCTGAATCCTGCTTGCTGGTCTCTCAGCTGGGGGTCAACGGAGCTCTTCATTCTTTCTAGGATGATCCTGTTGAAGACCTTTCCTGGTACTGACAGCAAGGTGATTCCTCTGTAGTTGGAACACTTGCTGAGGTCGCCTTTCTTGGGAAGCTTGATTAGGTACCCCTCCTTCCAGTCAGCCGGCATCACCTCCTCTTCCCAGATCTTTCCAAACAGTGGGTACAGCATCTCAACTGTTGTCTCTAGGTCTGCTTTCAGAGACTCCGCTGGGATGCCATCTGGCCCTGCTGCTTTGCCATTCTTCAAAAATGCCACTGCTTTTCTGATCTCTTCCCGGCTGGGTCTGTCACAGCTGATGGGTAGGTCAGTCTCTGCCGGCTGGATGTCGGGGGGGTCGGGTGGGCTAGGTCTGTTCAGTAACTCTTCAAAATACTCGGCCCATCTGTCGAGTTGGTCTGCTCTGTCTGCAATAGGCTTGCCTTCTTTGTCTTTTACTGGTCTTTCTGTATGGCCATACTTACCCGACAATCTTCTGGTAATGTTGTAGAGCTGTTTCATGTTGCCGCTGCCTGCTGCCTTTTCTGCCTCTGCTGCCAGGCTTTCTGTGTAGGCCCTCTTGTCTGCCCTGATACTCCTCTTCACCTCGCGGTTGGCTTCCGAGTATTCCCCCTGTGCCCTTACTTTGGCTGCTCTCGTGCGACTGTTGTTGACCGCTGCTTTCTTCTGCTTCCTCGCTTCTATCTTCTTCAAGGTCTGTGCCGACAGCCAGTCCTTGTGGTGGTGTTTCCTGAACCCTACAGTGTCTTTGCAGGTTGAGTTCAGTGCCTCTCTAACTGCCTTCCACTGCTGCTCTGTGGTGACCGCCTCCTCTTCATTTACTAGCTCCTGTAGCGCTTGAAACCGGTTGGACAGCACCAGTTTGAACTCTTCTCTAACTCCAGTTTCTCTCAGGAGGCCTACATTATAGCGCTGTCTTCTTGTTGTCTCTGTGCGGCTTTTCTTTAGCTTGAGCTTCATTCTTAAGGTAAGCAGATGGTGGTCTGAGGCGACATCTGCTCCCCTCCTCACTCGAACATCTTGAAGGGATCTTCTGAATTTCTTGCTAATGCAGATATGGTCTATTTGGTTCTCTGTTGTATGGTCAGGTGAGACCCAAGTTGCTTTGTGTATTCTTCTGTGTGGGAAGATGCTGCCTCCAATGACAAGTCGGTTTAGAGCACAAAAGTCTACAAACCTCTCCCCGTTCTCACTCATCTCCGAGCCTAGTCCCTGTCTCCCCATCACCTCTTCGTATCCGGTGTTGTCCTCCCCTATTTTGGCATTAAAATCGCCCATGACGATGGTGATGTCTCGCTCCGCACATTTGTCCACGGCACTCTGGAGTCGGTCGTAGAACTCTTGTTTATCTTCCTCGTCACTGTCATTGGTGGGCGCATAACACTGGATGACGTTCAGCTTGAGCTTTTTCTTGGTTCTAAAGGCTGCTGTTATAATTCTTGGCCCAAGAGGTTCCCAGCCCATCAGCGCTCTCTGTGCCACTGGTGACAGCATGAGTGCTACTCCTTCTGTATGGGGGGCATTCTCCTCTTCATGACCTGAATACAGAATCATCTCCCCACTTAACAGCCTTTTCTGGCCAGACTGCGTCCATCTGGCTTCACTGATGCCTAGCAGGGAAAGATTGTACTTTTGCATTTCCGCTGCTATCTGGGCGGCCTTGCCGCTCTGGTACATGGTCTTGACGTTCCATGTGCCCATGGTTGTATCCCTGGATAGAGAGAGGCGGCTCGGTCCTGTGGCTTCCGAAGACTTCCGGCTTTCACCACAGGACGTCATAAGTCTTCTAGTAGAAGAACCTTCCTCCTCCAGGAAAGGAATTACTGTTAGTCTTTTCGTCGGCGTTTTTGTAGCTATTTCCTTTTTTGCAGGGTGGGGAAGCTACCCCCACGCCCAACCCCCTTACTAGGAGGACCAGGGGTTTTCTGTCGGGGTCACCTTCCCTTAGACCATGTTGGTTCACGGCACCTTATTTCATTCGGTGCACCCCTCTCACGAGGGACCCCCTATCCACCACCCAGGGGACGCGCCTCAACGCCGTATGGTCCCAGCGCGAGGGATATGACTCTGCATGTCTTATATAGGCCCAGAGCTGACGGAGTTCAACTCCGCCAACTCGGTGAGCAGTTTGACCGACTTGGTGGCAATGTATAGCCCTAGCTGGGTCCAAAAACACGTGCGAGACGGAACAAAAAGACTCGACCTCAGCTTTAACGCTCAGTGTGTGTGTGTGTTCGTGCGTACGTGTGTGTGTGTGTGTGTGTGTGTGCGTGCGTGCGTGCGTGCGTGCGTGCGTGCGTGCGTGTGTGTGTGTGTGTGTGTGTGTGTGTGTGTGTGTGTGTGTGTGTGTGTTTGTGTGTGTGTGCGATGAGTGCTAAATAACTGTTGCACATCTTCACTCCAGCTTTGGGAGTTAGTGATTTTTAGTGACAACTGACGTTGCTGAAACACCGGTATTGGTTTGTTCAGAGGTCATTCTCCGTGGAAACTCTGTGTTCCTGCTTGTTCTTATGTGGGTCACCCTAATCATGTTTATCTCATGTTCAACTAGAAATCAAAACCAATTGAGTGAAATTTCACCAGGACGGAATGCTCTTCATATGTTTGAAGCCAGCAGAGTAAGTTCAATACACCACACAACAACAGTCTCCATTCAAGATTGAAATGATCATACCACATAAAGACACTTTCCGCATAAGCTTTAGAAAAGTGAGTGTGACCCCTGACAAGTCAGTCTGAATTGTCGTGTCTAGTTCAGGTTTGTGTTGATGAAGTTTTGCTTTGAACAACTGGTTCTCCTTATCGTCAGCGCACCGAACCGTGTTTTAATGCTGCATTATGTTGTAGGCCTACGTATCTTGATCTGCATCAGTTTATAACCTATCCCCATATATGATAGGGATTAAGATTGATAGTTCTAGTTTCGGCTGTTGTCTGACTTATGCACTGGTACTTTCATAATGTTATTGTAATCTGGCTTTTGTGAGGTTAAAATTTCGTGTTTGGCGCTTGCATTTACTCCACTGAGTTAGATTTTTATTCATGGCGTTTTTTATTGCGTTTTTTCCTTCAGTGGGCTGTGTTGTGTTTCAGCTTTGTTTTGAGGAGATCAGCATGTCTCAGATTCACGTTTTGTCTTTTGTATATGATCATTGGGTTGGAGGGATGAATATTTCACTGCATTCAACGTCCCTGGTTATTACTGGCCAGAAAATTAGGGTGTACATGCCAGCCAAAGGAAAAGCAGACTGACTAGCAAAAGTCCTGAGGCACAGAAACAAAGCAACACTCTGGTGTGGATTTTACCGCGTGGGTGCCCATACGTTACAGATCAGGATAAATGGCTTTTCGCTTATATGAAAAGCATGGGTGCCTAACTCGTCCACATCCAACATCTAAGAATAAACGGCGGTTTGCCTATATGAAAACCATGGTCGCCTAAGGCGCCCAGATCCAAAAGATAAGGATAAACGTAGATTGCCTATGTAAAAACCATGGGCGACCAAGTCACCCACATTAAAAGGATTGTGAAGTTCTTAGCATCGTACAGTGAAGGTTAATGTTTGATCGAACTTACAGAAGAGTGCTTATTTACTGGAGTGATCAATACCGAGAATACTTGTGAAACAAAAGTAAAATTATTATTCAACCTAAAGGTGAGTTGTATGCACATCGCCC